>BPTQ01000008.1:76819987-76898509 GCA_019973895.1 Chrysanthemum seticuspe | reverse complement strand
GGGTCATCAGAAACATTATCCTTATTATCATCACCAATGATTCTTTTCATATGAGGCATAAAATCTCTGTTCCAAATCAACTCGTCAGAAGTCAAAGGGTCTTCTTTCTCACCACCCCAATATTTTCTTAGCTTAGTGGTAGTGGGGGGCCCACCATAGTCTCCAGGAGCAACTCCAGTGGACCATTTTAGAGGTTTTTTGTTGGGCAAGATTATCTTAGTGGGTAGGATTGGTTGTTGAGGTGTTGAGTCTTGTGCTGGTTTGTTAATGGGTGTTGATGTGCAGGTTATTGGTGAGTGGTAGTGGCAGTTTATTATGGTTGTTGTTGCTGACATTGTTGTTTGGTTTTTTGGTTTTGGTTGGATAGATTGTGTTTTGTTTGAAATATCTTTTTTCGGTTTTTGTTGTGGAGATTGTATATGGAAATGAACATTTTTGTGAGGAAGAAGTTAATCCACACATAAAATACTCGTACTACACTAAAAAAGAAAAAACTTGTTCAAATACCAATTTCTAGAAATGAAAACAGAAATTTGACTTTACTAATTTGTAATATTACAACACGATTTTTAAAAAGACAATGTCTTAAAACCTGCTTTTTTTTACCGGGTTTAATCGTCGGTTTATCAGATTACCGGTTGAACCGCTGGTCAAACCGATTCTATACATATTTATACCCTTTTTCCCACATTTAATGTGTAGTTTTGTCATCCCATAATTTATCCAACTTTATTCTTATATTTGATTGAACAACTAAAAAAAATTGAGACTCTACCAATAAGTTTTGTTTTTAACTTTTATATCTATATTAATATAACAAGATTTGCAACAACAGTCAACTTATAATTCTAAGTTATAACACTCTATATTAAAACTAAAGTAAAGTCCAAAACACGTCATGTGGTTTATCCATTGTCCCGCTTTAGATCCTCTGTGGTTTTTTTAGCACACATACATCCCTCCGTTAGTAAAGTATATCAATGAGGACTAATGGTGCAAAATATTTCTCCGTTATCTGTTAACGCGAGAAACAAATATTTGCATCATTAGTCCTCAGGACTAACATCATTAGTCCCCAGAACTAACAAAGACTAACGGTGAAAATATTTTTTTGAAATAAAATCAAAAGGGGCATAGCTAGGATCGAACTCGGCTCAGCGCCCCAACCACTGGACCAAGCATCCAGTAGTGATATTATGTCAATAAATATGTTTTAACTTTTTTTTTTTTTTTTTTTTTTTTTTTTTTTTTTTTTGCATTTATAGTATATTAACCGATTTAAGTTTGGGTTGGTCGGTTCATGGTGAACCGGGCCAGTTCTTGGGGCAGGGCTAGATCTATTGGACTCGTCTTTTCATGCTCTTTCTTCCGGTATCCTCGGAGATTTATTTAGACTTCATTTGGACTTCGATAAAAATATATAAGTTATCGATACTTACCCGAAACTTCACATTTTTGCCCCGTTTTCAATTCTTCATACCTACAAAGTAAAATACTCATCCGAAAAGACATTACTTTATAGGTTCGAGGAACTAAAAAAGGAGCAAACACATGAAATTTCAAACAAGTATCGATCACGTAAATATTTTTATCAAAGCCCAAATGAATCCCGAGGATCCGTTAGACCCGTTTTTTCGTTCTCTTTCTTCTGGTATCCTCGGAGATTCATTTGGACTTCGATAAAAATAAATATGTGATCTATACTTGTTGGAAATTTCACGTTTTTGCTCCGTTTTCAGTTCTTCGTACCTACAAAGTTAAATAATGTATTTTCGAACAGTTTTACTTTGTAGGTATGAAGAATTGAAAACGGAGCAAAAACGTGAAGTTTCGACAAGCATCGATAACATATATATTTTAATCGAAGTCCAAATGAAGTTTAAATAAATCTTCGAGGATGCCAGAAGAAAGATCACAAAAAAAATGAGTCCAACGAATCTAGCCCCGCTCCAAGAACCGGACCAGTTCACCATGAACCGGCCGCCCCAAACTTAAATCGGTTAGTATAGTATAAATGCGAAAAAAAAAAAAGGTTAAAACATATTCATTTTGATATAATAGCACCACTGGACGTTGGTCCAGTGGTTCGGACCCGCTGTTGTTGTAGCGTGTATACCCGAGTTCAATCCTAGCTATGCTCCTTTTTGATTTTATTTCAAAAACATATTTTCACTGTTAGTCCTCGTTAGTTTTGGGGACTAACGATGTTAGTCTTGAAGACTAATGATGCAATTATTTTCTCTCGTGTTAGGAAAAAAAATATTTTCACGGTTAGTCCTCGTTAGTTCTGGAGACTAACGATGCAAATATTTTCTCTCGCATTAGGAGATAACAGAGAAATAATCTGCACCGTTAGTCCTCATTGATGTATGGTGGCTGACTTTACTAGCGGAGGGATGTATGGTTGCCAACTTTACTAACGGGGAGGAATGTTTGTGTGCCAAAAAAAACAACGGGGATGTAAAGCGGGACAATAAACAAACCACATTGATGTATTTTGAACTTTACTCTTAGAACTATATCCGTTGATGTTTCTTAGATAATTTATAACTCTAATTTATTGTTTTACAAAATTTTAACTAACATTAGTTTTCATCACTTCAACTTGTCAATTAAACTTAAAAGATTGAAGGAAAAAAAAGTTTTGTTAGATTTTTTGATAGAAAGTTATGACCCGACTGAGTTTATCAAACAAGGTCAACCTGGGTCAATGGAAAACCGGCGGTTCAATCCGGTTCTCATACAAGGAAAAACCCGGTCACATCGGCTCAGTCTCTAATCATGTTCCCGGTTCAACCTGTCGAACTGGTTGGGTCAATCCGGGTTTTAAAACATTGTTAAAAAGTGCGAAAAGGTAGAATATATAATTTTTTTTTTCTCTAAATCATCCTTCTTTCATAAACAGAAAATGCAACACTATTAAAAGACGCTTTTTAAATTTTCAACACAAAAACACGTCAAATTTTGTTAAAATTAACAATAGAAAAATCAGACCAAATTTCTACAACTAAACACAACCTAAGGATAAGTGTAATAATAGCGTTCACATCAGCTTTTCAGTCCACCACCAAATAGATGTAATAAAACCATCAAATTCACCACTCAAACATACTCACTTACACACAAATATATCTCACAATAGACTCACACACGCATACAATTATTCTTCACAACCAACATTACAACTCGGTCGTTGCCAAAACTGATTCACCCACAAAAACCATCCAAAATGTGTCGTTGGGGGTCGTGGTATTTTAGCTAAAACGCGTAGCAAAAGCTAGACAAATTTTATTTAATTTCGGTTTTATGCAAAAAAAGAAAACGGAACCATTTCACCCCTATGTAATACAACCTAACCCAAACCTTGAAATATAATCTATGAGGACATGAGGTCGCTAAGACACATTAGTATATATACTAAAAGGCAGGACATCAAATTTTGCAGAAGCACGCATTAAATGCAAACTTTTCCAACTTGGCAAAAACAGTCCCTGAGGTTCAAGTGGCGCTGCAAAATAAGTCCTGCATCATCAATTGCTAACTATAGCAATCTGGCAAAAATAGTCCCTAAGGTTTAAGCGATGTTGCAAGGTAAGTCCTGTAGAAGTAATTGCTAACTATAGCAACTTGGCAAAATTAGTCCCTAAAGTTTAAGTGTCGCTACAAAATAAGTCCTTTAAAACCAATCCCGCTGCATCGCGCGGTTTCCACACTCGTTGCAGACTAAAATGGCATGTCACCTTTGACAAATTGCTACCTGCTTGGTAGGTTATAGATTGCTATGACTAGTAGCTAACTGAAGTAGACAAAATTAGCTCGCCGATATCATTGGTTACTTCACGCAATTTGCTTCTTTTTGACATAGATGGTATTCTTTTTGGCTAAATAGAAATTTTACTGATTGTGGAGCTAAAAGATCCAATGGAGTGGTAAAAAGGGAAGCATCATGAGACATTGATGTTTTGGAACTAACAATTGGAAACCCTTACTTAGATGACCATACCCAGAATTTGATAAATACCACGGAGTAGCTATTAATCATTCAGGCACGATGGTGGTCTGTTCAACGAACAACAAGTATATAACTGTGAGAACAGTCGCCCAAAACTCAAGTAATTGAGAAATTGGTTGCAATGACCCAAAACACTTCACTCAGGAATGAAAAACAGCATACATACAAAAGTTCACTTGCTACTAGCCATTTACTCATGGCAATCAATTGGGTCCATGGATAGCACTAGAAATCAATACTGAAGAAAGTTGTCAAGTTTATGAATGGTACACAAAAACTAACCTAAAATGATCAAAAGTCAGAAATCACAATAAAAATCGTAGTCTCACAAATTTTGCAATTAGAGTTTCTATTATTAAAATTGAAAAAACTAAAACTTTGCCATTTATGATGGACATTCTACAATCAAATTGTTTGGCACAGATGCAGAAATGATCAAGCGCAACAGCAGTGCGGGATGATAATAGTGTGTCCCTAACTGTTCTTTTTCTTTATATACTCCATACATCAGGATTTCTTTTCTTCTCTTCATTTTAGCATGAGTGTGGACTTAAATCATATTTCTTCCTTTTTTTTAACATCCAGCTTCATAGTCTGCTCATAAAGCCCATAAATGCAACTCTAGGCAACTTTCACAAAACGCTATCCTGCTTCAATATATCAACCATTAGCCAATGAACATGTAATGGGAAATTTATATACTTTTTGCATTTTATCACATAACCCGCAGCAAGTTACCAAAGATCAACTGAAAAATTGTTAAACCACATAACTATGTTTGCCATCAAAGAAAATTTTGAAGTAGAACTTTTATTAAAGACCTGAAAGTATATATTTTTTGCCAAGGAAACCGACTTGAATGTGCCTAACAACAGAGGTAAGAGAAATTTTAGAAATTCAACAATGTAACTTGGAAAAATTCTCCTCAACAAGTGAGGATGCAAGCAATGAGATGTGCATGGCAATAGGAAAGGGGCTATGGTCACATACTCACATGTCGAAAATAGACATAGGATCATAGCTCAAGAGTAGAGGTGACAAAATGGCCAAGTAGAACATGTCAGGTAACGGGTAATTTTGGTGCTGTTTGGGCTGTCGGGTTGACCAGAAATGCTTTTTATCCAATCTTTATTCTTTGTTACAAATAACTAGTATGTCACGCATGATTACATATAAAATACATAATTTCAATGCTACTAACTAAATTTTTGAGTAAACAATTATAGAGTGATATATGCATTATATAAATACACTTTGGGTGGTTACAAACTTACAACCCTATGACCCAACCCATTAGACCAATTTCCCTTTAAGATAAATTTCTCGGTTTCATACGTGTAAAAAAAATACAGAGAAAGATTACCCAGATATACTCTAAGTCATCAGACCTTTGTAATCCAAATAACTCCATGTACAGTGGTGGAACTTGAACAAATTTTTTAGGGGGGCTGAAATCATTTGTAACGTAAAGTGTAGTTCTTGTATATGATAAATCATTCATAAAATTAGATTATGGTATAGAAGTTTACAACCAACGTTACCTACTCAACGAGATTAAGTGAATAGCAGTTTGGTACCTTTTTTCAAGCTCTAAAGGTGACCACAGTATACGTTTCACACAGAGGTACGATGCAACAGACAATGATCCAATTATTTCAATACTCTTCCCTAAGTATATAATACATTTCTATAATAACAAGCCCCAAGGTTTGATATGTGTCTAAAAACACATATATTTTATGCTATATAAACCCACAAAAACAACCAAAAACACACAAATGACTCTCAAAATGACACAAATTCATAAAAATGTGTTTTTATGTGATTCAGGTACAAAAGATTGAAAAACAAGTGAAACTTGATCAATTTCACAACAATTGTCGTTTTCAGTCCCTGGAGTTACATAAATTGTCAAAACTAGTCCCTAAATGTTTTTAAATGAATGAAAAGTCAACTTAAGTCCTTGGGAAACCAAAAATATTCACAAATGATCCCTGGATGAAAGTTTACACATATTGGCAATTTTTACCCCTCAAGTTACAAAATTGGCAAAATAGGTCCCTGGGTATTCAAAACTTGGAATTTTACAAATAATACCCCTGTACTATGCATGATTTAACAAATGGAACAATTTGATAACTTTTGGGAAATTACAAAACAAGTCCCCTAAATATCCAAATTTACAATTTAGGTCCCTTAACTTTCAATAATGACAAGTTAGGTCCCTAAACTTTCAAAGTTTGTCACTTTTGGTCCCTTGATACAAGTTTGATGATTTGGCAGAACAGGTCCCTACAATTTCAGAATTTACATAAAGGTCCCTTGAAGTTTAAAACCTTTAAACCAATTTTGACCCCTGCCTAATCAAAATGACCCCTGTCTTTCCCATTTTGAACCCTGGTCAACCCAAAGTCAAATAAACAGACTTCCCACCATCCACTGTTCCCTTATCCCTCCCACTTGATCTCTGCAACACACTGCCTACACTCCACACCCCTCACCCTTATCTCTTCCACACTTTTCAATCCACTCATCATCAACCCTATAAACCAACCCCCCCCCTAGTGCTAGCTCAGAAGGTCAAATAAGTCAAATTGTCTTTCCCGCCAAAAATGTGAAGACACTCAAAAGACACCCATTGGCTAAGAAAAGAGGTGGGATTTGCTTAAGATGACACGTGGAGCAGTTTTGAGGTATAAAAGAAGGAAGAGAGACAGAGAAGACTTCACTTTTGGACTAGCCATTAGTCAAGTAGTATAGTTTTTTAAAAGCTTTCTTTAAATTCATGTCTTTTAATGTTTTCATGTTGAATTTTATCTTTAAAGTAGTGTAATGAACTTTAAATTCCAGTTTAATTTCAATTTAATCTCAGTTTCAAGTATTTGGTTAATTTCCTTTAAATTTCCATGTTTTTAATTCCAAGTTAAGTAGTTGTTTATTGGCCTCTATAAGCCCACATAAGCTGATGACAAAGCTCACAAAGCTTTTAGAACCATTAAACAGGCTAGACTTTTAAAATTCAGAAAAGAAAAAAAAAAAAAATTCCAAAAAGTCTATGGAAGTTTACTATGATCTGATAAGCAGTACTGGGGTATGGAAGCTAAACTAGATGGACTTCTGGTTTTTAGCTTATTGACAGTAAGCTAGAAGTGGTCTCTTTACCTTGGCACTCAGTTTTCACTTTGATCATTGGTAAGTTCCATTTTTACCATTCTTACCCATTTACTGTGTCATTACTTTTTATGCTATGATTTCTATGTTCTCATGTTTCTGTGTTGTTATTTGATGTTATTATAGCTTAATTTAAGTAGTTTGTTCATTTAGATTCACTTGTGCTAAGATTGAAAATTACTCAGTTGAAATGCATTTGTGACAAATCTGTGTTTCTTGCTTGAGTTCTTGATGTTTATTGCTCAAATGGTCTTCTTATGTGATATTATAATGATTGGAATCTGTTCTTGACTCAAATTCATTTAAAACTTTGATGTTCATGTGAAAAGTGATAATTAAAGGGTTGTTTGGATTTGCTGATAAACATGTACTCCAGTGTGTTTCTGTGGTAAATTATACTTGTTTCATGTTTCAATAGCACCTTATAGTTCAGTTCAGTCATAATATATAGTCCTTATTTTGTAAAAAGTCAAATTTTTTTTTTATTTCATTTACACAGTTTACTGTGTTAGAATTAGAATGTGAAATTCATAGTTTTAGCTTAAATCTTGTAAACCTAGCTCTAGATTAACTTATTACAGTCTATTATATCATGTTCAGTCTTATAATTCAGTTTTTAGTTCACTTTAGTCAACCTTTATGTTTTTGTAAAAAGTCAATTTTTATTCTGTTTTGCCCTGCACCACAGCTTTAGGGTCAAGTTCATGAGCTTGCATAAGCTTCATTACTTGACCCTAGCTGGTGTATTTTGCTTTTTTGTGTAGCCTGTATGGCCTAGTTGTTATATGTTAGCTTATGTTTCCATTTTTAGCTTATTTAATTAGATTAATCAACCCATCTTTTTGTACCCAACCTAGCTCACTTCATTGAAGCAAACAATGAAGTGAGCAGTTTTTCTAAAGCTTGTTAAAAGTTCCTCTTTAGCCTTGAGCTTATGTTATTTGGCTTTTCACAAAGCCAAGCAACTAGTCTCAATGTTCTAAAGCTAGTTGAGCTCTAATGAGCTTATTTGATAAGTACAATAAGAGCTTATTGTTTGCCCATTTCATGAGCATACTGAGAAATCAGTCTGCTCATGCTTAGTTCATAAGCTCCTATAAAGCTTATTAATGATCAAAAGCCTGTGTAAATTAGCTTTTTAGGAAGCCAAGCTACCCAGCTTGTTGATCATGTGCTTAATTCCTAGTTTGTAGCTCATTCTCTAGGGCTGCATACAGCTTATAGAGTGTCTCAAAACTCAGCATTCACTGACTCAGTGAATGCTGAGTCAGTGATTTGATAGCATCTTCATAAGCTTCTCAAAAGCTCATCAGTGGGTCCCACTTGATGAGCTTTTGCTTTTTGGCAACATAACCAACCCATCTTGCAACTCCAATTCTTATTTTGGCTTTTTAAGCTCATTCTATTAGCTTAATTTGCCAATCCAAAAGACTGCAAGGGTGTTTGGGACTGCATGTCTCTAGAATAGCTTATTTGCTTATATGAGCTTATTGGCTTATTTCCAGTGTACATGCTTGTGTGAACTTATTTATTATACATGTACAAACATAATTTTGCCTTTGGTTGACACTGTATAGCTTTTTCAAAGCTTATTGTGAGCCCATGAGTCTACTGTGAGCCATAAGCTCAACTGAGTGACTAATAAGCTCATAATAAGCTTATTTCTAGGTTTGTAGCTTTCTATTTTTCTTACTTGTTTATATTACATGTTCTTACATGTCCCTTTTTCTTTTTGTTTCTTTTGTGAAGCTTATTCAAAGCTTATTAGCCAAACAGTGAGTTAAAAGCTCACTGCATAAGCTAATAAGCTAAGAATTGCTTATTCCTTTGTTTGAATAGCTTTTTATTCTGTACATGTACTTATTTTCTGTTTATATTCAGTGTTCTAAAAACAGAAAAGCCAAATAAATAGCTTTTGCATAAGTGCTAGCTTCTATGTGGACACTTAAGGCTTTTTAAGCCAACTGTGATAGAAATAAGCTCCCACAGAGCTTATTTCTAAGTTTTGAAAAAGTTGGTTTTATAAAAGTTCCATATTTTAGCTTGTTTAAGAGTTTTGCAAAAAGAAATTTCAAAAAAATAAAATGTTTTGCAAAAAGGGTGGAGGCAGGCTCGAACCTGAGACCTCCACCCTTTTGAAGGTGATAGTGTAGGGGTACCTGTACCAAATGCGCCCTTGGGTCTTTCTCGTCATATCGTGCACACTTAATCCTCTTATATACATATTGCCTTTTTAGCTTATTAGTTGTTTTAGCTTATTACGAGCTTATTCAGTATAGTTTTTTTCCAGTTTTTTATTTTTAATAAATTTGTATTAGTATAAAGTATTTTCTATAAAAGTTTCAGATTTTTCTACTTAGTTTTACTATTTTTTAACATTTAATTAGTGTTTTATCTTATTTAATTCATAATAAAAAATATAAAAGTCAAAAAAATATAAATTTTTTTTTCTAAAATTTTCTTTTGTCTTATATTTTGTAAAAATATTATTTTTACACTTGTAGGCCTTTTATTTTATAAATTTTACGTTTTTGCTTGCGCTCCAGCGCCCTTTTTGTAAATAACGCTCGTTTCCATTTTAAGTAACGTTTCTAGGTAATTTTAGTACACGTTTTAGTTAAGATAGTTTATTTAAGTTATTTTATCTTATAAAATCAAATAAACGTTCATCGATCTGTAAATATAGTGATAGCGTTTATTTAATAGATTTTAACTTTTATTTCTTTTAATTTGCATTTAAGTCGCTAAGACATGCAAATCCCTACTATAGTTATAATCATTTTTAGGTTTCTGATTACACGTTTTTATTGACGTAGCTGTGACAGAGCTATTACTATTCACATTCAGTGTTAGTCAATCAGATTCCTGTTTTTGTACATTCTATATCATTTCAGCATTCACAAGTCATTATATGTGGAATATCACGCCTCACCAGGACATAAACGATCCAAGGACATTTTTAATCCTTGGTAAACTTGCATTCTCTCCCGGGCTGTCGCCCTTTTATCATCTGTTATGGTTCATAAGTGTGACGGAGAAATAAAAGAGGGTGGTTCGGGAGGAATCAAGGTTCTATAACTTCGACAAAAACTATCCAAATAAAACAAAATAATCTCCAAAAGTGCATACGTGTTATGTGTACATTTACCAAAAGATAGAACTTAGTGACCAAAATGAAAATGAAATAACATTTTTGCTAATGAGGTGTTAGTGTAAAGAGCATAGCCGCGTGTGCAGTATAATAGAAACATATGTAGGGGCGTTTGGATATACGTTTTTAAGTCTTTATTGTGACATAACAATCATAACCACATAATCAGTTGCTTAAAATCTATGGATAGTTAGGTAACTCAACATCTATATACAAGAATACTCCCTACCATTATCCATATTTATTTTTCTCGAATATTGTGACTCACTGACCCTATATAATAAAAATTCAAGATCATATTCACCTAACAAAAGGCTTGAAGTAGTCAAAATTGATTATAAGGGCTTCAACTAGCAGCATCCAAACACCCCCTTAATACCACATATAAAGGATGTAATCACAAGGATACCTTATTTTTTGGAATAGGTCCAAGCACCATTAACCCACTCTTGATGAACTCTTAACCTGTCTGACGGGTAAGCAACCTTTTCATTATTCTCAAAATGCACCAAGTATTTAGACCCCATGTTCTCGATAATCTTCCCAACCCACCACCCATCATTGTCGTATGCATCAACAGTATCCAATACCGAATATTTAGATACCACAATCTCATTAGGAACAGGCCGGATGTGATCAGTGGATACAACCTCTCTTAATGGCCCTGAACTGTCCTCCTTGAGAAGAGTTTTGTACTGGATAATGTAGTCTTTGTTGGATAGACGAGCAATGATGTTTGCTGTAAAGTATGAACCAGCCATACCCTCTTCGTTGTTTGTAATTTCGACTCGGTCACCTCTTTCAAACAGCATTCTTTTCGGTTATGAAGCGTATTTCTACAATACAAGAACAGTTTAATTTCTATTGGAATTCGACACTTAATTCTGTAATTTATTGAGTTGCATCTTAAGCTTCTTCTTGCTCTATAAAGATAGCGTATAAGTTCAGGAATTAATAAACTACACGTCTACACCTCCTCAAATAGTGTTTCGAATCGATACGGACAAACACATTCAAGAGGGTAGAAAAACGAAGAGTGATTGGGATTGCATTTTAAAATAGATTATATGATTACGTATTTAAAACGCAGATATTCAGAAAACAGTGTTTGGCAAACTAGTTGAAAAAAATGGTTTTCTGCGTTGTTTTGCAAACCCAGTCCCAAACACCCCCAAATAAGAGGCATAAACGATGAATAGACCAAAATATCCACAACCAAGTTGTTAGTGAATAGCTTAACTAACAGTTTATTTATTGGGTGTTTGGGATTACTTATTTTTCCAGCTTTTCTGCTTATCTACTTATTTTTTAGCACGAAAAGCAGTTTTGATATCCAAAAACTTTGTGCTTATCTGCTATTTTTAGTCAGATACACCTTTTTTTTTACTTATTTGATATGAAAGTAAAATCAATTATTACTGTTATATCTAACCTAAAAACTTTAATAAGAGAAATTGGCTGAAATTTTTTTATTAAATTATTGTTTACAAAAGATGCATATCCAAAGACTATCTCAAAAAGTACTTATTTTTAAGCGGAAGCACACAAAGTAAACAATCCCAAACACCCTCTTAAACTAATAAGCTCAAGTTCTTAACCCTTTTCCTTCATCCAAACACAAAAAGATCCTTATTTTCAATTTCATAACACAATAAGCAAATCCAAACACCACCCAACAAAGATAAATTATTCTTCCATAGATTATTAAAAGCCAAAAACAAGATTATTGGTGCTTTATTATTTCCATGTAATAATCTTATTTACTAAGAATCAAGAAAATAGTCACGCATGATTAAATGATAAAACTAGTAAGTATAAAGATTGAAAAGATGAACAAAAAAGAAAGAAAGAATTGAACCTTGATGAATGTGGGATTTAACAGAGAAGTGAGTGAAGGAATATGAAGACACAAATTTACAGTTTAGTGATAGGAAGGTTTTGTTTGATAAATAAACAGAGTCAATGTTGTTTCTACTTTTTCATCAAGTGACAATTCTTTTGTGGACCCGTCATAAAATTAACTAAAACGGTAATAAATTATTGGATATGATATACTCCATGTATTTCATTTTTTTTTTTTTTTTTTATATCATCATGTCAGTGTTGTAAAGTGTTTCGTTTAGTTTATAAAACGATGTATGTATCAAAAGAAATAATTTAAATAACACCTCTAAAATATCAAAAGAATAATTTAAATATCAACTCTTTTACCTATCAAACTTTTATTACATACCAAGAGACTCATCTACACCATTCATTTAAAAAAAATCAATAACAGAGATTAAAGACATTTTATTATTTCACTTATGTTTTATAATTTAAATATTTCTTAAACCATTAATCGTTAAGGTTGATACAAAAGTTGGGCGTTCCTGGTTTGGAGCTCCGGTTCTCGTACCAATTGAGAATTGCTGCTTGAGACCTGCGCACTAAGAGACAAGAAACACCGTTAGGCTTACCGTGGGATTGTCTCCCACGATTATCCTCCGGCGTGAGAGTGACTAATCGGTTTAGGGTTTAAGGAGTTTTGGGGTTCTGAGATCGTACCTTAAACGAGGGATATGATTCCCTTTATATACGCACGGAATCCTTGTTGGTTCCGTGTTCCCCAACCTTCGGCGTATCCCGCCTAAGTCGGTTGGGAATGATTATCTTCTTATTTTAGAAGATATCGGATATCTATTCCGTAAATAGATTTGGGCTTGGGCTTTCGTGAGCCCACACGCTTATTGATATTGGCCCAGTTCGTGCCGGGCTTGTGAGTATTGGGCTGTAGTCGAGTTTATGACCCGACTCCAGACTATACGTCATCATGTCCCCCCAGTCTAGTATGCGCAGTGTGTAACTGCGGATGCTAGACTAATGACCGTAGTCCAAAATAAAAGAAAAAACTTACGAAACGTATTAAAGAAGCCATACACATACCCGTAGGTGCATTGCATCTAGACATCAAAGTGAATTGCAAATGCCTCGTTATTCGGGGGAAAGTAACTGTCCCGCGTCCCATCAGAGTGATCTCAACCACACAAGTGAAGTTAGTGGGGTCCACGTGGCACATATCGGGTGGGTGAGAGAAACTATATAACCTATCCTTCCATTTTCACCGTCTTCCTCACAGTAAAATTCCATCCACCATTACGAAAGCATTTTGGATAGTTGCAATCCAGAAATTAGCCAATCACAAAGGTAACCACACGTGCGCTTTATCAAAATAATAACACGATGGTTAAGCAGTTGTCTGACTTTACCTCCGACCTCACCGTGAGCGACCTGATGGAATTCACGTCGGAGTACTTCATACCGCTGGACGTGCATCCGGTTGTTCCGGGAGCACGAGCAACTATTGCGGATTTCCCCGAAGGGAAAGTGGGTGTATATACACGATTATTCGAATTCGCGAATCAACGTGTGCCCCTTTCACGCTTTCTGTGCGATGTGTTAAATTATTATAATCTACACATATCGCAGTTGCACTGTATTGGTGCGGCCAAAATTGCCAATTTTGAGGTAAATTGCCGTTTGTTGGCAATCAACCCCACCATCCACCTATTCCGCGCCTTTTATCACACTACATGGGCGCATGGGTGGGTGTCTTTTGCGAAGCGCGCTGGTAGATTGCAATGTTATACGGATAAATTAGATTTACTTAGGAATTGGAGGGAGTATTTCTTCTGGGTAGATGATACATGCTTTCCCTGGAATTATGATTTTTATACTCGGGGTACATTAGAGAGGGATGAGTGCCCGTTGCCTGGGTCTTATGTCGCCGAGGATGCGGAACTGATAAATGCTAACCGCATCCCCATTAGTGCCTATCCTGAGGGATTTTTGGTGCATATGGGAATCAGCCGTAATTATTTTGGTCCCGAAGATGAGATCCCAATTGTAAAACCCTAAAATCTCAAATCGCGTAGAATGACAATTTTGCCCTCCAACTTAAAATGTTACCAACTCGGAAAATACGTTATCATCATTTAACAAGTTATATGATTATTAATACTTTCACATTATGAGAATAATAAACTTATGTTATATATTAAAAGACTTGAATAATTAAAAGTATAAGTAACATTAAACCTTACAACTTGTACACAAATTAATCTAGACTTGGATAAAGACTAAATACATGATTGAATTGGTAACTTGGAAAGTTGAGAAATTATCTCTTGGACTCCCTTTATGGCCGGCCTTCCCCCCCCCCCCCCTAAAAATACTCACCATATCAATTTGTAATCAATCTCATTTATCTCTTCATCTCATTTCAAAAATACACACAAGAAACCCTAGCCTCTTTTCTCTCTACAAGTGGCGGCTATCTCTTATTTTCACCATACAAATCCGAATTTTGATCAAACAAAGGTGATCCTAGGAGACTCTTGATCGTGGGTAATCGTTTGGTGGGCGTAGCATTGGTGTTTGGTTCGTTTTGAGGGCTTGGACGTGGGTATTTCTTTTTGTACGTGGGGTTGTGGAAGCCAAGAGGAGACTTGGTTTAGTTTTTGTGGTTTGATCATTGTTCTTGTCTCGTACACGCATCAAGGGTAACGTATCACCACCTTGAATCTTTTCCTCCTTGTTCCTTTTTATTCAATTCGTGGCCTCCTTGATAACTAGGGCTTGTAACTTGTAAAAGGATCACATAAAATCATAAGATATATAATACATGAAATAATAACACATCAAAGGATAAAACCATGAATCTTAATCTATATATATTCGAATGATATGTGACTTGTAATATGATTTTGAAACTGATTTTGAGTCCTTTCTTATGTCGAATCATAATTAAAATAAAAAGGGTTTAATGATCTTGTGATTTCATGTTTTCGTATATGATAAACGGGTTTGTTAACAAAGGATTACGAGGGTGTTCTTGATTTTATATGGGGCGTACAATAATTGTTTTGGGGAGGGTAATTCGAATTTATTTGATATCACATAAGGTGTCTTTGAATCTTGTTCTAATCGAGTTAATATGGTTGAAAACGGATTTGTTAATCTTAACTTAAAACTAGGGTTTGTAATTAATTGATTTAATAAAGTTAAGGGGTTGTTTGGTAAATTGTGAAACTTGATGGTTTAACTTGTTAATATATTAACTAAATGGATTAAATGAGTAAAATGGGTAAACTTACTATATTTACACTTTTAACCCTATACTTTGCTATATTGACATTTTAAACCCTAAACTTTTGTAACTTGTCATAAATGATCTTTAAAGCATTGTAATACTCATTTTCTATTATAACTTGAGATAAGTACTAAACCTGCTAAATATGGAAACTTACTAAATATGGAAACCTGCTATTTATGGAAACCTGCTATTTTTAGAAAGTTACTAATTATGGAAATCTGCTAATTCTGGAAAGTTACTAAAAATAGAAACCTGCCTAAAATAGAAAGTTTCCTAAAATAGAAAGTTACTTAAAATAGAAAGATTACTAAAACAGGAAACTTGCTAAAAATGGAAAGCCGTCTTAAAACAAGTATTTCGGATTCTTATAGAACGTTATCTAATTCATATAGGTTCCGGGCGGCGTGATTGATCTCATCCTTGATATTACTTTCTTTGTTTGCTTGCTTCAAATAAGGTACAGATATTCTGACCTTTCTCATAAGGTTTCTCATGATCTCTTTGCATCTTTGATCTCTTGCCATATTGATATTGAACCTTTGCTTTGCTATTTGAACCCTTGACATTGATCCCTTGCTATTTGAACCTTTGATATTGTTCCTTTGATATTTGGACCTTGAAAATTGAACCATTGATATTGAACTATTGATTTGAATTGTGAACTGCTAATATTGGACATTGATATTGATTGAACTCTATATTGTACACTTTGACCTGTCAGTTGATACCCCGAGCCATTAACTAGGCATGGGGGTTCCATGTCCGTGTCATTGATGCACCAATGGCATGACTCCAGTGTGGATGAGTGATGTTCCACACCGTCCCCATATTTGTATTGATTATGCGCGCTTTGGATATTGTATGGCCACTATTTGTTTTGCAGGGGGCGTATGGATGCATCCTAGATTTGTATTTGTTTTGTATTGATATATGGTTTGGTGATGTGGTTGGTGTGTGCAATACACCCCCTCACATTTTGGGAGCTGATCACTCCATTGGCTACTCGAGGACTCCCCTCATATTGGTTTGGTATTCCGAGGTCACCCCTCCGAATACAATGGTTACTACATGATATTGATATATGGTTTGATTTGGTTTGTTTTGTTGGCTCGTGGTGGAAAACTGACATTCCTTTCCTTGTTTCATTTACCTACTCTATATTGCTTCATATCATTCATATCTTATTTAACCAGCCTTTGATTCTATTATTGCTTTGTATTGCCATATCTGTTCATTGGGCTTTTTAAGCTCAGCCGCATTTCTTTTCCTGCGGCAGGTTATTAAGCTAGGAGCTGGGGCTTATCTTGGGGATTGAGAGTAGGATGCTTTTGAGGATTTGCTTTAGTTATCATAGACTTTGTTTGCCATTGTTATTTGATTTGGAGACTTAGACTTTGTATCATTTCTTTTACTTTGGGACATCTTTTGGAACTTTTGTATTGATCAAGTCGTGTTGACTTGTTACTCTTTTGATTTTTATTATAAGACTTCCGCTTGCATGGTTTATATGTATTGTTCTGATTTGACTCCATAAATGTGATACTTCTACCCTTATCGGGTTGGGGTGTTACACCAATCTTCTTAGACGCACATGGCCAGGGTGGGTACTTATTCCTTCGTACCTCTGTGTGTAAATAATGTAAGAGCATTCTTCCTTATACTTCGCGCATTATATAACCTGTGTGCACATGTTGTTTTGTGGTGCGCATAAATGGATCTATTTACCGTAGTACAGTTAGCGAAGCCCGTAGAGGTAAGGACAGGGACACGGCCTTTGAAGGAGAATGAGGAGCCAATTCTAGCTGCTACCGCAGGGCGCGCCGTAGAGCTGAATGCGGGGGATACAGGGACCAGTTCCTCAGTCGCAGTGGAGGCAACACCCCTGCAAAGCCGTCCTAATCCTGAAGTAACTTCTCTTGTGGCGCAGCCACCGCCCGTAGCTGTGGCTCACCCTATGGAGGAAGAGGAAGAAGAAGAATCTGGGCTTAGTCGTAAAAGGACCCGAAGGGATGATGGTGCAGGCCCATCAAGGAAAAAACGCCCCGTGGTCCAGACTGTGGAATTATCCTCCACTGATGAAGCGTCTTCGCACCCTTCTGCTGATGTCGCGGAGCCACAGTAAGTAAAGCCGTATATGTATGATTTTCTTTTGTTGGTTGATGTGCTAGTTGTGAATCTAACATTTCGCTGGTGATCATTCGCAGGGTGGAGCAGGTTATAGAATCACCCCCCAAGGCTAGTCCTATACGTTCAGCGCATTCTGAGCCGCAGAGCCAGGATAATGAAGACCAGTCTGATGCGGATGCGCCCATGGAGCAATTGGTTGAAGAATTGGTGCAGGTCTCCGCACATCAGGCTTCACTAATTGTGAAGCTGAAAGACCGAGTATCTGGTGGGGAGAACCAAGATTCACAAAAGGACCAAACAATAGCTTTGTTGGAGGCGCAACTGGCAAGCACCCGGGCGCAACTGGATAGCGCCCATGCAGAGGCAAGGGATCTGAGCGCATACGCTCAAAAACAGGCCGAGGACAAAATGGCGCTAATGTGCCAAATAAATCAAGAGCGTGCTGATGTTGCCAGGTACAAGTCTGCGTGCCGCTGGGTACTTAAACATCTAGAGCAGGGTAAGGAAAATTTGTTTGCGCAGTTGGGGGAGCTTGGGGCTACTGTGAGCTGGTCATTGGAGGTGCAGGAGGCAAAACTGCGTAAGCTTAGCATCGAGTATGACGAGGAGTTGTATCCTCAGCTCATGTCCACGATAGCGGAGCGCAGGTGGCTCATAGGCCACGGTCTCCGCCTAGCTGCCCTCAGTACTCTGGAATCGCCAGAGGTGGTTAATGCCTTCGGGGAGGTTGTGCGGTGCGCTCTGGAGCATGGTAAATCAGAAGCAATTGAAAAGCTCCACGAGGCAAAACTGTTGAAGGCGCCGATTGATAAGGTACCGAATTATGATGCTGAGTCATATGATCACTTGGTCGCTGCCATGCAGAGAATGAAAGACTTAGAGCTCCCAATGATTTCGGAGCTTGAGCGCGATCAAGATTATCCGATAAATGTTATTATGGCGGGGTTGACCTTGGCGCGTCATCGTACCGAGGATGCCGAAACACAGCCGGACTATTATTTGAAGCCCCATGAGTCTCAGCTTCAAGTACCTGTCTTTGCGCGTCCTAGGGATAGTCAGAATCCCTTTGCTTTGGAGAAAGAGGTACCTTTAAAGGAGGTCTTGGAAGCGCATGCGACCCGTCTTGCTACAAAAGAAGGTATTGCAGGTAAAGCTATTTTGTGTGGGGTTGGTGCGGCTCACTTGCCAAGGTCTGATGGGGTGCCAGTCAGTGTGGCCACTGTGTCGCGTCAGGATGCAGACGTGTTGAAGGGTGTTAGCGAAGCTAAAGATGCAACGAGTCACGTTGGCACCTCTTCCCTTAAGCGTTGTAGCAGCTGGTAGTTGATATGTTGCAAAATAACTTTCTCTTGTAATAACTCGTAGTTATGAATAAAAGTCTCTTTTTGCTGTGGGTATTATTGAAACTTGTAATGTATACGTATATGTTTGTCGTTGCGTAAAAGATGTATTCGTCGCCGAAGAAACAAACGTGTACGCCAGTGCGAAGATAGGAAATCCATAATCGTGTATGAAGATCATAGTATACTTGAGAAATAATTCTAAGTACTTTATCATAATCGTGTATGTTATGATATGCAGCGTACTGTAAATATCACATTAAGGAAGCAAGTGTCTTGGTTCCTAAGTTGTTAAACGTGCACGTGTGCGCTGTTGCGCAACCATCGTGGGATGCGCACATATCTTATTACAACGTCTTGAAAACAAGGTGTTTAACAAGGATACGTGATCCAATGTTGATGGGTTTGCAACCCTCTTACTCAACAAGTTATTTAGTAGGTTAACTTATCCTTTTACCATCGTGGGTTTATTCGTAGTGCATGCACGCCGTCGTGGGCAAAAATAAAAAAATTTGTTAGGACATACAGTATATGGAGATAACAACTTAAAATATGTCGCGGAATTAGCTAGAAACCGCGGCGTTTTATTGATACTTGCAAGTTTTTTAGGAAATAACAAAGAAGACGGTATATGTAAAAAATAAAAATAAATACATGAATGTTTATTGAGCACTGGAAGTGCGAGAGCGTCTGTGCGCTGGGCCGTAGCCCTTTCTATAGGTAGCACCTCTTGAGGTTGCAGATGTTCCATGTGCGTGGCAGTTCACGACCATCCAAGCCTCGTAACTTGTACGAGCCCGTTCCTGATGCTTCAGTAACCTCGTAGGGTCCTTCCCATTTTGGTCCGAGCTTGCCCATGTCTTCTGCGTGGCTCGCATCATTAGCGCGATAGACGAAATCACCTGGTCTGAAGGAGACACTGCGTACTTTGGCGTTGTAGTATCCTTTCATCCTTGATTTTGATTTTTCTTCCCTGATAGATGCGCGTTCACGCCTTTCTTCCAGTAGGTCCAAATCAAGACGGCGTTCGTCGTCGTTAGTTGCCATGTTAACTTCAGCAGTGCGAATAGTTGGCATTCCAATTTCGGCCGGTATGACGGCTTCTGTCCCATAGACTAGTGAAAAGGGGGTGTCTCCTGTGCTAGTTTTGATGGAGGTGCGGTGCGCCCACAAAACATGCGAGAGCTCTTCCACCCATCTTCCTTTGTGTCTATCCAGGCGCGCTTTAATTCCTTCACCCAGGCTGCGATTTGCGCGCTCTACTAAGCCATTAGTTTGTGGGTGTTTAACTGATGCGAAATGCTGTGTGATGTTCAACTTCTCGCACCAATCTTTGAAAGGATTATCGCAGAATTGTTTTCCGTTATCCGAGATGATTTCGCCAGGTAAACCGAAGCGACATACAATGTTTTCCCAGATGAAGCGTTTTACCTGGTTGCCAGTGATTGTTACTACTGCTCTTGCCTCGATCCACTTAGTGAAATAGTCTATGGCGACTATGAGGAATTTCAATCCCCCCGCAGCGACTGGAAAAGGTCCTGCAATATCAATACCCCACTTATAGAATGGCCATGGGGATGTGATTGGTGTTAGTTCGTGCTGTGGTTTGCGCGGGACGGGTCGATGTACTTGGCAGTCGTTGCACTTCCTTATTAAGTCTCGCGCATCGCGGTGCATGGTTGGCCAGTAGTACCCTGATCGCATGGCGCGCGCTACAACGGACCGTGGTCCTGAGTGCATGCTGCATGAACCTTCATGGATTTCTCGCAGCACGTAATTTGCTTGTAGTGGACCTACACAGCGGAGCCATGGTTGGAGAAAAGAGCGTCGGTACAGTATGTTGTCTCGAAGTTCGAATCTTTGCGCCGTGCGCCGTATCCTGCGAGCTTCCTTCTGCTCTTGGGGTAACGCTCCTTTGTCTAGGAAGTCCGTGATCGGTGTCATCCATGTAGGACCTTCCTCCGCTATGACTGTGGAAACTTCCATCTCCGATATGGATTTACTTTTCAGTGTTTCTACCAGCACTTGTTTCGATAGATGTGCAAAGCTTGTCGAGACGATCTTGCTTAGTGCGTCCGCTTTGCGGTTTTCTCCTCTAGGGACTTGCTTGATGGTGAATCTATCGAAGCCTTTGATCAATGTCTTGGTTTTGTCGAGATATTGAATCATATTTTCTTCTTTAGCCACATATTCACCCAACACGTGGTTGGCCACTAGCCGGGAATCTACATTTGCTTCCAGGTTACGTACACCCATTCGAGCTGCAATGCGTAGTCCGGCGATTAGAGCTTCATATTCTGCCTCATTGTTTGTTGCTGTAAATTCAAAACGCAGTGCGTAAGTGAATTCCATTCCTTCTGGATTTGTCAGAATGAGGCCAGCTCCTGACCCGTCCACACACGAGGATCCATCTGTGAACAAGATCCATGGATCTAATAGTACCTTCTGACTTGGTGCGGGAACCTCGTTGGCATCTGGCTTCTCGATGATGAAGTCTGCCAGAATTTGTCCTTTAATCGTGGTACGCGGTCTGTAGGAAATGTTGTGTTCCCCTAGCAACACGCTCCACTTTTGGAGTCGGCCTGATGCGTCAGGTTTGGAGATGATCTGTTTGATTGGTTGGTCTGTGATTACTGCTATCGGGTGCGCTTGGAAGTACCTGCGCAGTCGTTTGGCAGCAAATACCAATGCGAGAACTAACTTTTCCATTGCACTATAATTCATCTCCGTCTTCTTGAGTGCTTTGCTCACAAAGTAGATGGGGGTTTGTACTGAATCCCTATCTGTTAGTAGCACTGCGCTGACCGCTCCATCAGTTGCAGACAAGTACATGATCAGCTCTTCCCCTTGTCGGGGTGCAACAAGTGTTGGAAGCGTAGCCAGATGCTGTTTTAGCTGAGTGAAGGCTACTTCTGCCTCCGTAGTCCAGCTGAAGTCACCCTTCTTTATGCACTTCTTGAGTGTCTTGAAAAGGGGGAGCGATTTTTCTGCTGACTTGGATAGGAACCTGTTTAGGCCGGCCAACTTTCCATTGAGAGATTGGACCTCCTTCAACGTGCGTGGTGAGGGAAGATCGATGACCGCCTTTGTTTTTTCTGGGCATGGTTTTATACCGTCAGGTTCGATAAGGTATCCAAGGAACATGCCTTCAGTAGCTCCGAAGGTACACTTTTTCGGATTCAGCTTCATGTTGATCTCTCGTAGAGTTTTGAACGTTTCCTCAATGTCGCGTACTAACTCACCTTCAGTATGGCTCTTTATGACTAGGTCATCAACATAGACCTCTAGATTGCGGCCCACCTGCTTTTCAAAAGCATTATCTACTAACCGCTGGTATGTGGCGCCCGCGTTCTTCAAACCAAATGACATTTTTGTGTAACAATAAACGCCTTGGCTTGTGTGGAAGGCTGTTTTTTCCTCGTATTCTTTAGCCATCTGTATTTGATGGTATCCCTTGTACGCGTCGAGAAAACACTTTAACGGGTATCCGCACAAGGACTCTATTTTCCAGTCTATCTCTGGTAATGGATAGCAGTCCTGTGGGCATGCTTTGTTAAGGTCGGTGAAGTCTACGCACATTCGCCAGCTACCGTCGCTTTTTTTGACCATTACTGGGTTAGAAAGCCAGTCGTGGTAGTAGACTTCACGCATAATTCCCGCATTTACCAATTTCTGTACCTCTGCCAGGATTGCCTGCGCACGCTCTGGGGCTTGGCCACGCTTCTTCTGGCGTATCGGTGAGTACCCTTGTCGGATTCTCAGTTTATGCTCTGTGATCGAGCGTGGTACCCCAGTCATGTGTTTTGGCTCCCACGCGAAAATATCCACGTTCTTTTGTAGGAGCGCGCACACAGCTGCTTTGCCGTTGTCCGACAATGACCCTCCGATGGTTATTTCCTGTTCTGGGTATTCTGGGTGAATCGCGACCTTCAAGTTGGGGACCTTGGGCGCGCACTGTTTCGGGATCGGTGACATTTCGCATGTAACCGTGTTACATTCTCTGTTTGGTACCGTGGCATTGTAAAGAGTGACAATGCCCCCTTCTACTGGGAATTTAAGCATCCCGTGCGCTGTTGATGGCACCGCTCGCATGGCTGATATCCCGGGTCTCCCAATAATGCCATTGTATGGCGAGGGGGATTTAATCACCATGAAGTCCATCCAGGTTGTCGTAGAGTGCTCTGCGTTGCCAATGCTGACTAGTAATCGCAGTTGCCCCATGGGCCATATCTTTTCACCCGTGAAACCAGTGAGCGCTGTGCCGACCGGGTTTAACTGGCTACGTATTTCAGGTCGCAGTCTTTTAAAGCAATGCTCATACATGATATTTGCCGATGCCCCACCATCAATGTACATGCGGTGTATGTCGTGACCACCTGCACTGATTTCAATGGTGAGTGGCTCTGCTACTGCGTTGTCCGCAGTTAGAGTAGGGAAAGAGATTTCGCTTCTTCGGGAAAACTCCTGGCCGACCTTCTGTCTAGTGATTCGTTGCCACGTTTGTATCATGTAGATTGTGTCGGCCTTATCTTTGGGTGTCTCCTTCTTGTTTCCATTCTTTTGTTTATCTCTTCCCTCTTTAATGTTTTTAACCAAGTGGTCCAGTCTACCCTCTTTGACCATCTTGTCGATGAGTTGGCGCAGCTGGACACATTCGTTAGTGGTGTGACCCTTTTGCGCGTGGTAGTCACAGTATCCATTCCCAGTGCGCCGATCTTCTGGTGTACGCATCTACGGCGGTCTTGGGAAATTCACGCCTTCTGCTGCGAGTATTTCCTTTGGGGTTTTGATCAGGGGAGTGTACCTGTCATTATCTCTGTCGCTCCTCTGGCTGCGATAGTTCCTATTACGGTTACTACCTCGGTCGTTGGATTGTCTCCCAGGTTGTTCCTGTGACCGGTAACTCGAGTGGTTCTTTTTGCTATCCGCCGCGGCGGCTTCCCCCTGGACAAAAGACCGAGAGCGCTTCATGAGTTCATCAAAGGTCTCAGGGATCTTGTCGTTTAACCTCTTGATGAGTTCTGGATTATTAATCCCATTCATGAAGCCAGAGATCTTTAGTACTTCAGGACATGCTTTAACTTGCATGCATTCATCTTTAAAGTGTTCCATGAATGCACTCGTAGATTCTCCTTGGTGCTGCTTTACCCTGGCGAGTTCGACAGGATTTTTAGCGCACTTTTTCCGTTGAGTAAAATTTAGACGGAACGCCTTTCTCAACTCTTCAAAACCATTTATGCTCCTTCGTGGGAGTTTGTTGAACCAGTTCCGCGCGCTTCCCACTAGTGTGGAATTAAACATGTGGCACCACACTGGTTGTGGCCAATTCTCAATGGTCGCGGCTGATTCAAAGATTTTTAGGTGATCGTCAGGATCACCTGTTCCATCATAGGTCTTGACATTTGTAGGCATGCGCCTCTTCTTGTTCTCAGAGAAATCACTAATGCGTCTGGTGAACGCATCCACTTTCTGACGGCGCCATGGGAGAGACATGTCTTCCTCTTGGCTATCGCGTCTGTTTCTAGATTTCCAATGTCCTGTATCGCTATCCTCGTTGTCCGAGGAGTTATCAGAAGATGAATTTTCCTTCTTACGGCGTTTGCGCCGGCCGTCCTCAGAGTCTGACTTATAGTCTGGATCTGAAGGGCTTTCACTTGGGGAATACTTTCGCCCCAGTCTGTCATGTACTTTACGGCTACCCAGTCTGGCGTAGACACTGGTACGCCGTTCTTCTCTATCACTATCACTCAAGTGCTGCGAGTGAAGACTAACTTCTCTATCACTATCACTCAAGTGCTTACCGTGGGATTGTCTCCCACGATTATCCTCCGGCGTGAGAGTGAGTAATCGGTTTAGGGTTTAAGGAGTTTTAGGGTTCTGAGATCGTACCTTAAACGAGGGATATGATTCCCTTTATATACGCACGGAATCCTTGTTGGTTCCGTGTTCCCCAACCTTCGGCGTATCCCGCCTAAGTCGGTTGGGAATGATTATCTTCTTATTTTAGAAGATATCGGATATCTATTCCGTAAATAGATTTGGGCTTGGGCTTTCGTGAGCCCACACGCTTATTGATATTGGCCCAGTTCGTGCCGGGCTTGTGAGTATTGGGCTGTAGTCGAGTTTATGACCCGACTCCAGACTATACGTCATCAGTTAAGCAAAAATATTTACACCATCGCGACAATCATTTAATTATTTTTCTATAGACGAGCACTTTGATATGTAATATTACATGTGATATTAGTGTAAAATCACATATGATATACATATCATATCACATGTGATATTACATATCATATATGATTTAGCACTAATATCACATGTGATATTCAAATTAGTGTTTAATCATATATGATTTTTTAATGTAAATTTCAGTAACGTAAAAAAAATGAAAAAACTTTAAAAAAACCGTGAAAAATACGAAAAAAAATTTGTCGAAAGTATATCAAAGTGCCTATTTTATAGAAAGATAATTAAATGCTCGTCGCAATGATATATTTTGTTTCGCTTAGTGATTAACGGTTTGAAATATATTAATAATTGAAAAAAAATGATGAAAGTGAGTTTTTTAGATAAAATTGGATGGTGAAGATTGATCCCTTGATATGTAAAGAATCTTCTGTCCTCAAATAATCTTAAATCCTTAACTATTCATATAATAGTTAATGCAAAATATAATGACACAAATAAAAAAAAAAAAAAAAAAAAAAAAAAAAAACAATTATTTTGAAACGGATGTTATTTAATTAAAAAAAACTAAAATACTAAACTTGTTGAATTAGCTAAAACATACGTAGCATATACTCTAGCAAAATACGTAATGAATGTTTCCATTATTTAACTATATTCTTGAGTATGATGATATTTATTTTGGCCAAAATGTATTTCATTTTTTGAATTTGGCTAATTAGACTTTATCAGTTTGGTTTAATAACGATTAAAGAAAAATTAAAGATTAAATAAATAATTTTCAATCATTTATTTTTTCATCAAAACAATAAAATAAATTTTCACTTTTATTTTTAAAAACTAAATATCTCACAAATCATTGATATTTAAACGAAACTAATCATATCATCATGACAAACATTAAATTACCTTTAATTTTATATCCCACATCATATACTTTAGACGGAATTTTTTTCCGACTTTTTTGTGGGTTTAGGATTTAGGATTTTAGGGGTTAGGGGTTTGACTTTTTTTGGTTAAGTTTTTTTTTGGGTCAAACGGACTCCTGTTATATGAATCACTTTAGAAAATACCTAAAATGACAATCCTTAAACGTAACACCTCATTTATATTTAAATAACAAATATATTATATTTATAAGTTTTTTTTAAAACAATTGCAATGTTTTAAAAAAAAACGTTAAATGTGCTAAAATATTTTACAAATTAGCTTATAAAAGCTTATTTTAATAATTTTGGACATAAATTATCACCTCGGAGTATATAAAAACATGTTATCTCTACAAAAACAAAAATCACATAATTTTGGCATGTTTTTTTTTTTTTTTTTTTTTTTTTTTTTTTTTTTTTTTTTTTTTTTTAAATAAGACTATTATTTCATTGAATAAAAAACTAAAATTACATAACATAAACAACCTCGGGTAGGATAAATTAGACGACGTAGAATAAATTCGGGGTGGGAATTGCGGAATAACAACCTCGGGTACATCGTCGTCTGACATTTTTTTGGTGTGGATAAGTTGTAGGTTTTAGTGTTGGTGAAAGTTTGGTTTGTCGTAAAAGTATATGTTGTTTGTTGTAAAATATGGGTTGGTTGTGTTGTTTATATAGAAAAAAAGTTGATTTTTATTTAAAAAAAAAGCCCAATGGTGAAATCTAAAAGCCCAACTGCTACAAGAGTCGGCATACATATGCCGAAAAATTATGCCGATACCGCTTGCCGATTTCCTCATGGGTAGTGTATGCCGATGCCAATATGCGGTACCGATGTCCCAATGAACCCATCACCCTAACTATCTAAACGGATAAATAAGAACCTTGCATTAACACAGTATTTAATACTTATATTTTTATTAAAATATGACGATACATCCAATAAGAAAACACAAAAGAGAAACACTTTATTAAATAGACCTCACATGAATAAAATTCATAGAGATGCTTTATTCTTCCATCCTCACCATGACCCTAGACCTTTTCCAAACAAGCATTTGATCATCTACTTAACATGTCCTAAATTGATCACTCCCCAAGCAGTTTGTGGCCAATCCTTCTCCTTAGCCTTATTCAACAAAACCCTACACCAAGCCACCCAACCTTCCCATGATATCCTCTTGTCCCATGCACTTCCCCATTCCAACAAAAGACTCAAACCCTTCTCAACCTCACTTTCACCCTCATCAAACCTTCCTCTACTCAAATAAAACTGACCCAATAACACATGTGGCTCACCCACATATGGGTTCAACTTAATACACTTAACCAACATTTCCTCACCTTTTTCCTTCTTAGCATCATCACATCCATCATCACACACCACATTCCAATACAAGTCCCTTGCCATAATCTGGTCACTTGCATCAAGGATCTTGGTGCACTTGTCGAAAACTGGAGGGATCACAAGCTCGATATCTTGGTCTCTATCAAGCCCATTATCATTTTTGTTTTCTTGCATGAAAATCGCTTCTTCACGTACCAAAAGTGTGTAAACTGCACCCATTCTTGATGCTGCATTCATCCATAAACCTGGCTTCCCATTTCCAGGGTACAAAGTGTCGTAACGAGATCCAGTTAGCTCAAGACGGCCGTTTGAGTTGTCGTATAAAACGTCTTGGAAACCAAAGTATTGCTCACTGATATCGGCTAATGTCATGAGAAGAAAAACACCAATCATTCGTCGTGAAACTGGGATATTTTCGCCTGTTTTGTAGTGGCTTCCCATCACTCCACTAGGTGGAACTAGTGACTGAATCTTCTTACGCCATTTTTCTTCACTATTAAAAACATCATTTTCCTTGGCATTCCTTAAAGAAACATCAGAAGCATCTAGGAATTCTTGAAGCTCGGATTCAGTAAACTGACACATGACGTTTTTATGGACAAGTGACTGACGATGAACAACACAAAACAAGTGAGCCAATCTTTCAGCTTCGTGGCCAATAAGGCCTCGAACAGTGTCTCGACCTGTTTCAGGGTCGAACAGGACAATGTTACTATACGAGTTTGAGTAAACCGAGTGAAAAAGTGCGCAAAGCGCAACTGAATCAGGAGCCTTCCATAGCTTGATAATTCGGTAAACATGGCGCAAGTGATCAAGGAAGGTTCCAAGACGATGGAAACACTCGCCTGCTCCCGCTGAGCGCAAAATGGCAATTAGGGATGGAAGTTTTTCATCGATTTTCTCGAATTCTTCACGAAGAAATGGCTTAGCGGATTCCAAAAGGGTGTCAAGGTTTTGAGATTCTGAAATGTTCATTGATGAAGGCATTTTTGAAGGTTAATAGTGAAGAAAAGATAGATGAATGTGTAGTAGGCGGAGATGCCTAAGACATGCATATATATAGATTGGATGATGAAATATCAAATGAAGGTTAAGAAACGCGTCCAAATAATGACAAAAATATTCAGTTTTTTTTTTTTTTTTTTTTTTTTTTTTTTTTCCAGATTGGGATTTTCTTTATTGGGTATGAAAAGAAGTTTATTTCCTTTTTTTTAGGGAATTGATATATCCTTGCAAAGATCCATAATTACATATATATCCAAGTAAACTCATAATTCGTGTATATATTTCATAAACATTAAAAATTGCATATATATCTATGTTATTATTTTTAGTATTTTTAAATCCTCTAAATACATAATAATTATAATTTTAATATAGAATATCGGTATATCCTTGTGTTATTCATAAAATGTATATATTATCAATAAACACTCTTTCTTCTTTATACACCTGAACTCCTACAATTGTTAACTTTTATAAAAATTATAAAAATTATAATTTCTCTAATCCTGATGCTGTTGTTGATGCTGATGATGTTGCTGAAAGTTTTATAAAAAAAGATTATTTTTATAAGCTACATGAAGTAACATTTTATTTTCAGAAATTATGTAAAAAAAAAATTTCTAATAATCTCTTATAAGTATTGTCTGCCAAACAAAGATTATTTTAAAAAAAAATAAGCATAATTTTTCCATAATATCATGTGACAAACATAGCCAAAATATATGTTTACATATACAAAATTAAGATGGAATTCATTATGAGCTTGAGGCTACTGTCCTCCAACATAAGAAATCCAACTGTTTTGGTGATGCGTTTCATTTCCTTTGTGAGGTGAGGTAGGTCAATTTAAAAAGAAGTCCAACAAGAAAATATTTGTCCTAGTAGTCATTTGTGAAAGTTTCTATGAGATTTGTATCTTTGTGTCTTTGTGTTTGAGTTTTTTAGGGCCCGTTTGGTTGGTACCTATGGGAATGAGACTATGACTTTCAAAGTCATTGTGGGTGTTTGGTTTGTGGGCCCGGTAATGAAATGGGTATATCATAGTTATAGATTCATTACACACCAATTTGGTGTCTATGAAATCCATTCCCGTGAGCCCCTCGTTTTTCCACTATAAAATTCAAAAATCTATACACTTTTTCATACCATATTTTATCAACAAAACATAAACAATCGTAATGATACACTTTTTCATATCTATTGTCATTCTACCCCATACCAAATCCGATACCCATTGTCATTCCTAGCAACAAACCAAACGGGCCCTTAGTGTTTTTAATGATTCTGTTTCTGTCAGTACCTTGGTATTGCGTTTGGTTGCAGACTTGCAGGTTTTATCAATGTGTACCTTTTGTTGTATTTGGTCTTGCAAGTATTTTGAATGTAAAGGGCCTAAGGGGCATATATGTAATTGTAATAACATATAAGTAGGGGTGAGCAAACCATCCGAACGGACCGGAACGGACCGGACCGGACCGGACCGATCAGATTCGGTCTGGTCCTCGGTCTCGACTTTTAGGCTAATTTGGTTTTGGTCTTGATCGGTCCGGATCATAAACCGACTATTTTGCCTTGTTGGACCGACGGACCGACCGAGACCGGACCGACCACATTCAGTCCGGTCCTCGATCTCGGCTTTTGGACTAATTCGGTCTCGATCTTGGTCGGTCCGGTCCGGGACCGATGCTCAGCCCTACATATAAGAACAAGGGTACAAAAGACATTTTATATTTAAATTGTAATTATCATGTATTTTCTGGATTTATAAATACATGAAATAATAAGCTGGATACATAGGTAAAATTTAATGTTTATGAATGATATATATGCAATTATAAGTTTAACTTGAATATATATATAATTATGGGTGTTTAAAAAGATATATAATAGATTTTTATTCTTTCTATTTTTTAATTATCAATGGGGAATCCTGCAATTATAAGTTTAACTTGAATATATATATATATAATTATGGGTCTTTAAAAAAGATATATATGCAATTCCCTTTTACCTTTTATAGAGTGAAAGAAGATTTGAGCCTTATAAAGTTTACTTAAAAAGTTTCAAAAATGCATGCACTTTCAATTATGTAAATAGAGAATTAATAATGTGAAGGATTGATAAAACAAATGTTCACATGAAAGCCATTTTGTTGAGCATGTGGAATGAGAGTTTCGACACATTGTAAACATGGAAATGTTCATGCTAAACGTGAAGTTTTAACTGATCACATGTACGTACAATATGTTGAAAAGTAACGGTATTTTAAATGTGATTTCTTTCTTAATTTTTTCTCAGATTAGGACCATGTCAATGTTTGTGATAAGAATAACAAGGGAAAAGTGGTGTACAAAAACATCTTAGGTTAAATTTTCATTTGGAGTATTTATCTTATTTTTTACTCGATTAAAGGTGCAGAACATTATTTTGTGTTCGAAATTGGAAAGTTTTGGATTTTTTGTTAATATTCAGACGCATGTATTACAAGAAAAAGTGTGTGTAGTGACCAGACATTTCGTCACAAACAGTACCAATCTCGTCACTAAACCTGATTGGTGACCAAATATAGGTGGTCACTCAAGGTCCGTCACTAATTACAATTAGAGACCAGACGCAGTTTTGTCACTAAATAGTGACCAAAACGTAGTCGATGATTGGATGAAGGTAGATACAACTTTAAACCACTGGTGATCAGATATCTAGTTACTAAATCTGCCAGAGTACTATTTTGGTTGATTAGTGACCAAAAGTGGTCACTATCTATAAGTTGCCGACAACTAGGGGTGTTATCGGGTCGGGTTCGGGTGATATTCGGGTCGGGTTATGTCGGGTTGGGTAATTCGGGTTATCAGATGATATTATACTTTCAAAAGTGACGAGCAAAATTATATGACAGCAAATAGGTTGCACTAAACTCAAGTTTTGGAAGGTTGGAAACTTGTTTAGTCATTGGATTGTAAACATAATCGGTTGCACTAAACTCCGGTTCTTTTGAAAGTACATGCAGACTATAACATATTATTAAACCATTGGACCAATGCAGAATAACTATACTTGAATTCCATATATTCGCATGGAAATCAAGTGTTTTAAAAGGTGGTGTTTTAGTGTAATCATGAAACGAAATCATACTCAAAAGGAGTACTAACAGAATCATTATTATTAATTCGTTGAAGAAACAAACCGTGAGAGGCTCATCTGTGGTTCATTACTTATTGTTTAATATTCATCTCCATTGTAACGAGTTATTGTTAACATAAATGATCAAAGAATAGGATGGAGGAAGAAAATGAGATTGAAATTAACACTTGTTGGACCTTGTAATTGCATAAGTCTTGTATTAGGTAAATAACGATAGACGAAGGACCAAAGTTGTTAAGTAGAAAGTGTATAACCGAAAGTTAGTTATTTCGGTTAGTAGTTAAGTTAGTTATTTGTAGGAAGTTAGTTATTTTTGAAAGGGTATGTCGTTTCGTTTATGTCTATTCAACAGACATAATGGTTCACTCGCAACCTTTCATACCCTATATATAGTCATTTACATGTAACGTTTTTAGTAGTGTCTCAAATACAATGTAACCACTGTTATATTGATTAATACATGAATCATCTTCTTGTTAATCTTGTGCATATATCGATCCTGGAAATATCAATTAGAAAACCTGTGAAAAATACAACATGGCATCAGAGCCGAGGGTTTACAAGATTACAAGTTGTGATTCAAGTTTTTTGATCAAGAAGATCAAGAGACCGAGAAGGGAACACACCAAGGATGTTGGGGAAGATAATGCATGATCAGAACCAACGGAAGTTGCAAGATAGCAACGACTTCAATCCAACGAAGATTGAAGGAAACTTTTGTGGGAGCAGCAAGTTTTGATAACCGACACAAAAGGAAGCAAACGTTGACACCAAACGTATTGGTGGGAGAAAACTTAAAAGAACAAATGTTACAACCCTTTGTTGGCGAATGAAATAGCGTGACAACAAAGAAGGGAAGACTCTTGACGCTTAGCGTGGAACAAGAGTAGATGCTGTTTGAAGCAAGAAGAAAAGAACAATTGTTAGGAAGCCTTTGTTGGTGTCTTGTACACGACAACAAAGAAGGAAGAAGAGGCTTGTTGCTTTACAACGCGACAAGAAGAAAGGAACGACGTCAAGTAGAAACCATTGTGTATAAATAACGAGATACACAAAGAAGAAAGAAAGGCGTTGCTTGTAGATTTGATAAGGTATATCGAGACAACAAAACAATCAAGGATTGTTTGGAGAGACGTTTAGAGCAATACGGAACAACAACAATAACAAAAGAAGGAAGGCAAGCCGGTCACTTGCTTTGTTGAAAAAAGAATACCAACGGGTATTAAGGAGTTGTTGAAGAACACTGTGTGGAATTAAGAAAGAAACAAGGAAGTATTGTGGTACAACGAAGGAAAGGAACAAGCAACAGCAGAACGAAAAACAAATTCTCATTTGCTTAGACGTTGAAAGTAATTCTGATAACATCAAATAGTCCTGAATATTAAATGTCAATTTCCCCCGATAATGCTTGTAATTTATATAATTTATATGGATTTACGCTTGTTTTCCATTATTTTCCACTTTTAGGTAAATTACGAGCATTGGAGTTAAAGAGATGTGGAATTGGAGAATTATCAAAGATTTACCAGAGTATGCTCACTTTGAAGAAGTTACGGCGTAAACCATCTCTCACATTACACCGTAACTAAAGCGTGACTCAGAAAGCCAACTCATCAGAAGATTACGGCGTAACTCTCACAAAAGACTACGACGTAACCATATTAGGTCAAATGAGGTTCCACGCCGATGATAACTACGCCGTAACTCTTGTTTAAGCTACGGCGTAACCAAGAAATATTGAAGATACGGCGTAACCACTTATAAGGTTACGCCGTAACCAGCAGATCTAGTGCAAATTACAAAAAAATAGAAGATTACGGCGTAACTATTATATTAGTTACGCCGTAACCTAGATATGGCCTATAAATACCCCACGATTTCCAGCATTTCAAAGTATCTCATTCCACACACCACGACCAAAGAACGTGGGAAGAAGCCAAAGGCAGGTCTAGAGGAGCATACGGAGATGTCTCCAAGGGAGAAATCACTCCCCTACGATAAGCATTAGTTTTTTTTATCTTTTCTTTACTTTCGATTTATGTATTTCATAACATTGAATACTGAATTGATTTGTATGGTTAATATGAGCGGCTAAGCACCTCTTGGTGCTAGCCTAGTTATGATTCCTTAATTGTTTTGTTTGCGTTTACATTACTTCCGTATAATTATTTCTAAGTGTATGCATGCATAGTTTATTGGCAGCTACCCTTGTTTCGGTAGTTTTGAATGGCGGTAGAGGCTAGTTGCTTAGGAGATATGTCCAACTGACCCTAAGTGAGTAGACTGAGACGGGAAGGGTAAGATATGACCAACTGACGACCCTTTCTACTTGTGCGATTTGACCAACTGATCACCTACCGTTTGGATGAACTTAAGAATTAGGGGGTGAGTGTTTAAGTTGCTAACGCCCGGGTACTCACTATTATAAGTCTAGCATGTAGCGGTACTTAATGACTCGGCTTAGGGGACCAGGAACAACTGGACTTATGAGGGGACACCTGACTTCTCGAGTGGTGGCATCTTTGCTGATAGGAACAACTGGACTTATGAGGGGACGTAAGACCGGCGATTGGAGCTGATGTTCGTTTCGAAATTAAAGACCAATTTATGAGGGAGCTTCGTGCTAACCCTTTTTATGGAAACAGGGACGAAGATGCATATGAGCACGTTGAAAATGTCTTGTACATCGCAAGCCTTTTTAACATTCCAGATGTGTCTCATGATGCCGTTATGCTAGGGTATTCCCCATGACTCTTACTGGGGCTGCCAGAAGATGGATTGAAAGATTGCCCGCCGGGGCAGTTAATACTTGGGCTCTACTTAAGAAGCACTTCATCCAGAGGTATTGTCCTCTGTCGAAGATCTCTAACCAGCTCTTGGAAATCCATAATTTCAAACAAGAAGACGATGAAACGTTGTATCAAGCCTGGGATAGATACAACGATCTCCTTTACAAATGCCCTACACATGATCTGAATAACCAGCAAAAGGTCAACATCTTTAACAAAGGAATCAACGTAACTACAAGACAGATGCTGGACTATCAAGGACCTATCCCGAATGTGACTCCAACTCTAGCAATTGAAGCCATTCAAAAAATGGCTGATCATTCTAAAAAATGGCAAGACGGAGGAAGCAAAAGAAACCAAGGCGAAAATTTTGACGGAATTGCAGCAATCGCTAGAAAAATTGAAAATCTAAGTCGAGATATGCTGAAAGTCACAAAAACCATTCATTCCATCCAAGTGGGTTGTGAAAGCGGTAGGGGAGAACATCTCACGAAGAATTGTCCTCACGTTGACGAAGAAAATATAATTGAAGAAGCCAAATATGGAGAAAATCGACCGTTTTACGGAGATAATAGAAATAGTAACGGGTACCGTAGAATTTACAATCGTGGGCCTTATGGAGAAAGAAAGCCCAATCTTGAAGAAACAATTAACAAATTCCTGGAAAGTTTAGCCCAAAGACAAAAGGAATGTAACATATTGGATTTCACAAACACATCAAATCATGATCAAACATAGGCGTATACAATAAGGTTTTAGAGAGAGAAAGAGTTAGAGGTTTGGGAACTTAGTGAGAGAAAGTAAAAGTATTATTATGAGCTCCAACCCTCTACCTTAGGAGGTAGAGGGTATTTATAGTTTCTTACATAAACGCCACCTACAGGCTGTGGATCAGGCATACAGTGGGTAAAGACCCGCCCGTTCTCCACGATGTTACTTAACTAAATACTATCTAACATAAAACAACTACGACTACGAGCTTTCTAACGATTACATATACTTGAGGTGACCGACACTTTAATAACTGGATTTACTAAATCCTAACAAGGAACAAGATGAGTGGTTAAAAGAATTCCAGGAAAACACTGAAAGAAGCCTTTCCAATCACGACACAACCCTAAAAAAAACTTGAATCTATGGTGGAAAAGCTTAGTGAGAAAGTAAGAATGAATAACAATAAACCAGAAGGATCAAAACCCACAATGGAATGTAAAGTGATTTTTGCGGATAATGACTCGAAGATACAGGCCAAAGAAACGGATTCTGGGGAAAATTCCGTCGACAGATCTGAGTTACGCCGTAACTTGTCTGAAGAGTTACGGCGTAACTATGTTTTTGAAAGCGATCATGGGGTTATGAAGAATGTTGATAAGAACGATTCTAGCGAGTTACGCCGTAACCAAAAATCTGAGTTACGGCGTAACTGGGATACGTGGGCGGATGAATTCCTCGAAGTGAACGAATCAGGAACACCGGAGATTAACGGATGGTCCCATGATATTAACTTATGCCCTCTGTCCCCATCTAAGAGGAAATATCACTGGTGCAAAAAGATACCCGTAGCTAAGAGGGATTGGTATGATCTTTGGGTCTCGTGTGACCCGAGAAATGACATCTGCGATGGAGGAAGTGATAAAGATAGGGTCAAAAATAACAAATTTATGTGGCCTGCATATACTTATGAAGAAAGATTGGAAAAACTCTCCTTCGAGGAAGAAGAGGAGTCGCCCATCACTCACTGGTGTACTCCGATAATCATAATTGACGATGAATCCACACGAGCATGGCCTATATGCGACCCCTTCTGCGAGTATTGCAACGGTGGTGACAGTTTAAAAAAATAAGAATAGACGTGCCCTCGAGAGACATAATATCAAGTTCGGGGATTTGACATTTGATGATTGGTACGCGATACAATTCGGGAATGCTAAGATTAACCCGAATCTTCTAAAAAAGCTCAGGATTGACTACGAGGATCATAATCAGAAAAAGGAATTGGCTAATAATGACATCTACTGCATGGAAGATCCTTTAAGTGGAACTGACAACAATGAAACCCGAAGTCATTGGTGTGAAAGGATAAAATCTCCTGGGGAAGTCTTCTGGGCATCATGCAACCCTTATGACGATAATTGTAACGGGGAAGCAGCTTAATGAGAATGGGAGAGGATGAATTCTTTTGGACCTCAACCAACGATAAGGAAAGGACAAGTTTGCCTTGGTTAGACAACTTAGGGTTTGACAGTTGGGTAAAGATCAATTATGGACAAGTAGACACATTAACAAAGGAAAAGATTTGGAATGAATACATGAATAAAGAAAATTCAAATGGAAAAAGTCCTAATAACTCGAGTGATATAACGATTGAGGATGACAAAGAGTTGAGAAGAAATGAGAAGGAATAATGCAAACGTATACTGGTGGAGGATTTGCTCGATGAGGAATTGTTTAAAGGTACCGAGTCTGATGACGATGACATTGAGGGGATTTTAGATTACCTTGAGTTGCAAGGGAATGAGAAATTTACTGACCCCGATGATGAAGCATATGAGCAAAGGAGGTGCAAACTCCTTGGGATTCCATACAAGAGACCGCCACCAATTATAACTGAAAAATATGAGTCCACTCGATACCATTTAGGACCGGAGGAAAAAGTTTGCAAAATTCAGAATATAGAGACTAAAGAATACCTCTGCACTGCCACAAATATCGCTTGGGTCAGGCATAACTTGATGAAAGACATGGAAGAAGTCGGCTAAGTCCAAAGGACCCCATAAAGCCCCGCGGCTCTGAGTCTAACTTAAAGACTCGTAAATAAAGAAAAGTGCTCTTTAGGGAGACAAGCCGAATTATCCATTTCTTTTGTTTTATTTCCATTTATGTAGGGTTTTGTGTTTTTTAACCATTTTTGCAGGAAACTTTGAGTGATTGCTGCTGCAGCTTGCTGATCTGACCATAGTTACGGCGTAACTCATCTCAGTGGTTTCACTGTAACCTACCCTTTGCAGCAGAATTTCAGATGCATTACCGATTACGGCGTAATACCATCTCCATGGTTACGCCGTAGCTACACTCTTACAACGTATGTCTGGTTTTGCCAGTTACGACGTAACTCCCTTAAGGAGTTACGACGTAACTTTCCTCTGATTTACTTCTTTCATTTTAAACGCAATAACTTTGTATTAGTTTTTTAAATGAACTTTGTGGGTGTGTTCCCTGTAAACCCTCACGAGACTTCACTCATCCACTTGGGACACCAAGTGGTTTAAAAGGCTTGTTGCATATGCTAAATGCAACCGTGATTCCTACGAAAGTGAGTTAGGTTTGTTTCTTATTTTTCATTTTTTCTTTTTAGAATTATGCTTGTCGGTAGTGTGATTTCAGGGATTGAAGTTTATTCATGGATGTTTATACGAAGGCACGTCTCTTTTTCGTGGGCCTTCTTTCTTTTTGGAGCAAATTTTAGGGATGTTCTCGCTCTAATTCTACTTTTCTCTTCACCTTTATTTAACGCTTAGTACAAAAGGGACTTTGTACAATTCAAGTGGGGGGACGGGAGTAGAATTATCTCTTGAACTTTATTTTGCCCTCGTTTTTCTAGTTTATTTTGAAAAATTATGCCGTTTTTAAAATTTTGACTTGTTTTTCTTAACCTAACTAGATTAGACCTTAGCCGAGCACATAAAACCCTTGATATTATATGGTGAGATTAGCCTTATCCGTTTCCAATATTTTACCCCAAATCCACCAAATTATGAGTGTGCCGGTAGCTTGTAAACTTTAGAACTTGGCCTTTGCATCATTTCGAGACCATAGACGAGGTATGTTGAGTTAGCTCGATGTATTTGGATTTTTCAGTTTAAGAAGGCAATATTATAGGATTATCACCCAAATAGCCTACCATTGTGTGTCTATCGATTAGTCACCTCGACTTCTCGACCCCCATGTGAAACCCTTTTGTTGCACTCTCCTTTAGTGCAAGATACCCCTAGATACACCCATCTGAGCCATTCCTTTCATTTTGGTAACCCAATATATTGTTTCGATACACCTATACACCTTAGCCTACCCTGTAGTCTTTATTTGTGATTGGGAAGTCATCATTTGCCTAAGTTCAAGGTTCAAGTGGAAAGGTTCGGAAATCACGCTTTCATCGACGACATATTCTTGAAGATCATTGAAGACCCCCCGAATTCCCTTTGTTCATCTCAAGTGGGGGGATATTATGTTTAGTTGTTATTGTTATGTTAAAAAAAAAGTGATTCGAAAAAAAAAAGAAAAAGAAAAAAAGTTGTTATGTTATTTAGTTATTATAAAGTGCATTGTTATAAGCACTATGTTATGAGCTTTATATAGATTTAGTATCGAGGAGGCCACCTCGGTCACATTCAAAGATTGTAGTTGGTAATTATGCCAACAATTAGAGAAAAGGTAGTGTGCCCATCATGACGTCCTCTAATGACACATTTACCTAGTATTTCATGATTCGGTTTCTTAACTTCAAAGCTTGAACTTTGGGCGGATGGTAAGTGGTGATGACTTGGTTATATATCTAGACTACCTGCTTGATTTTTTATTTTACACCATTTATATATCCCATGGCTTATCCTACCCTTTAGTCATGAAGCATGTCTAGGTGATGCAGCGAGCAATCTTTGGTTTCTTGGCCATGGATTTGGTCATGTATCATTGATTTTGTCCACTTCGCCGTGACATGTTAGTAATGACGAGTCACTTCCTTAACCTTTGTCGTGTCTACCCATATTGCCTTCAAAATTTGTTTAGCCCTTAACTCTAGTGGTGGAGATTTGTGTAACCGCCAAGCTTATGATAGAGTACATGCTATGACTGTGCGATTGAGTGATCACCCCAAAATTGACACTTAGAATAGTTGAGAGATTTGAGTGTTCGTTCCTATTTCGTGAGGTGTTCGGCTTTGTTTTATTCTAGCATAAGGGATTCGTAAACTTTTATTTTCCAGGTTATGGGAGATATCTTTTTAGGAATCTTTCTAATAAGGTTTACTTGAGGGCAAGTAGAGTTCAAGTGGGGGGATATTTGATAACATCAAATAGTCCTGAATATTAAGTGTCAATTTCCCCCGATAATGCTTATAATTTATATCATTTATATGGATTTATGCTTGTTTTCCATTGTTTTCCACTTTCAGGTAAATTACGAGCATTGGAGTAGAGAAGCGAAATTGGAGAATTATCAAAGATTTACCAGAGTATGCTCACTTTGAAGAAGTTACGGTGTAACTCATCTCTCACATTACGCCATAACTAAAGCGTGCCTCAGAAAGCCAACTCATCAGAAGATTACGGCGTAACTCTCACAAAAGACTACGACGTAACTATATTAGGTCAAATGAGGTTCCACGCCGCTGATAACTACGCCGTAACTCTTGTTTAAACTACGGCGTAACCAAGAAATATTGAAGATACGGCGTAACCACTTATAAGGTTATGCCGTAACCAGCAGATCTAGTGCAAATTACGAAAAAATAAAAGATTACGGTGTAACTATTATATTAGTTACGCCGTAACCCATATATGGCCTATAAATACCTCACGATTTCCAACATTTCAAAGTATCCCATTCCACATACCACAACCAAAGAACGTGGGAAGAAGCAAAAGGCAGGTCTAGAGAAGCATACGGAGCTGTCTCCAAGGGAGAAATCACTCCCCTACGGTAAGCATTAGCTTTTTATCTTTTCTTTACTTTCGATTTATGTATTTCATAATATTGAATATCGAATTGATTTGTATGGTTAATATGAGCGGCTAAGCACCTCTTGGTGCTAGCCTAGTTATGATTCCTTAATTGTTTTGTTTGCGTTTACATTACTTTCGTATAATTATTTCTAAGTGTATGCATGCATAGTTTATTAGTAGCTACCCTTGTTTCGGTAGTTTTGAATGGCGTTAGAGGCTAGTTGCTTAGGAGATATGACCAACTAACCTTAAGTGAGTAGACTGAGACGGGAAGGGTAAGATATGACCAACTGACGACCCTTTCTACTTGTGCGATTTGACCAACTGATCACCTACCGTTTGGATGAACTTAAGAATTAAGGGGTGAGTGTTTAAGTTGCTAACGCCCAGGCACTCACTGTTATAAGTCTAGCATGTAGCGGTACTTAATGACTCGGCTTAGGGGACCAGGAACAAATGGACTTATAAGGGGACACCTGACTTCTCCAGTGGTGGCATCTTTGCTGATAGGTTAGGGCTAATTGACCAAATGTTTTCCTCTCGACTTTGACCCCACCTGAAGTAATTGGAAGTAATTAGACGTAGGCATTACTAGCTAGGATGATTAACTAGGTTAGCACCACTCTCCTCTATTGATTGAACCCTTGCCTTTATTTGCTTTTATCTGCTTTATTAGTTAATTAATTAATTCCTTATTGAAATCATATTAAATTTGTGGCACCTAGACTTAGTAATAATCCAACACACATAGCTCTTGGGACGACTTCGGTTTTACCGAATACTACACTACACACGACCGGGTACACTGCCCGTTAGTGCATTAGGGTAGACCATAGGTATAACGAGACATTATAAATATTAAAACCTGGTCAGTAAAACCTACATCAAATACCGTGGGGTATTAGTGAAAGATAGGAACGCAAACGACTTGCTTTGGTAAATACCAAGAGGTATTTGTTAAGAACTTGCGAAGAACTTGGAACGAAACAACAGCAAACAACAAAGTTTGATTGTGGACAAGAACACGTTGGGTGTTTTTGGAGAAAGAAGCCGAGACAAAAAGGAGGTCTAGGGCACACACGCCTTGTACCAAGTCAGACGCAAAAGAAAGAGAAAGACAACGTGACAAGAAGTAAACAACGAAAAACAACAACACGTTGGTAAGACAAGAAGAAGGAAAGAAAGAGACGCGGAGAAGAGCATGAAGACTCGAAGAACAAGACTTAAACAATTAGGGGGGAAATTTTTGGACCTTGTAATTGCATAAGTCTTTTATTATGTAAATAACGATAGACGAAGGACCAAAGTTGTTAAGTAGAAAGTGTATAACCAAAAGTTAGTTATTTTGGTTAGTAGTTAAGTTAGTTATTTTTAGGAAGTTAGTTATTTCTGAAAGGGTATGTTGTTTGGTTTATGTCTATTTGATACGCGTACAACGCGCGTTCGGGGTCAAAGGAACTTCCTTTTCGTCGAGAAAGTTTTTCAACACCCTAGGCAGTGAACCTAATCGTTGTAGTGTAGTATTAGGGTAAGCCTCGGGAATTGATATCGTTCTCTAGGGGAATAGGAATGCTAGTGAGAAATTACTACGCTAAGGTTGGGGTTGAGGAAGATTATTTTTTTTATCTTTTTTTTAGTTTTTAGAAAATTGAAATGTACGAATCTCGAGGTATTGGATTTGGGGGGTGGCATTTCTACCGATTACTCTACTTATCTAATTAACTAAGCTAAGGTGAGGGTAGTCTATATCTATTGTTGTGTGCACTTATAATGATTAAAAATGTGTTTACCTAGATGCTATTAATCCCTAGTTATCTCCTATTGATGGTTGAATTATCACGTTCTTATTCTTAACGCGTTGTGTCTTCTAAGGTCGTAGGGTATGCGTTTTTCCCTAACTCTTTGAGACTACTTTAAGGTTATTTCTTACGAAATCTCTAGGATTCATAAACTAACTCTAAGGTTACCTTTGGATGTTTTGCCTACAATAACTCTAGGCGATTATAAACTAATGTTCACAAAGATTACTCAAGCATTAAAAACACAACGAATGACCTATCGCAATACTAGGTAAATCACAATTAAGATAAGAGACAAACAATCAATATTCAATACCTAGGTTTCATAGATCTAAGCAAACACACAAGTAAATTAGCCGGACATGGAAAACATGCAAGCATACACACAAACAATTGAAGACATAATTGAATTAATGAAGTAAATCACTTATCTTGTTGTAAAATAGGGTATGGAACCCTAAGATATTGCCCAAGACAGCCAAAGTTTGGTTTAGGTTTTACTCCACAAAACTACCTCTCTAAAATTCTGAAAATTCGAGTTCTATATATAGAGTTACAACATGCGACGACGTCACTCTTTATTTGGGACGCCGTCGGGTCGCCGCCATTAGGTTTTCGTCTTGGCCATGTCAACTTTGTGACGGCGTCACCTTATGGTTGTGACGTCGTCGGCTTCATCTTCTGACGCCGTCGGGATCCAAATCTAGGCCGTCTGAGTTGTGACGCCCTACTCTTTAAAACCTGATGCCGTCAAGTGCAAAATAGCAATTTAACTTCTGAGTCGTCTCAAAACGTGTCGCGACGGCGTCGCCATTTGGCTGTGATGTCTTCGCCTTCTGTTCCAGCAGCTTGAGTGTCTTGATTCTTGAATTTGACCATTTTCTTCACATATTCGCGCCTTTTCGTCCGAATAAGTGTCATTCCAGTAATTTGCCTTCAAGAGACCTAAAAAGTGAAAATGAACGAAATTAAGCAGTAACGGATACAAAAGTGATCGATTAAGGGCTTAAATGACCCCTCAAAAGTGTACCTTTTAAATCCTTATCACTATTCAACAGACATGATGGTTCACTCGCAACCTTTCATACCCTATATATAGTCATTTACATGTAACGTTTTTAGTAGTGTCTCAAATACAATGTAACCACTGTTATATTGATTAATACATGAATCATCTTCTTGTTAATCTTGTGCATATATCGATCCTGGAAATATCAATTAGAAGACCTGTGAAAAATACAACAACACTTTTATATAAGAATTTTGTCAACTAACCAACATATCTAAATCTAACTCCCTTCACATTTACAGCTAACTAATTATCATTTAGTAACTGATCGTGTTTGAGAAGACCTGTTCTTGACAATAGTTTTTTATATCACAAATTTGCTAAACCTTTAACTAGTTTACTGATTATCAGTAACTAATTATTAGTAATAACTAAAATTCAAAAAGTGATTGTCTGTCTTATTGGGTTGGTCGATAACCCGATAGCATTATTTATTTTACCCTAACTCGACCTAATAACACTATCGGGTTATCGGGTTCGGGTCAAAACAACCCGACAAGATTTTTTGACCCGATTTGATCCGACCCTACTGACACCCCTACCGACAACCACAAAATGCTCGGTTTCTTCGTACCCTTTTACTTTTAGCAAAACAGAAAACTTAAATTCTTAGCTTCTTAGCATAACACAAATTAATTCAAAAAAATAAAAAAAAGAGAATATGATCAATACCCATAACATACCAAAAATTGCATCCATTTGTCTACCATGTTATTAAAGAAATACAACATTTAACATGAATAAAGACTAAAAACATCATTAGCAAGACAACCTTCTTATAACACACAATCTTTGAATCTGTTGTTACTACCCGCAATGTAAGATAGAAAAAAATGACTAAACTTTGCCCGCAAATTCTTTCTAGCAAATTCTTCAATTCAGATTCCTCTATGAATAAATAGACATTTAATAAAACTTAATATATGCAGCTATGACACCAATGAGTTTTTTAATTTCTATGAAAAGTTCATGAGCAACTTTACACTTGAAAACTCATATCAGATTTACATTTAAGTTCTTTAGTACAACCACAAAAGTCAAAACATGCATTCTTTTTGAACACATACTGGATTGAGATAAAACTAACATTAACCCAAACCTAATTTGCAGTCATTATATTTTCTTGCCTAGTTTTCTTGCATGCTTTTATTGATGACCTAAATCTAAATTGATCTCACAGACAGATAATGTAAAAAATATATAAAGCTATTTCACGCTACCATCATCTGGCTCAAAGCACATATATCAATATAGGTAAACAACCGATCCAAACACACGAGACATGCAACTTCGTATATGCAATCCAAGGTCGAACACATATGCTATGAAATGACAAGCAAAGTAACCATAACGAACCTCCAATATTATCATGCATCTATACATATGCAAACATATACCCAACTAAACAGGTTTAGAATTTTCAACCTATTGCCACATAGATGAAGAGTTATCATTTTAAATTACCCAGGGGCTTTAGGTTCATCAATGGAACATCCTTAGTGGTTACAAGAACATAGCTAAATGACTAACATACTATACAACAAGTCAGACATACACCAACATATCTAAGGGCTTTAGTTCAACAAACAATTTTATACATGTCTACAATCATAGAAAATTAGTCAATTATATACAAGGCACTTAAAGTGATAACCACTAAATCAAGAACACGAGAGCAAAATCCGATTATTTGATCTACTCCTAATTTATACTACTAACCGCTATCACATATCACAATGCATCTGATAACGCTGAGATTGTACATGTTTTCAGTAGCATTATGTGTGCTTTTGTATATGTTATTTGGTTATATTTGTACGATTTCAGTGCTTAATCGCATCAAAATATGTTTGTCTAGTGTCTATAACCAAGTGCAGGGAAAAGGAAGGAAAAGTAAAGGAACATCCAACAATTAGAAGATTCCTGTTTCAGTGAAGCATGTCAAGCACAAATCAGTATCTCAAGTTCCATAGAAGACCAAACTGATTGAAGAACCAAGATTCTACAAGTCAAAACGAAGTAAAGATCAATTTTCCGTAACTCAGGAAGACCAACCGGATCGGTTGCAATCGCAACCGGATCGGTTGGAAGACGACCAAAAAGTACCCAGGATGCCCATCCAACCGTTCGGTCGCCGCCCGCAACCGAAACGGTTGGAGCCTTTGTAGAAGACCAACCGGATCGGTTGGTCATAAGACCGATCCAGTTGGAGAGCCTGTTTCTGCCAAATCTTCATCACTAAGTTTTCCCTTTGTATCCAAACGATTCTAGGTCCTTCCCTTGGTGTATTCTAGTCCCTTCCTAACTCCTTAGAGGCCAAGTTCAGCAATTAATACCCTAGGCCTTGGAACTAGTATAAATAGAGACCTCTTGTGAGCATATGAGACACACACTTCAATACAACTCTCTCTACTCATCAAACAAAGCTCTTAAGCTCTCAAATTCGTTCTTAGAAGTCCAGGAAAGTTTGGAGTTCCAGAAGTTCCACATTTGGAGGCCAAAACACCAAGGAGTCTACCCCAATAATTTGGGAATCATTACTTCACCATTTGTAATCTTATTGCAAGCATTTTAAGACTCTTAATTATGTTTTCTAATGTTCAAAGATCTTAGTTTATGTTTATGTTTGCTATGAGTGGCTAGTTTCTTTATACACTTGCTTAAATGATGTTGATTATCATATAATTAGTTAGTGATTGTGTTAACATGTTTAATTTCAATTTCAAGTTGATTCTAAGATCCAATTGTGCTAAAGTTTCATAGTGACATTTGTTAATCAAGTTTGGCTAGTTGATAGTAATTGTAGAGGTCGAAAAAACTTATTCTTATTCAACTAGTTATAATCATTTTGTCTATGGATGATTGTTTTTACCCATTATTCTTGATTAAACAAAGGAACTAAGGTGTGGTTGTAATAAAAACGCTTTTTGATTATCAAGTTGGATTGATTGGAAACATATAAAAGGTCGTAAGATTAGTTGTTAATAATCAATTGTAGTCTTTTGTCTATAATCGGTTACCTTTTGTGTTGACCATTTCTTAAGCAATTTGATAAAACAAGTGGATGTTTTTGTGTTTAAGTTTATTAAAGTAAGCTTATGAAACTTGAATTGATCTTGAATTGATTGGTTAAACTTAATGCTTGTTTTTATAAACTAAAATCTTGACGAAGGTTTAACTTGTAAGAACAATAGATTAGTACACCAACTAATTATCACAACCAACATGTTAAGAGGTTAACACAATCATACTAATCAAGGATAAGAAACTAGTTTAAGCAAGTGTAGTTTTTAATCATCTAAATTTTATTATATCTATTTGCGTTGTTATATGTTTTGGATTGTCTTAGTTGATTCAAACTTGTTAATCAGATTCACTCAAATCCCTGCGGACGATCCCGACTTACCTTCATAATCTTGCTATAACGGACGAGTGCACTTGCTCGTATGTGTTATTGGTAAAATTGGTAATTCGTCTTTTATAAATTTAAAACTTGTACACACGTAGCACATAAAGTTTTTGGTGCCGTTGCCGGGGATTTGATTGTGTTTCAGCAAGTTTTGAATCCTCATCAGTCGATTCATTCCAAAAAATTTTCTCAGAAACTTCAACCGATCTGCCACACAACCGAACCGGTTACGCCTTTAACCCAACCAAATTGATCTAACCGATCGGTCGCTCCTTGCAACCGATCCGGTTACCCCTTTCTGTCCAGAAAACTGTTTTCGTTGTTTGTCCGTGTGTTTAGATATTGCCTGGATTCTCTAGGTCATTGTATGAACACTCGTGCAGCGGGAATAGAACCAATTTCACCTCTTACCAACCCCGAACATTTGATTCAAAGAAGAAGAAGAACACCTTTCATTCCTTAGCCAATCGTGTACCAAGAGTACCAAACCCACCATTTGATAAACTCGTAGAAGCAAAAGTCGTTTACAACCCTTTCACAAATTTACCTTTTCCCAAGGCGGACGATCAACCCATGTGGGGAACCAACCGAGCCGTAGCACCAACCCCTGGAAGTGCTATTGTTGCTGTCAACCTTGGTGACAACTTCACCGTGAAGGGTCATCATCTTTCCATGATCAAAGACTGTCAATTCGATGGTCGTGCGCGGGCCGATCCGCATAAGCACATTGCCGAATTCATCGAAATTTACGGCATGTTTTGTTATGGTGACACCGATGTCAATGGCATCAAAATCAAACTTTTTCCATCATCACTCACCGGAAATGCTAAAGTATGGTACAATGAATTAACCCCAGGAATTATCAACACTTGGAAGGAGATGAGGCAAGCCTTTGTGAGCCGATTCTTTCCACCTGCCATGTTTGATCGATTAATGGGAGAAATTCGTGCTTTCACACAAAATCCCAACGAATCACTTGTCGAAGCTTGGCTTCGGATGAAAGATTTACTTCGTAGTTGTCATGGACATGGATTATCTAAAGGAACCATTATCCAAATCTTTTACCATGGACTAGATGAAATCTCTCAAGGCATCCTTGATGCTGGAGGAATTTTTCTCTATAAAACTCCTAACGATGCACACCAATTACTCGAAGATCGAGTACTACTCAAACTCGATTTGTCTAAAGATTCCAAAACTAAACCTCTTCGAAAGACCATTGCCTTTGTCAAAAACACCGATACCTCAAAACTCATGGAGAAAATGGAAGCCTTAACCTCAAAAATCGACTCGCAATACAAAGATATCAAAGAAGAAATGAAGGAAATGCGAGACGGATGCAACAATTGTGGAGGGATTCACCCATCGTCTGAGTGCGACGATAAGCCTATGGGTGGACCTAACGAAGAAGAAGCAAATTATGTCCAAGGAGGATATCGTGGAGGAGGATATCGTAGTAATTATTACGGTCAAAATTCTGAAAATTGGCAAGATCACCGACCAAGGGATGGCAACCGTGATTCTCAACCACGAACTGACAATCCGCCACCACCAAACTCCAACAAAAAGATGGAAGAATCCGAATTCGAAAAAACCATGAGAGAATTCGTGGCTACTCAAAAATCTGCAAATGATTTTATCAAAAATCAATTTTTCAATCTCAAAGCCAAAGTTGAGCAGGGACAGAAAAATCATCAAGCATCTATCCAAGATCTTGAAAACAAATTTGGCAAACTTTTTGACCAACATGCCTCTCGACCATCTGGTTTGTTACCAAGTAACACCCAATCCAACCCAAAACCATCAAATGATAAAACGTACCGTCCACCGCAAACGAGAAATGAGCATATCAATGCTGTCTTCACAAGAAGTGGTCTCTCGTACGATCCACCACCAAATCCTAATGAAAATACTCCTATCACCCAAGATAGTGAGGATGAAGCCGAGGAAACCTACACAACTCAAAGCACCAAAAAGAAAACCACACCATCTGTCAAGACGTACACACCAAAAATTCCATATCCTCAACGCCTTAAGATAGAAAAAATGGAAGAACGTTATAAGAAGTTCATCGAAATAATCAAAGAGGTTAGACTCAATGTTCCTATCGTTGATGTCTTCGCCGGAATGCCCAATTACGGGAAATTCTTGAAAGAACTTCTTAATAACAAAAGCAAGCTAGAGCAAATATCAGCTACTTTCCTTAACGAAGAATGCTCAGCCATTGTCCAAAACAAAATCCCACCAAAGCTCGGAGATCCTGGGAGCTTTCTTAATCCATGCACTTTCGGGAATAATATTCAATGCGATGCTTTAGCCGACCTTGGCGCAAGCATCAATTTGATGCCTTATTCGCTGTATTCTAAGTTATTCAACAACAGCCTTAAACCAACAAAAATGAGCATTCGATTAGCAAATCATTCTTATCAGTATCCTGTGGGTATTGCCGAGAATATGCTTGTTCAAGTCGGTAAATTCATTTTTCCCGTGGACTTTGTAATCTTAGAAATGGAAGAAGATAGTAAAGTTTCACTCATCTTAGGAAGATGATACGGTTTTAAAATGTACCTTTTTGAGGGGTCGTTTAAGCCCTTATTTGATCACTTTTGTATCCGTTATTACTTAATATCGTTCCTTTTCACCTTTTAGGTATCTTGAAGGCAAAATGCTGGAATGACACTTATTCAGACGAAAAGGCGCGAATATACGAAGAAAATGGCCAAAGTTAAGAATCGAGACACTCAGGCTGCGGGAACTGTAGGGGACGGCGTTAGGAGTTACAAGTGACGGCGTCAGGCACAACTAAAGATGCCGTCGGAAAAATTTTGTGACGACTCAGTAGCCAAATTGCTCACTTACAAGCGACAACTTCAGGTATTAAAAGAGTAGGGCGTCGCAACTCAGACGGCCTAGATTTGATCCAGCCGACATCAGAGACTGAAGGGGATGGCGTCACAATCATAAGGTGACGCCATCGCAAGACTAACGTGGCCAAGACGAAACCCTAATAACGGTGACCCGACGGCGTCACAAATTAAAGGATGACGCCGTCGCATGTGTAATCTTATATATAGAATCCAATTTTTTTAGTTTTCAGTGTGTAGTCTTTGGAGTAAAAACCTAAACCGAACCAAGGCTGTCTTGTACAATATTTTAGGGTTCCATACCCTATCTTACATCAAGATACATGTTTTACTTCATTAATTTAAGTATGTCTTCAATTAATTGTGTGTATGCTTGCATGTTTCCCATGTCCGGCTAATTTACTTGTGTGTTTGCTTAGGGATTATGAAACTTAATTATTGAATATTGATTGGTTGTCTCTTATCTTAATTGTTAATGATCAAGTATTGCGATAGGTCATCCGTTGTGTAGTTAATGCTTGATTAATCTTTGTGAACCTTAGCTTATAGTTACCTAGAGTCATTGTAGGCTAAAACATCCGAAGAGTACCTTAGTGTTAAGTTTATAAATCCTAGAGATTTTGTAGGCAATAACCTTTGGTAGTTTCAAAGAGTTAGGGATAAACGCATACCCTACGACCTTAGACACACAACGCGATTAAGAATAAGGACGTGACAATTCAACCATCAATAGGAGATAATTAAGGAGTAATAAAACCTAAGTAAACACATCTTTAAATCATCATACGAGCACACATTAATTAGACATAGACTACCCACTAGATTAGATAATTAAATAAGTAGAAGTAATCGGTAGAAATACCAACCCCCCAAATTCAAACCCCAAGATTCGTACCTTTCCATTTTCTAAAAAATATAAAAAATATATAAAAAAATCTTCCTCAACCCCAACCTTAGCGTAGTAACTTCTCACTAGCATTCCTATTCCCCTAGAGAACGATATCAATTCCCGTGGCTTACCCTAACACTACACTACAAAAATTAGGTTAACTGCCTAGGGTGTTGAAAAACTTGCTTGACGAAAAGGAAGTTCCTTTGACCCCGAACGACGCGTGTAGCGTTATCAAGTTTTTGGATCCGCTGCCGAGGAATAGAATAGCTAGTTAGGAGTCCACCTCGTTTAGCACTAGTACAAAAACGGGATTTGGTCACGCATGGTCAAAATGGAACGGCCACACATTCGCATATTTGTGTGGCTGAAGGTACGAAAATTAACAACATTTACTAATTAGTCACACATGAAAATTTTGATTGTGTGACCATTACAACTGTATCGCCACACAATTGAACATTGTGTGGCTAAAGGTATCTGGTGATTTTGTTTTAGATCATTTAGCCACATATGAATTTGGAACGCGTGACAAATACAAGTAACCTTGATGCGTTAGTCACATGAAGTAATTTTTTGTGTGTCTAAATCATAGAGTCAAGTTTTGTCACACATTATTTAAGGGTGACTGATATGTTTTGCCAACTCTTTAGCCACATCTGAAATTGGAACAAGTGACAAATGAAAAGTAAGGTTGGAGCATTAGTCACGATATACATATAAACAGTGACAAATATATGTCACACACTTGAACACTGTGACCAAAAGCCATATATGGTCACACTAAATGTTTTGTCACACATTCGTTAAGTGTAGCCAAAATCCAGTACATATGTTCAAGTAAGTTAATATGTGTGTTTAAAGTTTAGTTTGTGTTAGATTGCCAAAAGCTAATCTATAAAGTCACATTTGCTACTAACACCGTGACCAAATGCCATATATGGTCACGCTAAACGTTTTGTCACACATATTATTTAAGTGTAGCCAAAATCCAGTACATATGGTCACGTAACTTAATATGTGGCCATTGGATGATCAATAGTCACTCAAAATACATGTTTCTTCACTTTAAACACCATATGGTCACACTTATTAACACTTTTAGCCACTTTATGGTTAATTGTATGTGACTAAATACCCAAAACAAACATGCTTTGTGTGACTAAATGTCAGAAAAGGCCACACAAACATAAAATTCATGTGGCCATTGGATGATCAATAGTCACACAAAATTCACATTTCTTCACTTGAAACACCATATGGTCACACTTATTAACACTTTTGGCCACTTTATGATTAATTGTATGTGACTAAATACCCAAAACAAACATGCTTTGTGTGACTAAATGTTACAAATGGTCACACAAACATAAAATTCAAGTGGCCATTGGATGATCAATAGTCACACAAAAGACATATTTCTTCACCTTAAACACCATATGGTCACACTTATTAACAGTTTTGGCCACTTTATGCTTAATTGTATGTGACTAAATAACCAAAATAAACATGCTTTGTGTGACTAAATGTTAGAAATGGCCACACAAAAAGAAATTTGATGTGGCCATTGGATTATCAATAGTCACACAAAAAAATATTATGTTTTTCATAAACAGAACTAACTACGAATACTAAACAGACTTAGCTTATGTCTGCCAGACTTAACCTTGTACTGGCAGCCTTAACCACTAAAACTACCTACCAGACTTAACTTTGTACTGGCAGCTTTAACCACTAAACTTTCTACTTATAATAGTCACGCCATATCACAAATGTGTGTCTAAATTATGTTTATGGCCACATTATAAGGGTATTATATGTGACCAATACATTCAAATTAGTCACATTGTGAAATATTCATGTGACTATTATTTATAGAAAAATGTGAACTCAAACGGTTCCTGGGCCGACGTAGAATGACAAAGCCTATTCCGAAGCGACCAAGGTTCCTCGACGTCGTAGACCAAGTTTCCTAGGCCGACGTAAATGTGCCCCGACGGTTCCTAGGCCGAAGTAGAACGACGGAGCCTATTCCGAAACGACCAAGGTTCCTCGACGTCGTAGACCGAGTTTCCTAGACCGAAAAACGTGCCCCGACGGTTCCTAGGCCAATGTAGAACGACGGAGCCTATTCCGAAACGACTAGGTTCCTCGACATCGTAGACCAAGTTTCCTAGGCCGACGTAAACGTGCCCCGACGATTCCTTGGCCGACGTAGAACGATGGAGCCTATTTCGAAACGACTAAGGTTCCTCGACGTCATTGACCGAGTTTCGTAGGCCGACGTAAACCTGCCCCGACGGTTTATCATTAACCTTGATATTAGTCACATTGAGTTTTTGTGTGACTAAATTCAAGATGTTATGTATGGTCACATGAAGTATTTATTTAGGTGTCTAAATCATAGAGTCATATCTTGTCACACATTATTTAAGTGTAGTCACAATTCGATACATATCACAAATGTGTGACTAAATTATGTTACGAGTAATAAAAAATAGCAAGAAAATAAAAAAGAATGTTACACTCCAGCGAGAATCGAACCCGCGACCTCCCCTACGGAAGTCAAGTGAGTTACCATCTTGCCAGAGTAACATATTCGTTAATGTAATGCATTTCCTTTTTAATATAGAAGTTTAAGCTTCATTTTTTTGCTAGTAGCTTAAAGAGTTCTTATAGAAGCTGCTTATTAAACCGTGACTTTTTCTCCCCTGCTTATTTTCAATTTGTTTCACTTTTAAATTTTCAAATTTAACAAAACTAAATAATTTGTAGCTTATTTGGTTTAAAGGGTAAAATATCATAACGGTTTAAACCGTTTTCGTTCATTTTTTTTCTTGATTTCGACCATTTTTGTATGTCTGGGACCCTTTTTGTCTATTGTCTAATGTTTTCTTAAAAAAAGAGTATGAAGGTGTACAAAATGTATGAAAGCGAACATAACGTAGCAAAAAAAAGAAAAAAAAGGAGAAGGACGTAAGAAAACAAAAAAATCGTACAAAATATACGAAAACGTAATAAACGTTTCATAACGTTTTAATACGGAGGAAAACGTTAAAAAAAAGCTTGAAAACATATGAAAACAAGAGAAATTTGCCAAAACGTTCAAAAATGGATGAAATCGGTCGAAAAGGTCGAAATCGGTCGAACACGGTCGCAATCGGTCGTAGTCGGTCTAAAACGGTCTAAATCCGTCGAAATCTGTCGAAAATTGTCAAAATCGGTCGAAAACTAGCGAGATCGGTCAAAATCGATTGAACGGTCAAAAGGGGACGAAAAACGTTATAAACGGATGAAAACGTAAAAAAATAATAAGTACAAAACGTATAAACATGTTGTATATTATTTGTCTTAGTTTACAAAACCTAATGCACATGACCCATGACCCATGTAGTTACCTATTGTCGATCACCAGTCATGTATTGGTCGATAACATGACACTATAGCCACTACAACCCAATGCACATGACCCATGACCCATGTTAATTACCCATTGTCAACAATCATGGATGTGTCGTAACATGACACTGTAAGCAACTATAACCCAAAGCATATGACCCATATGATCTCAAATACCCATTAATGAATGTGACCAGTGATAACCTAATGCACATGAACCATGACCCATGTGAATTAGGCATTATCACCGGTCATGCATGAGTTGCACCGGCTTCGTAGGTGTATAGTTATAGTGTGAAGGTTATATGAATTGTATTAGAAGTTATTAAAGGCGGTCATGCATGGGTTGCACCGGCTTGGTAGGTGTATACCGTTTGTCACAGACACTAAGAAGCAAGTATCCAGGGACCTCCTGATCATGTTATCCGGGATCGAGAAAGTTTGAACTCGGCTTGAGCTTGACTCGAAAAGCTCGATTTATATGTAAAGATGTTTTTTCTTACACAAATTGAAATTGAAATATCGCCTTAGAATCGAATTCGAACTTATACAAGGTTGAGCTCAACTCATTAAACATTTCGAGTCGAACTTATACAAGGTTGAGCTCAACTCATTAAGCATTTCGAGTTCATTTGATAGGCTTGAGCTTGAGCTCAAAGCTCGACAACAATCAGCCCGAAAGAACTCTAGTTGGCTCGAGCTCGGCTCGTTTATGTGATTCGGAAATAAAAAATTAAAGTTTGGCTCGAGCTTGGCTCGTAATATAACATTTCCACCCCTAATAAAAACAAAGATTAAGATATTTCATGTGTTAAATTTATATGTAATATTTTACATGTCCTGCACTTAGTTTTTCACAAAAAAAAATTTTTTCCCTCAATATATATATGAATGTAATTTTAGGGCTCGTTTTAGGCTCGCGAGCCTAATCGAGATTTATATATAAAGCTCGGGCTCGAGCTCGATTATTAAACGAACCCAAATTTAGGCTTGAACTCGGGCTCGGGCTCGTTTAAACTCGGCTCGTTCAAATTTTTTACCGATCCGATCCCCGAGCTTTTCACGAGCGGCTCAACTCGTTTCCACCCCTAAGTGTAACCAAAATTCAACACATATAGTCACGCTATAATTAGTTTTATATCTCAAATTAGTTTTAAAAAAAATTTCCACAAAATTTGATCCTCCCCCCAAATATTTTCATTATATCCCGCTCTAATTTTCCCCAAAACTCAAAATCACACTTTTGGATCCCTCTCTCCAACCTTACACTAATTCAGCCACACCCATCCTTTTCCCCCAAAATCAAAATCAAAACCACAGAAAATAAATACGGTTCTAACATCTTCAAGTACAATTCCATCTTTTATCATATTCTTTCATTTATTATCTTCAATATTGATGTTATTACGTTCTAATTTTGATTTATGTTGTTTATGTTTTATTTTGAAATCGCTCGTACAAAGCAAACCGCTCGTAAATCAACCGGTGGAAAAGCAAGAAGTAATTGGCTACGAAAGTATGTTCTTTTAATTTTGTTTGATTATAATGAAATTAATATGGGTTTAGTTATTTAATATAATTTTGGTGGAGCAGCTAGTAAATTATGTTATATATAAGGTATGCAGTAATCTTGAATTTGATGAAAGAAAAGAAAAGTTCACGTTTTTGGCTATATTTTTTTTTCTGTTGTTTTCTTATTTTAATCAACATATGGGGATGGAAGTAGTGAGAAAGGGATTAATAGTTTGAATTTGATTCAATATGGGTTCTTATCAGTATTGATTCTTTCATTTTTCCTTGAGAAGGGCTCGACCAAACATTATAGCTTATGGTTTATTATTTATTTTTTTAAGAAAGAAAAAAGATCAACAAACAATGCATTCCATCATGTGTTTTAATCCTTTAGTTACCTTATGTTTTCAATAACAAGGTTACGTGATATATGTTTTCTAATTTATTATGCCAGTTGATGCAAGGGAAGATATGGGTAGTTCCAAATCCAGTAGGATTTGATCAAAGTATGTCTCTTGTTCTTCGGTTTCAACTCCGACCATCAATTGTAATCGGCATCTCCGAAACCGGAGAATCTTCAGAGCACAACCCACTATCCAACTATCTCTTTAGAGGCTTCAAGTCCTTCTTGCCGATGAGGATGACACCAACCGTGCTGTTACACACAAGCTTCTCGAGAAGCTAGGCTGCATTGTGTCTACTGTTGCCACTGGTTCCGACTGCGTCAATGCTATAAACCAGCCCGTATCAACATATCAGATGGTGATTTTGGATCTTCATATGCCTGATATTGATGGGTTTGAAGTGGTGTCAAGAATCAGAAAGACCCGTAGCCGGAACTGGCCTTTGATCATTGCTTTAACCACGGCTGCAGATGAAGGTGTTTGGGAAAGATGCATACAAATGGGAATCAATGGAGTCATTCATAAACCTGTTGTTTTAAAAGGAATCTCAGATGAGCTCAGGAGAGTCTTGATTCATACCAACAAGATTTTTTTTTTTTTTTTTTTTTTTTTTTGATGAACAGATTTTGTTTAAATTATAAGGTTTATATTTAATATTTATACACCAGTGGAAAACATTAGTGTGAGGAGTTGCTCAAAGTCTTCATTATAATTTATATAAATCAATTTAATCTGGGAAGCTCGGGATGGTATATTATCAAGTTCCCTTTTTTAATCATCAGCTTGTTTATTACTAAAATCAGCATATATTAATGATTAATGGTTTCTTTATGAAAAATGTAGGGTTCCATGAAGTTAGGAAGATTAGCAAAGTCTATAGCTGCCGAAGTGAATATAAAACGCAGAGGAAGAGGGCTGCTTCCTCGTACAGTGAGTTGTACACAACTTCAAGTACGGTTATAAGTTTTAAATGATATTTATATATCTGATTATGTATGGTTATGAATACAGGTGCGGGCTGGAATAGTTGGCTATCCAAATGTCAGAAAGTCATCTTTGATCAATCGTTTACTGAAGTGTCGTATGTGCCCAATAGCTCCAAGACCAGGTGTAACAACAGTATTAAAGTACGATACTTTACACTTATAGAGCTATTTAATTACTAAAGAGGTGGCAAATCGGTCTTATAAGTAGGTTGGTATCGAGTTATTTTTATGTGTGGGATTAAGCGGGTAGGTCAACTTGGACAGATCCGCCAAAAGTTATCGTCCATTACTTTTTTATATAGTTAGTTTACTAATTACAGTAGAAATAATAAGATAATTTATTTGACCCCTTATGAAAAAATCCAAACCCGAATTGACCCGTTTTCATATAAATGAGTTGAAATTGCCATCCCCGTTTTCATATTGATCATTAAAACACTCTTAGGTGCTACTGTAACTGTAGTTTTGCTTATTTTTAAAGTTGGTGCTATGATACTTAAGTTTTAAACATATTAACTGTGCAGAAACCTGATGCTGGAGGGATGGCAAAATTTCTCAAGCCGTTAAATAAAAAGTTTTTGCTATGATGACCTGATGATACAAGAAACATTTTTTGCTATTCATGGACTTTGATTATTGGTTGCAACTTTGATTCAGGCTGCTACATCATGAAACATCAGCCGTTGCTTGCCACTTTATCTTGATTCCTGACCTTGTGTCGAAGTATGTTTTGCTTGCCATGCCATTCTAACTTTAGTGTTAAATCCCACTATATAAAGTCAAGAAACCCCTTAACTAGCTGATTGGATAGTCTGTTCTATAAGAAATGGGCTGTTTCTAGGCTTATTTATTTTTGCCACATCCCCCGCAAAGTGTCCGGTGTCCTCTCCATCCTACAATAATTGTACTTGTTTGGATATCTGAAGGTAACTGCAGTATGTCGTTTCTAGCAAGATTCCAATGTAGTAGCAATCATTACTAGTATGTGATGCTGATTTTGGTCTACAAGCTTTCTCACTATCGTTTCTAGGACCCTTTTCCTTTTTTCTGATACCTAAATTTGGTTATGAGCCTTTGAACTTAATTAGCTATTTTTTTTGTAAGTGATACAATATGGTTATTTCTAACTTTGTCTTCTTTCAGGTATGGCTTTTATGATGAGTGTTTGAGGAAGTATGGAAACGCAAATGTATGGAAACATTTTACCGACCTGTTTGATTATCTACCTCTGACTGCCCTAATTGAAAGTCAGGTTCGGATATCTACTTTGATTACTATCTAGCATGGAGTCTCCTTGCATAAGCTTTGTTGTTATGTAATATTATTTCACTCTAACCAACATTGGTTTGATTGCAGGTTTTCTGTCTGCATGGTGGTCTGTCTCCATCTTTGGATACACTAGATAACATACGTGCTTTAGATCGCATACAAGAGGTCAGTACATAATTGAAATCATTAAACAATTTCTAGGAAGAATTAAAATTTTCTGTATAATGTAGTAGTGTACTATAAACTAGACGGCTGTAAAAGGATTCAGGTTTAGTTTATCATCCTTTTTGAGTTATTGAAACCAGCTGTCAGTTTTAGTCACATGTGCAAACAACCCTTTGTTTTGTTTTATAATCATCATCCTCATATTAGAAGAGCAAATAGTGTATCACTTTTGTCATATATTCTATTATCTATGGTCTCAGCTCATAATCTTTAAGCATATGTTCCGTTATGCAGTCAATCAATCATATATTCTGTTACGGTGTCTTTGTTCAGGTTATGTCCAGTCTATCAGTCTAGGTTATGTTGATTTTCTGTCAATGGTCTTGTGTTGATTTTCTGTCGAGGTTATGTTGATTTTCTGTCCATGGTATTATGCTGATTTTCTGTCCAGGTTATGCTAATTTTTTGTCCATGTTCTGTCCAGGTTCTGTGCCCAGTCACCACAAGTCACTCACCACAAGTCACTCACCACAAGAAATAATGGTGGTTACATAGTAGGTGATAAAGAATAATTCCAAAAAGTTCAAGAAACGTTCACTCGGATTTCAGGATACTGTGAACAAAACGATATCCACTCACCACAAGTCACTCACTACAAGTTCAAGAAACGTTCGCTCAGATTTCAAGATACAAGAAATGTGTTGTTTGCAAGAATGTATCAATAGAAAGTAAGTTGTAATATCAGTGAATATTTTTCTATTTTGAATCAATACAATGTTCACTTGGCCAAATAAGAATTGGATTTTTGAGCAACATTAACTTTGTACTAGCAGCATTAACTTATATACTAGCAGCATTAATTGTGTACTAGCAACATTAACGGTGTACCAGCAGTAGTAATTTATATACCAGCAGCATTAACTATGTACTAGCAGCATCACCAAATGTCACACAAACTAAAAATTCAGGTGACCATTGAACTAACAATAGTCACACAAAACACACATTTCTTCACTAAAAACACCATATGGTCACACTTACTAACACTTTTGGCCACTTTATGCTTAATTTGTGTGTGACTAAATACCCAAAACAAACATGCTTTGTGTGACTAAATGTTAGAAAAGGCCACACACACATAAAAGTAATGTAGCCATTGGATGATCAATAGTCACACAAAACACACATTTTTTCACTTAAAACACCATATGGTCACACTTATTAACACTTTTTGCCACTTTATGCTTAATTGTATGTGACTAAATACCCAAAACAAACATGCTTTGTGTGACTAAATGTTAGAAAAGGCCACACAAACATAAAATTCATGTGGCCATTGGATGATCAATAGTCACACAAAACACACATTTCTTCACTTAAAACACCATATGGTCACACTTATTAACACTTTTGGCCACTTTATGATTAATTGTATGTGACTAAATACCCAAAACAAACATGCGTTGTGTGACTAAATGTTAGAAAAAGCCACACAAACATAAAATTCAAGTGGCCATTGGATGATCAATAGTCACACAAAACACACATTTCTTCACTTAAAACACCATATGGTCACACTTATTAACACTTTTGGCCACTTTCTGATTAATTGTATGTGACTAAATACCCAAAAGAAACGTGCTTTGTGTGACTAAATGTTAGAAAAGGCCACACAAACATAAAATTCAAGTGGCCATTGGATGATCAATAGTCACACAAAACACACATTTCTTCAATTAAAACACCATATGGTCACACTTATTAACACTTTTAGCCACTTTATGCTTAATTGTATGTGACTAAATACCCAAAACAAACATGATTTCTGTGACTAAATGTTAGAAAAGGCCACACAAACATAAAATTCATGTGGCCATTGGATGATCAATAGTCACACAAAATACACGTTTCTTCACTTTAAACACCATATGGTCACACTTATTAACACGTTTGGCCACTTTATGATTAATTGTATGTGACTAAATACACAAAACAAACATGCTTTGTGTGACTAAATGTTACAAAAGGCCACACAAACATAAAATTCAAGTGGCCATTGGATGATCAATAGTCACACAAAAGACACATTTCTTCACCTTAAACAACATATGGTCACACTTATTAACACTTTTGGCCACTTTATGCTTAATTGTATGTGACTAAATACCCAAAAGAAACATGCTTTGTGTGACTATACAGTGTTTATGGTCACTAATATGGATTAATCCAACAAAACTTGTACCTAATTAGTCACACATGTTACGGTTTTGGTTACTCTTTTGCAATAGAGACTAAAAAAAAGTCAAACACGTGACCATAGAGTACCTATGGTCGCGGCACCTTTAGTCACACACGACCGAAAAATCATGTGTGACTATATGTATATCGTCACACATATTCGGTGTGGCTAAATCCACTTTTTGTTCTAGTGTAGGTTTCCTTGCTTGATTCCTATCAAGTAAGCTTTTTTCCCAATTTTTCGCTTCCTTGTAGTCTATCCCCCTTCTTCGTGACCTTTGTTAGTAACCCCATCACTTTTCATCATGGAAGGTGATAACCAACCACCATTCATCAACCTACCACCAAATGACCCGCCAAGAGCCCGTACTCTTGGTGAATACTCGAGACCAAGCCACCTAGGCTATAGGAACACCATTGAGCTTCCCGACCAAGCCCAAACTACGGCCCTGCGATCCGACACCATCCGGTTGGTGCAAAACGGATGTGCATTCCATGGACTTCGTTCCGAAGATCCTAATCAGCATCTTAAGGATTTCCTTAAAATTGTCGATTCCATCGACCTCGATGCTACTACTCGGGAGACCACGCGTCTGTGTCTCTTCCAATTCTCTCTACGGGACCAAGCTAGTAATTGGCTTGAGCGATTTCCCACCGGATCCATCTCAAGTTGGGATGATCTCACCTCTCGCTTCCTTGCTCAATTTTTCCCACCGGGGAGAACCACTAAACTAAGACGAGACATCTTGACATTTTAACAACTACAAGGCGAATCTCTCTACAAAGCATGGACTCGATTCAAAGACTTACTCCATAAAGTCCCTCATCATGGTTTTGATCTTTGGCTTCAAATCCAAATCTTCTATGACCATACCGATATCATCACTAGGCGATCCATTGATCAAGCCGCCGGTGAAGGCTTTGCGACTTTAACGCGGAGGAATCTTGGGATATTATAGAAAAGCTTGCCGATCGAAGCTACGAAGATTGGAATGAATCCCCTGAAACCCCTGTTAAAGTGGTTAATGCCATATCAACTCCTCTTGAATCTTTCAACGTCACCGAAGAGCAAATGAGTGCTCTTGAGAGAAGGATTGATTATCTGATTGAAAGGCATAAGAGAGTCCCCGTACGAATCCCTCAGGAAATAGTCAATTCCGTCAATTCCACCAACTACCCAACACCTTTCTCAGAATCCCCAAGTCGTGAGCAAAATCTTAATTCCGAACGGCGCTTCCGTTCTACTTCCCCTATACCACTCTCACTACTCATACGGAGAGATTTGCAAAATTTGAAGAGGAGATTTATAGGCAAAGAGAGGAAATGCAGGCAAAGATGACGGAAATGATGAACTTGGTAAAAGAATATACCAAGACAAAAGTTCCCGAAAAGGTACTAGTAAGAAGCAATGATTATCCTCCCACTTCGTTTGTTAACGCCATTTCCATTATGCCTGAAGATGGAAAGGTTGAGGAGAAGAAAACTGAGAAAAGCAAGAGGGAGGAGGCTGAACCTAATAATGAGCCCGAGACCATTGAGTACTACCTTAAGTACGAAATTAACAAAAAAAACCATTGTTAACCAAGTGAAAAACTTTAAGTACAATGAGGTTCTTAGGAAAGCCCTTGAAGGAAAAATAACCGAAGAAGAGTATGACACCATGCCTATGGGACCTCTGTATGAGCTGGTTCTAGAAAAACCAGTAACTAAAAAGAGAGACACCACGGGGAACTTCGTGATACCATGTAGCATAGGTGACATTGATAATATAAATGCCTTAGCTGATCAAGGGTCTGATGTAAACATAATGCCATTATCAATCTATAATAAGTTGACTAGGGAGAAGCCAGCCAAGACCGATCTTAGACTTTCCTTAGTAAATCACACCTATGTTTACCCCATAGGAATCGCAGTGGATGTTTTAATAGAGGTGGCTAATATTGTCTATCCGGTGGATTTCGTGATCATAGACATTGAGGAAGATAGAAACATGCCACTCATTCTTGGGACACCTTTTCTGGCCACTGCCAAAGCAACCATCAAATGCGGGGAGGGCATCATGATACTTAAAAGCGGCAAAGGGTACGCTAGGATACCCATTGTTCCAAGGTATCCTCTTAAGATCATGGAGAAGATTATGGATGAGAATCCACAAGTCCCTAACAATGTGGTTAAGAAGAAAATGAACAATTGGGAAAAAGGGCTTAGAGATTTCATGGTTCAAGGACTACATGCAACATTGTGGAAGCGCGATAAAAAGTTAGGAAATAATCCCACTTCAATACCACAAACACAAAAGAACCCTAAGGAATTTTTAAAAGGAGAGAAAGTACTCTTATACAAATCACGAATAAGAGCATTACGAGGTAGAAACAAACCAAGATGGTTTGGGCCTTATACGGTGAAGGAAACTAATCTAAAGGATAAAACTGTTACCATAATAGAAGACGTTGGCAAGGAATCCACGGTAAGCATACAACGTCTACGCCCTTTTGACGAAGGAAAAGAAAAAAAGAAAGGTGACGGTAATGAAGTAACGTAGGGGCACGACTTCGAGTCTAGCTACAAGACTCATAAATAAAGAAAAGCGCTTCGTGGGAGGCAACCCATGCTTAATTGTTTGCTTGTTTGTGTCGTATATCTTTTATTGATTATTTATTATCATGTTTAAATTTGTAAAAATGCTTTATTTTGTCTTTAACCTCGTCTTAATTACATATAAATGTATTTTACATAAGGGATAAGTGTAGGGAGGATTACACACGTTTTCAAAAGAAATGTAAACATGAGAATTACAATTAATTAAAAGATATACATGTGTGTTTGTTCGAGTCAAATGCTTGTATCGAGTCATAATGGATGTTTTGCAAGAAAGTTTTCCAGATTCTAAAGATGTAAATTTTCCAGAATTTTTTCCAGAAAATCGCAGACCATTTTCTGTCAGGATAACCTGACGGCATCAGGATCGCAACCTGACGGCGTCAGGAAGGAGCAGAAACAACTGATTTCTTTTTCTCCTTTTCGGAGCTACTTATAAATTTTTAGTATTTTCCAGGTCTTAATTTTCCAGAAAATCTGTAAACATCCATTCCACAAGCATTATATCCTAGTTTAGTAGAGTCTTATATATATTGTTACCGCCGATTTTACGCGAAGGTTTCATTTGTCTTCTTCAAGTGTGCAGGTTTGATTTACCAAGAAGAAGATACATAAGATGAGAAGGAGCTTTTAACGCAAACATTCTTCTTGAAGAAAGATGTAACCACCACTTTACACGGATCCTACCGAGCTAATCAGGGGAGTATTGGTTTCTTTCGTCTTTTATTACCTTCCATTATCATAACTTTGATACTTTCAGGGAACATTGAGAACAATGTTCAGTTGAAGTGTAGGGAGGGAAAATAAAACGGGAACTTTGAAACTACGCTTATCCTTGATTATTTGCTTTGTCCAATTGCATTTTTGTAATACACCATGAGAAAATGTCGGTTAGGGTAATTTTGGCACCAAATTTAAAATTTTTCATGACATATAGGAGTGGGCCATTAGTCTTAATAAAGCGTCTCATGGATAGGAAATTAGATGACTAGCACAAAAACACTTTACCACTTAAATTCCACCCAAAATGTGAGGATCGCCCTTAGATTTGTAGGAATTAAAGCATTCATCTTTAATGCTTAGAGTGCGAACCGGTAGTATAATAGATTCTAGAACTTGTTTTGTGATGCATCCCAAGATCGCTAGTAAGACTACACTTGTGTAGTTAGGAATAACTAAATGATAAGAGGCATTAGGATAACCCTTGTTTGATACCCGTAATATAATTACTTCTTCCACATCGGTTGAGTAATTCCCCCACACCTTTGCGTTGTACTCTTCTTTAGTACACGATACCCCTAGTTAACCCCCAGAGCCTATCATTTTCGTGGTTCTCATGATGTTTCGGTTTTCCGAAATATCAATGAAGAGCATTGTTTACAATCCAACCCCAAATGTACACCCAAATCGCCTTAGCCTACCTTGTATGCACTCACTTTTAGTGCATTATTGTTATCACACTTAACCCTTAGTTCAATTATCTTGTTGCTTGCATAAGTTGCTAAGTCGAGTCATATCCTTTGTACACAGTTTTGGGACGATTGGGACTCATGGGAAAAGTTAAATTTTATGAGATGACGGGAAGGGAACGTTAAATTCAAATTCCCTTAATTTGCGTAATAATGTACTCCAAGTGTTTTGATCTTTTCAATTCGGGTCAAATTAGTGTTAGAGTAATAAAAACTCAAGTGTAGGGATGTGCCTATAAATCCCTATCATTTTGATGTTATCGTAGAGGATGGTAGAGTAAAAGTGTATGAGAAAAAAAAATCGAAAAAAATAGAGTGTTGTAAAAAAATAAATAAATAAAATAACAGGCTACCATCCTACATCTATCTTTAATTTATGTTTGTTTGTTTGAGTTATCTAGAGTCTAGAGTGTCGAGTCTTGGATTAGCAACGCCATTCTTCGCATGCTTGTAACATAAAGATTTTTGACTTGCCACCACTAAGTAGCCTATCCCACCAAACCCTTTGTTTCCCTACCGTAAGCCTATCATTACAACCCTTTAAAATACCTCTTGGATAGTCTTTCCTAGGTGCTTACGCCAAAGCGATGGAGGTTTGATCTAGTCTCAAGCCTATGGTAATCTATGTACTAGGACCGGTTAATGAGTGTTTATCTTCCATTTACAACTTGTTATATTTCATATACACCCGAGAGATGTGAGTATCCAAACACCCCATGTGAGGTGCTAGTATGTAATTTCCGTGCTTGTTATGACTTTTGCGGGGCTTATATGTGTTGTGAATCGTTCTAAACTAATGCTTCATGACCTCTAACTTATAAATTGATTGGCTAAAAGCACATTTGCTTGAGGACAAGCAAATACCAAGTGTAGGGATATTTGATAAGGTTTTAAAATGTACCTTTTTGAGGGGTCGTTTAAGCCCTTATTTGATCACTATTGTATCCTTTATTACTTAATATCGTTCCTTTTCACTTTTTAGGTATCTTGAATGCAAAATACTGGAATGACACTTATTCGGACGAAAAGGCGCGAATATACGAAGAAAATGGCCAAAGTCAAGAATCGAGACACTCAGGCTGCTGGAACTGAAGGGGACGGTGTCAGGAGTTACAAGTGACGGCGTCAGGCACAACTAAAGACGCCGTCGGACAAATTTTGTGACGACTCAGTAGCCAAATTGCTCATTTACAAGTGACGGCTTCAGGTTTTAAAAGAGTAGGGCGTCGCAACTCAGACGGCCTAGATTTGATCCAAACGACGTCAGAGACTGAAGGGGACAACATCACAAGCATAAGGTGACGCCGTCGCAAGACTAACATGGCCAAGACGAAACCCTAATAACGGCGACCCGACGACGTCACAAATTAAAGGGTGACGCCGTCGCATGTGTAATCTTATATATAGAATCCGAATTTTTTAGTTTTCAGTGTGTAGTCTTTGGAGTAAAAACCTAAACCGAACCAAGGCTGTCTTGTACAGTATTTTAGGGTTCCATACGCTATCTTACATCAAGATAAGTGTTTTACTTCATTAATTTAAGTATGTCTTCAATTAATTGTGTGTATGCTTGCATGTTTCCCATGTCCGGCTAATTTACTTATGTGTTTGCTTAGGGATTATGAAACTTAATTATTGAATATTGATTGGTTGTCTCTTATCTTAATTGTTAATGATCTAGTATTGCGATAGGTCATCCGTTGTGTAGTTAATGCTTGATTAATCTTTGTGAGCCTTAGCTTATAGTTACCTAGAGTCATTGTAGGCTAAAACATCCAAAGAGTACCTTAGTGTTAAGTTTATAAATCCTAGAGATTTTGTAGGCAATAACCTTTGGTAGTTTCAAAGAGTTAGGGATAAATGCATACCCTACGACCTTAGACACACAACACGATTAAGAATAAGGACGTGACAATTCAACGATCAATAGGAGATAATTAAGGAGTAATAAAGCCTAAGTAAACACATCTTTAAATGATCATACGAGCACAAAATAATTAGACATAGACTACCCACTAGATTAGATAATTAGATAAGTAGAAGTAATCGGTAGAAATAACAACCCCCCAAATTCAAACCCCAAGATTCGTACCTTTCCATTTTCTAAAAAATATAAAAAAGATAAAAAATAATCTTCCTCAACCCCAACCTTAGCGTAGTAACTTCTCACTAGCATTCCTATTCCCCTAGCGAACGATATCAATTCACGTAGCTTAGCCTAATACTACACTACAATGATTAGGTTCACTGTCTAGGGTGTTGAAAAACTTGCTCGACGAAAAGGAAGTTCCTTTGACCCCGAACGACGCGTGTAGCGTTATCAGAAGACCTTTCCTAAATACCGCCGATGCAATCATCAAAGTGAAAGGAAAAGAACTCAACTTTGGAGTTGGAGAAGATCGAATCACCTTTTTAATCGATAAAGCGATGCGCTATCCACATTCCAGTGATGACACTTGTTTCAACATCGATGTTATCGATGAAGTCACTGACGAAGAATTGGATGCGTTGCTCAACGAATCCGATCCATTCATGACTACTTCTGAAAAAATCAACGAAAAAGACTTTGATAAAGAGTTTGATGATTTCATGAAAGTAGAGTTTGAAGGAGATAACACGTAGGAGGAAGAAATGGAGGAAGAAAACTTTGAAGCAATAACTTTCGATGACGAGATGAGAATAAAATCCTCTATCGAAGAACCACCAACAGATCCCGTGCTCAAATCTCTGCCTGATCATCTAGAATATGCTTACTTGGAGGAAAATTCACTTCTTCCAGTAGTCATATCTTCATTAATCGAGGCCAATGAGAAAGAAAGTTTAGTTTCGGTCCTCAAAAATCACAACAAGCTTTCGCTTGGAAAACATCTGATATCCCAGGAATTAGTCCCAATTTCTGCAAACACAAAATCAATTTCGAAGATGGAGTCAAACCTGTTGTTGAACGTCAACGTCGACTCAATCCCAACATGAAAGAAGTTGTTAAAAAAGAAATCATAAAACTTCTCGATGCTGGTATCATTTACCCAATCGAAGATAGTCCTTGGGTGAGTCCCGTTCACTGTGTTCCCAAGAAAGGAGGGATGACGGTTGTGACTAATGAACGGAATGAACTAGTCCCCACTAGAACTGTTACTGGTTGACACATTTGTATTGACTATCGAAAATTAAAAAAAGCCACCAAAAAAGATCATTTTCCACTTCCGTTCATGGATCAAATGCTTGAAAGACTAGCAGGAAATAAATTATTTTGTTTCCTCGATGGATTTTCAGGATATTTTCAAATTCCAATCGATCCTAATGACCAAGAAAAGACGACTTTCACTTGTCCTTTTGGAACGTACGCATATCGACGTGTGCCTTTCAGTCTTTGTAATGCACCTGCAAATTTTCAAAGGTGTATGATAGCAATATTCCAAGACATGCTCGAAACCTCCATGGAAGTTTTTGTGGATGACTTTTTAGTCTTCGGAAACTCATTTGAGGCTTGTCTTTCCAATCTTGATAAAATGCTCGAAAGATGCGAAGTTGCACACCTTGTCCTTAACTGGGAAAAATGTCACTTCATGGTGACCGAAGAAATTGTGCTTGGCCACAAGATCTCCTGTGCAGGCATGGAAGTAGATAAAGCAAAAATCGACATTATTACGAAACTTCCACCACCAACTAACGTCAAATCCGTTTGAAGTTTTTTAGGACATGCCGGTTTCTACCACCGCTTTATCAAAGATTTTTCTAAAATATCTCGTCCGATGACAAAAATTCTTGAGAAGGAATCCATCTTTGACTTCAATGCTGATTGCATAAAAGCATTCAAAACGTTGAAATCTCAACTAACTAGTACTCCGATCATGGTTTCACCTAATTGGTAACTACCCTTCGAACTTATGTGCGATGCCAGCGATTTTGTTGTTGGAGCCATCTTAGGCCAACGAGAAGGAAAACACTTATGGCCCATATATTTTGCAAGAAAGACATTGAATAGTGCTCAGCAAAATTATACTATCATAGAAAAGGAATTACTGGCCGTAGTTTTCGCGTTCGACAAATTCCGATCCTACCTCGTACTCTCAAAAACGGTCGTGTTCACCGATCACTCGACACTCAAATATCTGTTCACCAAGCAAGATGCTAAACCGCGTCTCATCCGATGGATTTTGCTACTCCAAGAATTTGACATCGAAATCAAAGATAAGAAAGGAGCAGAGAATCTAGCCGCTGATCATTTATCACGTCTTGAAAATCCAGATCTTGAGGAGTTAAAGGAAGAAGAAATCGATGATTACTTCCCCGATGAAACTCTAATGACCGCCGATGGAAATGACGATCCTTAGTTTGCTGACTTTACGAACTATCTCGCTGGAGGAATTCTCAGAAAAGGTTTAACTCACGCTCAAAGGAGCAAAGTCTTTTTGAAACTTAAATACTACTTTTGGGAAGAGCCATATCTTTTCAAAATGTGTCCTGACGGAATGATCCGAAGATGTGTTTCTGGTTCCGAAACCCGCAAGATTCTTGACGAATGTCATCATGGCCCAACTAGGAGACATTATGGTCCTTCCACCACAACTAAAAAAGTTTTTGATGCTGGATTCTATTGGCCAACAATATTCAAAGAAGCACATACACTTGTTCAGAACTGTGATGCTTGCCAAAGAACCACCAATCTTTCACGCAGAGACGAAATGCCGTTGACAAGCATTCAAGTGTGTGAAATATTCGATATTTGGGGAATAGATTTCATGGGACCATTTCCTAAATCCTACAAATACGAATACATTCTCATTGCTATAGATTACGTGTCCAAATGGGCAGAAGCTGAAGCTTTACCAACGAACGATGCTCGCGTCGTCGTTAATTTTCTCAAAAAGCTTTTTGCTCGTTATGGAATACCCAAAGCCTTGATAAGCGATCGAGGAACCCATTTCTGTAACCAACAAATGGAGAAAACCATGAAAAGATATGAAGTTCATCATCGATTCGCTACTGCTTATCATCCACAAACCAGTGGCCAAGTTGAAAACACCAACACAACTCTTAAAAGAATACTCGAGAAAAAAGTGAAGGAAAATCCTTCAGTGTGGTCGAAGAAACTTGACGATGCTCTGTGGGCATTTCGTACGGCTTATAAAACTCCTATTGGCACAACTCCTTACAGACTCCTGTATGGAAAAACTTGTCATTTGCCATTCGAAGTTGAACATCGTGCATACTGGGCTCTCAGAAACTGTAACACCGATCTCAAAATAGCTGGAGAGAAGAGATTCTTGCAATTTCACGAACTCGACGAATTAAGACTCCGAGCTTACGAAAATTCTAAACTGTATAAGGCCAGAACAAAAGCTTATCACGACAAAAAGCTAAGAGTTCGAAAAGAATTCAAAGATGGAGATAAGGTTCTGCTCTTCAATATGAAATTCAAATTCAAAGCTCCTAAATTACAACCAAGATAGTTTGGACCATATATCGTTAAACATGGATATCCATCTGGTTATGTCGAACTTTATGACAAACAAGGTGGAAGTTTCATTGTTAATGGGCACCGAATCAAACTATACTATGATAAGGAGCAAATGAATGAAATTTTAGTTGAGACAGTTTCCCCAGAAAATGAATTTGAAACCATGTTGGATCGGTGTACTCTAACCAAACTAACTATATAGCTTGTTAAGGGTTTAATAACCTCGGATAAATCCTAAGTTATGAACAATGAAACACTGAGCAAACTCTATTAAGTATGCAGAATTTACTTAACAAAGCTAAGAAGAATTAACTTTAACTTTCAATGATATTATTAATAACTCTAAATCTGCTTGTTATGCAGATTCTTTAACAACTCTAAAACTCTAATATCGTACTTCTCTAAAGCTCTAAAAACACGTATCTCTAATGCCAATCTAAGGGTCCTTTTATAGGCTTAAGGATAACCCTAGTCGGTTTACAATTTGTAACCTTGTACGACAAGTAATACTATATTAAGCTTAGAACATTCTAGAATTTACACATTAATCCTTAATCGTCTTTGCATAGCAGTCCTTTAAGCATGCAGTACTTTGATGAATGAGCAGTACTTTGACTTTCTTCATTAGCAGTACTTTGACTTCTTCAGTACTTTGACTCTTCAGTACTTTAACTTTCTATATCCCAACAATCCTCCCCTAACTTTAATTCTACTTGCTTGATTTCAAGTTCCTTTGTACATTCAGCTTTAACATCTTTGTCTTCAAGAGAGATTGTGGCTTTATCTTCAAATTTTGTCTTTGTAGATTCTGTGCTTATATCATCATCATCAAAGTAGTCTTTATCTTTGTAATTCTTTTCAGCAACAATCAGCAAGCTCTATCTTCTCAGCTATTCAGCAACATATGACAATTTGTACATTAATTCAGTTAAGTTTTAGTCTATTCTCATCACTTCCAGGTGTGTAAACTCCTGTGAGAGGTGAATCATTGAAATTTAATGGATTTTGATATCTCTTTACCAAAGCCATTAACTCTGGAGTAGCCAAATGTTTAGGTGTGTAAGACCATGGTACATTGATAACCATATGATTTTTAGCAAATCATCAGCTATCAACAGATTTGATTTGTCTTTACCAAAATTTGTACCCTTTTGGACTAGTTAGTTCTTACAATCATGGTGAACTAATTACCATATAAATGGTTTTTTCACAGCCTTTACCACAAACCATTTTCTTGTGGGCTAGCCAACTCTTTACATTTGCTGATATGGTGAGTTGATTACCATACAACTTATTAGCGAGTTGTCAACTATATAACGGATTTGAGATATCTTTACTAGAGCCGTTTGCTCATGGATTAGCCAGTTCTTTTGTAAACATGGTGAACTGATAACCTATTGTAATAACCATCTCAAACACCATTGTTACTTTTAACTTTTGTTTCAAAATATTTGTCACTTAACAAAAGTTTTTCTTTCAAAAACATTTATTGGTTTATGCTGCAAGCAGTACTTTGGTTAAAGTACTATTTGTCCCAGCAGTACTTTGAATAAAGTACTTATTTTTCAAAAATTTATATATTATAAACATCATACCAGTACTTATACTTCATCCTCAGCCTCTGTCCATTTGATATACAGTTCAATGACCATCAAGGTTGTGTCATTTTCTTCTTCAACCTCCATTCCATAATCCAGCATCCTTCTCATGAGATCTCTTGTTAAGGGATATCTTCTTTCTGCTAGCATGTGAATCATTGTTCCATCATCCAACTCTAATGCATGAACTCCTGATTCTTCAAAGAATCTCCAGCTAGTAATCTCCTAGTTTTCTTGATTCTGCCAGAGCTCATCATTGCTTGTTTCTTCAGTCTCAAAAATGGTAGTCAGATCTCCTAGTAAGACTAATCCAACTCCACTAGATGGAATGTGTTCAAAATATTCTTGAACTAGTTGGTACAGTTGAAAAAGATCTGCTTTATCAATGATGTGCAGTATGTCCCATAAAGTATTGAAGATTCTAAAACTTTCATCTTCCCTGTGGAAAATCAAATAATTTCCATCCTCTTTTGATTCTACTACTTCAAAAGCAACCATCTTGGTCTTCTTTACTGCAATATCTTTTGATTTTGGAATCTCCAAATTGACAACTCTTATGTAATTCCTTAGTTCATCAACTGTATCTGATCTCAGCTCAATCTTCTTTGACTTTTCTTCAGTTTCAGTTGTTCTTTTTCTCTTCAAGCTTCTTTTCTTAAAATCCTCCATGTGCTTATCATCCTTGAATGAAACAATGCTTTCAACTTGCTTCTGATAAGCTTTTCTAACATTTTCATACAAATCTTTCATCTCAATATAATTCAGCTTTTGTAGTCCAGTATACCCTTGACCCTTTAGATATGCCATCATAGCATTTCTTTCTTTAGCCTTACTCATTGGTCTTCTAGGTAAAACTAGTTTTTCTGATATAGCAGCTTCAACATTCAATTCATCTTGTAATTTCTTAGCTGCTTCTTTATTCTTAGCTTCTTCAATAGCAGCTTCAACATCAAATTCAGCTTGTACCTTTTTAGCAGCTTCCTCATTCTTAGCCACTTCAAGTGCTCTAATTTCTGCCAAAGTCAACTTTTTCTTTTTCCTTGTTTCCACCAGTTTGCCTTGCCTTTATCATTTGGATCTATAATTGGTTGAGAAGCTTGTTGTTGTTCTTCAGTAACACCAGGAATGCTAACACCTCTTGGTCTTGATAAATTCTCCAATATTTCAACAACTTCTTCATCCACAACTTCAGTGTGCTCAACCATAGGTGTATCTTCCTCCTCTTCATGTAGAATAGTAGAGGGACCAGCTTTTTTATCAAAGTTTAAAATTCTTGGTGTTATTTGTTCTTGTCTTTGAATACTTTGAAAATCAGTACTTTGATCTGCAGTATTTTCAAGCTCAGTACTTTGAATATTTAACTCTGCTTCAGTACTTTGAGGTTCATTCTCCTTTTCTTCATATAGTTCAGCATCTTTTTTCAAATTTTTTTTCTTCTAAATTCCTCCCCAATTGGACAGAAGAATGCTGAGGAACCTTTTTGCCTGAAGAAGGCTTCTTAAAACGCCTTCTCTTATTCTTTTCAGCTTTGACCCTTAACCTGTGATATTTAACCAAGGGCCAAACAGACTTCTTGAACTTTCTAAACTTGATCTTCAATAAGGCTATCTGAGCAGCTTGAGCCTCAGTTGTTTTTTTCAATCTGACTAACTCCCTTGTCAGAACATAATTATCCATCACTTCTCCTTCAGGGGGTATATCAGCTGCAGTTCCTCCAGAGGATGATGAAGGAATAGGAATATCTTGTTCTGGTGACGCAATAGGTGGAGTAGTATGGTGTGATGAGGTGGGAGAAACTGCAGTACCTTCATTAACATCAGTACCTTGTGAAGCAGTACCTTGTGATGCAGTTTCTTGAGATGCAGCACTTTAAGAAGCAGTACCTTGTGTTGAAGCAGTACCTTCACTGTCATCACTCTCTACAGCCTCATCTCGTATTGCTTGAACAACCTCCATCATTGAAGTGGTTAATGGAGTGTTCCTTCCAGTAAACAGATCACTTTTCCTAGCCATAAATGTGAAGATCTTGGCTGGTTGTACCACAATAGGTAAAAGACTTGCAGGCTTTGGTACATCTGAAAGTTGTTTATTCAAGAAGACTTGAATAAATCTCGGATACATTAACCATCTTGATCCATGAGAGATGTGAGAGAGCATTCCATCTAAGATTAGCCTTGAAAAGTTGAACATACGGTTTGTAGCCAATCCTACCAGTGCAAATGCAATGTTTGAACCAAATTGCTCCCAAAAAGTACTTTTAGAGCTGATACAATGAAGAAGAACATGTACCAAGTACTTCCAATGTGGACTGAACAAGGGCTTCTTGAATGTTGTTGTGTCAGCCAAAGACCCTTCATATCCAATATCTCTCAGTGTATCCCAAAGAAGCTGTTTATCAAACCTAATAGCTCCTTCTGCATCATCAATCAATAAATCTTCATGAATTGATGCTTCAGTAATCTTGATAAGCCTTCCAGCAACTTTAGCTTGAATATAAGATTCATCATTCTCCATATGTGTCCTTGCAGTTGCCCAAAACTGCTGTATCCAGGGCTCAATTATATCAGGTTCCACCAAAAGTGCATAACTGATTGGGGAACCAGTTAAGAAATCAATTATGTCATGGAAGATGACATTGGCCTCTGTTTTATCTAAATTTGCCACCATGTTATGTTTAGAAACTGTGTGTAGGTTTGCCATGGATGATTGTAAAAGAGATTGATTCTTGAATACGTAATTGTGTGAGAGAGAGAGAAAAAATGGAAAAGATTGATACGAATAAAGATGAGAGGAAAAATCAGAAAGTAGTTATTTATAGGTTGGATTTGAAAAATCACAGCCCATAATAACAAAGTTACCGTTATTTGAATTTACCCTTCTTTTTGACCGTTGGAACAATACGTTGATAAGACAATCAGTTCTTTCCATGTGCGCAGTACTTTCCAGAGCAGTACTTTCAGAGCAGTACTTTCATAGGACAAAACAGCAGTACTTTTCCATATTTTTCTCTATAATAACAAACACTCCATGTGGGCATTGTATTGCCTCCCCTTAAGCAAAGCACAGGACTGTCTAACTAACTAACCAGTCCTCCCCTTAAATGTAGCTCAATAATTAATCATGCCAATGCTCACCACCAAGTGATTAAATCGTGAAACATCAAATCCTTTGGTGAGTAAATCAGCTACATTATCATCTGTATGCACCTTGACAACATTAATGAGCCTATGCTCATAACAATCTCTGATGAAGTGATGCCTAATCAAGATATTGGCATCCTCCAGTAGTTGATCTTCTGTCATAGTTGTCACCTGCATAATCACTATCTGAAAAAGCTTCCAAGTGAAAAGGGGAATCCTTTGGATACCACAACCCTAACTTAGGTTGTTGTTTCAAATAACTGAAAATTCTCTTCACTGCATTCATATGAGAGACCTTAGGTGAGACTTGATATCTTGCACATAAACAAACAGCACATGATATCAGGCCTAGATGCAGTTAAATACATAAGACAACCAATCATAGATCTGTACAACTTGACTTCAACAGGTTGACCATCTTCATCCTTGCCCAATGAGTTGATAGATTTGATAGGTGTAGTGACTGGCTTCATAGCATCAAAGTTAAACTTCTTGAGTATGTCTGAGACATACTTATCTTGACTGATGAAAATTCCTTCCTTTGACTGTTTAACTTGAAGTCCCAAAAAGAATGTTAACTCACCCATAGAACTCGTTTGAAATTCATTCTGCATCAGTTGCTCAAACTCCTTAACCATGGACTGTTTCGTAGCTCCAAAGATGATATCATCAACATATACTTGAACCAACATGATATCCTTCTTGTCTCTCTTGATAAACAAAGTCTTGTCAATGGCTCCCCTCCTATAACCATGTTGTAATAAGAAAGTAGAAAGCCTCTTATACCAAGCTCTAGGTGTTTGATGAAGGCCATAAAGAGCCTTAACCACCTTGTATACTTTGTTTGGATGTGCAGGATCTTCAAAACCATGAGGCTGTTTGACATAAACCTCCTCTGTAATAGTGCCATAGAGAAAGGCACTCTTGACATCCATGTGATAAACCTGAAATCCTATATATGATGCAAAAGCAAGGAATATTCGAATAGCTTCAATCCTGGCTACAGGAGCAAATACTTCATCATAATCTACTCCTTCTTCTTGTCTGTAGCCTTGTGCAACTAACCTTGCCTTGTTCTTGATGACATTACCTCTTTTATCTCTCTTGACTCTGAAAACCCATATTGTTCCAATAACTTTCTTTCCATCTGGTAGATCACATAATACCCAAACTTCTTGAAGTTTGAATTGAAGAAGTTCTTCCTGCATAGCTTCAACCCAACTTTCTTTAGATAATGCTTGAGCTATGTTCTTAGGTTCTTCTTGAGAGATAAAGCAAGTGAACCGGCATGTTTGATGATCCTTGTGATTTAACCTGTTTTGTTTATAAACAAAGCTAAGTAAAGCATTGTGAGGTGTAGAAAGACCCTTAGCTTTGTTTCTTGTAAGTACACCAGAGGTAGAAGGTCCAATGATCTGACCAGTAGGATGATTCTTATGAACTCTTAAGATTGGTGTCTGTGGAACTTCAACATTATCATCCAAATTTGTGAAATCAGTACCTTCATTGGAATTTGAGAAAATACCTTCATCATCATACTCATTATCAGTATCTTCTAAGCCAGGTATGGTAGGATCATTCAAATCATCCAAAGTGCTGTTATTAGGTGCAACAGTACTTTGATCTAAAGTACTGTTATCCAAAGTATTGTGAGAGAAATCTGCAGTCTTGTTCTTTTTCTTTGCTTCCTCATAAGCTCTTCTTTGATCATCATCATAAGATTGTGCTACTATATCTTGAAAAAGCATACTATTAAGCTCATCTTGAATAGCTTGATCTTCAGTAGACAATGTAGATTTTGGCTCATCAGTACCTTTGTCCTTCTCAACAGTTATAGGTTCTTCGTCAGGAACAACATCAGGTCTAATATTGACTCCATGAATAATGTACTGTACTTCATCTTCCTTGTGATCTACTTGAGTTTCTTCTCTAACAGGTACATAGTTCATAGAAGGAGTCAAAACCTCAAGATCAAACATCCAATCAGGACCCTTACCCTTCTGATTTTCTTGATCTTCTAAAAATTCAACATGAATACAATCTTGAACCTTCTTGGTGACCCTGTTATACACTCTGAATCCTTTGCTATTGGTGTAGTATGCCAATAAGTATCCTTCTTCTGACTTGCCATCAAATTTGCTCAAATTATCAATTGTGTTGAGAATAGTCAAAGGGCATCCAAAAGGTTTCATAAAACGAATATTGGGTTTGATTCCCATCAGCAACTCATAAGGTGTCTTCATCTGAGGTTTGGTGATTGATACTCTGTTAAGCACATAACAAGCAGTACTTACAGCTTCAGCCCAGAATTGAATAGGTAGTAATAGGGATGGCAAAAGCACCCGAAACCGATGGGGAAAACCGAAACTCGAACTGGTTGGGTCGGTGTTGGATCGATATACTTTAATCAAACTAAACTAGCTTGTTAAGGTTTAATAACCTCGGATAAATCCAAAGTTATTAACAAAGAAACACTGAGCAATCTTTATTAAGTACGCGGAATTTACTTAACAAAGCTAAGAAGAAAACTTTATTAACAAACTCTAAATCTGCTTATTATGCAGATACTCTAATACAACTCTAAGATATTCGAACTTTTCTCTAAACTCTTAATTCGTAAACTCTAAAACTCTTTTTCTGAAAATCGTACCTCTAATGCCAATCTAGGAGTCCTTTTATAGGCTCAAGGATATCCTAGTCGGTTTACAATTGATAACCTTGTACGACAAGTAATCTAAACATGGAATACAATACTTTCCATAAACGAATATAACAGATCTTCTGTCCTAGCAGTACTTTGACTTCACCTTGCAGTACTTTGACTTTATCTTTAGCAGTACTTTGATGTCTTCAGCACTTCCATATCCCAACAATCCTCCCCTAACTTGAATTCTACTTGCTTGACTTCAAGTTCCTTTGTGAATATATCTTTAACAGCTTCATCTTTAAAATGGATTGTTCTTTAGTCTTTAGATTATATCTCTGTAGAATCTGTGCTCTTGTCAAAGTATCTCTTAGAATTGTTTTCTTCACAGCAGCATTCAGCAATCTTCATCTTTTCAGCAACACAGCAACATATGACAATGTGTACAAAAATTCAGTTTAAGTTGCATACTATTCTCATCACATCTAAGTGAATCATTGAAAATTCAATGGATTTAGAACTCTTTACCAAAGCCATTATCTTTGGAGTAGCCAAATGTTTTGGTGTGTAAGACCATGGTACATTGATAACCATATGATTTTTAGCAAACCATCAGCTATCAACAGATTTGTTTTGTCTTTACCAAAAGCTGTACCCTTCTGGACTAGTTAGTTCTTTTATCTAATGGTGAACTAATTACCAATAATGGTTTTTCCACTGCCTTTACCACAAGCCATTTCTTGTGGGCTAGCCAACTCTTCACATTACTGATATGGTGAGTTGATGACCATCCAACTTATTAGCAAGTTGTCAACTAAAAACGGATTTGATGTATCTTTACCAGAGCCGTTTGCTCATGGATTAGTCAATCCTTTTGTAACCATGGTGGATTGATAACCTATTGATGTTATCATCACAAAAACCATTTATTCAACCTTTATATCAGAAAATATTTATTATTTAGCAAAAGATTTCTTCTAAAATTCATTTAACTGGTTTAATTCAGCAAACAGTACTTTGATAAAAGTACTGTCTGACTAGCAATACTTTGAATAAAAGTACTGATATATCAAAAAGTATTTATTCAAAAATCATACCAGTTATAGATCATTCTCAGCAATGGTAGTCCAGTCTATAAGCAAATTGATAACCATGCAAGCAATTTCATCAGCCTCTTCTACTTCCAATCCATGCTCTAGCATTCTTCTCATGAGCTCAACAGTAAGAGGATATCTTCTTTCTGCAAACATGTGAATCATTGTTCCATTTTCTAATTCCAAGACATGAACTCCAGATTCTTCAAAGAATCTCCAGCAAACTATCTCCCAGTTTTCTTGATCCTTCCAAATATCATCAGTACTTTCTTCATCAGTTTCCCACATAGTTATGAGATCTCCATGTAAGACCAATCCAATCCCTTCTAACGGATTATCTTCAAAATAAGTCTTTACAGCATGATACAAGTAGAATAGATCTACTCTGTCTATGATATGCAGCAAGTCCCATAGCCTTTTAAAAACTCTGAAACTTTTATCTTCTTTGTGAAA
>BPTQ01000008.1:76513516-76801297 GCA_019973895.1 Chrysanthemum seticuspe | reverse complement strand
ATGAGAGGAACCCGTGGATCAGCATCGAAATCAACAACTACAAAGTCAGCTGGAAAATGGAACTTTCCTACTTTCACAAATACGTCCTCGGCAATTCCAAGAGGACGGGATATTGTACGATCTGCAAGCTCGAGAGTCATGCATGTAGGAGTAAGGTCCGGAAGAGAAAGTTTCTTCCATACTGAATGAGGCATCAGGTTTATGCTTGCACCAAGATCGGCTAAGTCAAAGCATTCAACCATTCCTGGAAATACACAAGGTAAGAGGAACTTTCCAGGATCTCCAAGCTTCTCGGGAAGCTTCTTCAAGATAACTGCAGAGCAGTTCTCGTTCAGAGGAGTTTTAGCCATTTCAAACAGCTTTTCCTTGTTGCTTAACATGTGTTTGAGAGTTGATGCAAACTTGGGCATCAACATGATAGCATCCGCGAAGCTTATGTCAAAATGAAGTTCTTGGAAAATTTGAAAGAATTTTTCCATTTGTTGACTGGCTTTCTCGCGGAGCTTTTGCTCATGTAAACGTGATGGGTAAGGAATAGAAGATTTGGATTTTTCAATGGGAGCTACAGGAGGTTCAAAAACAACTCCTGGATTGGATTTTGGTTTCTGGACAACCTGAGGATGGACATTGTTAGTACTTCCGTTATTAGTAGGAAGTTCCTTGTCCTTTGTCGCCTCAGGTTCACTTTCCACTACCTTCGGGGGAGAAGAAGAAGAGGTAGTAGGAATAGCGGGTCCATCATACGAAACACCACTTATGGTTGTGATCGCCTTTGCATCGCCCCTCGGATTAGCGATCGTGTTGCTAGGTAGAGTACCTGAGCCCGAGGGTCGATCATTTAAAGACTTCTTTAATTCAGCGATCTGACTGACCAACACTCTATTTGTCTCCTCTTGAGTCTTCATGAATTGCCTTAAAAGCTCATCAGATGTCGACACAGGAGGAGGAGGAGGGACAATTTGAGGCCGTATGTTCTGGTTATAGCCAGAATTCCCTTGATTAGGGTTCATATTCCCCTGAAATTGATTCCCTCGATTGTAAGTGTTTTGATTATGATTTCCTTGATGTTGGAAACCTTGATTGGGTCCGGAATAGAAATTACCTTTGTTTTGATAACCTTGGTTCATTCTTGGTTGGTTCTGATTCCGATTAGGATTCTGGTTGAAACCGGGTGGTGCCTGATAAGTGTTAGCACGGTAGTTTGGTTCATTTTGAGGACGGTATTGATTACCTCCTTGATTTGAAGTACCGGCTATAGCATTAGCTTCAAACGGACTACCATCAGTGGCAGTACAGTTGTAGTATGCATGAGGACCACCACAAGTAACACAAACTTCAACTTTCTTCACTTCACCATATGATGGTGCTTGTGTGAAAGTGACTTTCTTTTGGTTAGCAAGAACCAAAGCCTGAACAATATCCGTGAGTTTGTCAATCTTAGCATCGGTGCTAGATGTACTCACGGGAGATGAATTAGAAGGTCCAGCATTAGACTCAGTATGATATGTCTTTGTGCGGAAAGGACGGACCTGGGACTTGTTTTCAATGATTTGCAAGGCTTCTTTTGTGGTCTTGCTCAAGAAATTACCTCCCGCGGAGGCATTTAGAGAGTCTTGATTGGCCTGGTTCAGACCATTGTAGAAAGTATCCATTTGCATTAACTCGGTGAAACCATGATGCGGACACTTGCGGAGCAAGTCTTTGTAACGATCCCATGCCTCCCCGAATGATTCATCAAATCTCTGAGAGAATTTCATTATCTCATTCTTAAGACTTGTAGTTCGGGATGGAGGGTAGAATTCGTTCACAAACTTTGTGACAAGATCTTCCCATGTCTCAATGGAACGAGGGGGTTGTTTCTCAAGCCAATTCCGGGCTTGTCCCTCTAGAGAAAATGGGAACAGAAGAAGCTTGATAGCTTCATGTGGGACATTCTTGTACTTGATGGTAGATGCAATCTTGTTAAACCATCGAATGTGTGCATGAGGATCATCCCGCTCAAAACCATAGAATTGGCTTTGGGTTACCAGATTAAGTAACCCGGTTTTGAGCTCAAAAGTATCAGCCACGATGGGTGGGACAACAATGGCATCTCCGTAACCCTCGATGGGTGCTTGGAGAAGCTCATTCATCGGCTTGTCTTCTGCCATTATGGCAGATGGTGGTGGTGGTAGACGTTCCTCAGTCACAGCTGAAGGAGCAGAACGTCCTCTACGTCTACGAGGAATCTTTCCAAGTTCTGACAATGGACTTGTAGAACTGGAAGAACGAGTGCGCATGCACTAAGTATAAAAATCAGTTTTCAAAACAAATGCGAGGCAAAACGACAAGTGAACTTAACCAATAATCACAAATGAAATGGCTTCTTTGAAAAAGGTACACCAAATCACAGGGACACAAAGGCAAGTTTTAAATCTGATGTTCGGGAACTTATTATGGTCACACCCCCAGTTAGTAGGTGTACTGCCTTGATTTGCGGTGGTTGATTTTTATGTATATATTAAGTATCACTGAAAAGACGTAGGTATAGATTTGTGCTGATGGGTTTAAAAACTTTTGGACAATATTTTTGGTATCGTTTCGTTTAACCAAATCGTATTTCTTTAAGAATCACCTTAAAAGAAACACAAGCTAGAAAACGTTACGATTGTTTTGTTGTTTTATATTTTTTTGGTGTTTTTAACACTTTAGGAAAAGTGTTAATGAACTTTTTGATTTTGTTATAACTTTACAGAAAACTTTTTACAAACTGTGGTATATGTGCAAGTACGGGTCTGAAAAATGCTTAGAACACGCTTACAGCCTCCCCGGCAGCGGCGCCAAAATTTGATTGGTGCTGAACTAGTCAAGTCTAATCACACAAACTAGCCACTTGTGAATGGCTAACCGTAATAGACTTAAAACTGCTCAAAAACCAATACAATGAAGTCCAGGAGAATACAGTGGATTCCCGGGTCGTTAAGTCCCACGGAGGATGACTGGTGTTTTAACACAATCAGATGTCGAATAATCACTAAGGATAGTGATCAGTAAGGATTTTGAGTGTTTTATAAAATACAGGGGCTTAAATGCAAATTAAAGGAGATTAAAAAGATTAACTATATTAAATAAACGCTATCACTAATTTTAAACTGATGTTTTTGATTTTTCTGAATTTTAAAACTTAAATTAAAAACTACGCGACGTACAAAGAAAAACGTGAAACTTACACAATATTAATCCTAAAAATATGAAAATGATGTTTTTACAAACCTAATGATATAAGAAAATTTTAAGAAAAATAAAATTATTTTTATAACTATTTATCTAATTATTATTAATTAAAAACTATTTTTAACTAATTAATAATAACCTAAATTACAAGAAAATAGGAAATAAAGCTAGAAAAATAAAATTATGACTTGGAAAAATCTAAAGTATCAAAAGAGAATTTTCAAAACTATTTTTATATTTTTCTGATTATATTTCTATTTTTTATGAATTTTAAACTATTAAAAACTAATTAAATTACTAAAAATTACAAAATAAACTATGAAAAATCTGGAAAATTACTTTTTTTACTTTTTATATTTATCTAAACCTAAGAAAATTGAAAAATTAATTTTTTGGACTTTTTCTGATTTAATTGTATTAAAAGCTATTTAAAATGGCCAAAAAACTGTTTTTAATTAAGAAAAATAGCAAACTGTTATGGAAAAATGTGAAAATTTCAGGAAAACTCTAAAATGATATTATGAATCTAGGAAAAATAGAAAAACATGGTGTTGTGTGGAGGAAATTGAAACTGCAAACCAAGTGCTTATGAAATAAGCACTTAAATAAGCCAAAGGGGTACCAAATGGGAACCAACTGAACACAGAAGCTTTGTTAGGCTAAAATCACTCAAATGAAACTTATAACAACAGGTTTTTAACCTCTGGAGTGCAAGATATACAGATTTGATGTGTTGAGCTTATTGTGCAAAACAGTTGTGAAGGTACTACTTTTAAGCCAAAGATTAAACTACCAAATAAGCTGAAGTGCAAAACAAAAAGTTTGAACCTCAAGAAGACCTGGTTGGCTACTTGTAAACCAAAACTGAGATCAAGAGAAGCTCTGAGGAGCTTGGAATAAGCTCTGCAAGAACTGGATAAAAGCTCAGCTCTGACTGAGCTTGTGAGCAGGGCATATAAGCCCTGTTTGATGAGCTTGTTTGAGGGCTTAAGAAAATTACTAAAATTCTACTAAAATAACAATAAGAAAGTAGACCTGGCTAAGTTATTAATCCCAAAGTTTGATTTGATTTGGCCCAGTAATGAATCTGTGAAAAATCCCTCTAGTTGGCCCAAAACTGGTTTTTTTCACTATTTTGACTTTTGAGTAGTTGAGACAAGTTTGAATTTGGTGAGCTTGAATCTAGATTTACTGATTAAGTATGTTATAATAAGCTATACTAAGATGAAATTAAGCTAGGTTATCCAATTATAAGCTAATATGTGGAATATGAGACTTATTACACTAACAGTTAACAGATTAGACTAGATTGAGTTCTATTTTGACTTTTAGACTAATGAGACCTATTTATTATGACTATTATAAACTCTATTGAACTAAATAAACATGCAGTAACAAGAATCAAGGACAATAACATGCAAGAACTCAGATAAGCAGCTTGATCCAAACACACCTTAGCAAGGCAGTTTTTATGATTAGTGTTACAAATCCACAAATTACAACATGAAACTGATTCCAATCACTTGATTATGATGTAATTAGATCAAATGAACTCAAAAAAACAGGTTTAAACAACATTTACTAAGATAATCACAACTAAGCTATGTTAACTAAAAATATTAACAACTAGCAACTATGATTTCCAACTAACAACCTACTGATTTTAAGTTATAATATCACTAAAAAACATCAACTAAGCATGAATCAAGAGAATTTATACTAAGATAAGAACAAGAACAGGTTATGCCAAAAATCAAGAAATATGCTTACAACTTGAGTTTATGCCACAACTGAGAACCAAGATCAAAGAACCTTTCCTATAGCTTACCACTAAGCACTAATACCAAAGCAATCCAGAATACACTTTGCTTCAGTCTTGAACATCATTACCCATGATTTTTGATTTTCAAGCTATTTTTGAGTCTTTTTGTGAATTTTTTCTGTTTTGAATTCAAACTGAGTTTTAAGGTTGCTACTAGCTTAGAAAAGCTTCTATAAGAGCTTATAGAAGCTTATAAGTACAAAACAACACTTAAAAACATCATTCGACTTAACATTAGATTTTCTTGAAATTTAAATTTTACATAAACTGTGAATGAAAATAAAACTTGAAATTTATTGTTGATAACAGTTCAAATACATTCAAAATTACTTAAACAAGAGCTTGAAAGTTTAAAATTACACTGGAAAGCTTGAAAATTTCAAAACGACATACATGAATTTAAAAAAACTAAGTACTAGCTTCTCTCTACTTCTCTTCCTCTCTTTATACTTCCATTGACTCTCCACGTGTCCTCTGAGAGAATCCCACCTCTTTGTTTGGCCAATGGGAGAGTTTTGAGTGTGTTGGCCATTTTTATCATTTTGGCGGGAAACCTGTATTTGATATCATCATACGTGATAAAAAAGGAGCTGAGAACCTGGCTGCTGATCATCTGTCCTGATTAGAGAACCCTCACCAAGATGTTTTCGAGAAAAAGGAAATAAATGAAACATTTCCTCTCGAGACACTCAATGCGGTTTCTTTTCGTGGAAACTCTTCTACCCCATGGTTTGCCGACTTCTCAAATTACCATGCGGGTAACTTCATAGTGAAAGGGATGTCGACCCAACAGAAGAACAAATTCTTCAAAGATGTTAAACATTACTTCTGGGACGACCCCTTCTTAGTCAAAATCTGTGCGGATCAAGTCATCCGACGGTGTGTTTATGGACAAGAAGCTCTTGACATTCTCAAAGCTTGCCATGCTGGACCCACCGGGGGCCATCATAGTCCAAACTACACCGCCAAAAAGGTGTTTGATTCTGGGTTTTATTGGCCCACTATCTATAAGGATGCCCATGATTTTTTCAAAACCTGTGACGCTTGTCAACGTCATGGAAATATCTCTCAAAGAAATGAAATGCCACAAAATGCCATTCAAGTTTGTGAGATATTTGACATCTGGGGTATTGACTTTATGGGGCCATTTCCATCTTCTCGAGGTAACAAATACATACTCGTGGCTGTTGACTATTTGTCAAAATGGGTTGAAGCGAAAGCTTTACCTACTAATGATGCCCGAGTAGTTGTGAAATTTTTGAAATCTCTTTTTGCCAGGTTTGGAACTCCACGTGCTATAATCAGTGATCATGGTACGCATTTTTGCATTGACCAATTTGATCGTGTCATGCAAAAGTATGGTGTTACCCACCGTCTATCTACTGCATACCACCCCCAAACAAGTGGGCAGGTGGAAGTTTCCAACCGTGGTATTAAAAGAATTCTGGAAAGGACAGTAGGCGAAAACCGTGCATCCTGGTCGGATAAACTGGATGACGCACTCTGGGCCTTTCGTACAGCTTACAAAACACCCATCGGGTGTACTCCATACAAGCTAGTGTACGGAAAGGCATGTCATCTTCCGATTGAGCTAGAGCACAAGGCATACTGGGCCTTGAAACATGCAAACTTCGATATACAGACAGCTGGTGATCATAGAAAAGTTCAAATGAATGAATTAAATGAACTTCGTGATCAAGCATACGAGAACTCTTTGATCTACAAAAAAAAAAGACAAAGAAGATTCATGACTCTAAAATCAAGAACCGCGTTTTCAACGTTGGTGATCGAGTCCTTCTTTTCAATTCAAGATTGAAGATTTTCTCGGGAAAGCTTAAGTCCCGTTGGTCTGGTCCATTTACTATCACTAAGGTTTATCCTTATAGCACCATTGAGTTATCTCAGCCTGATGGTCCAAATTTTAAAGTGAATGGTCATCGATTAAAGCATTACTTTGGAGAGGACATTCCACCCGTGATTGTCCCGGATCTACAAACTTTCCCCATGAACCAATGAATGCGGGGATCGAGTCAAGCTAGTGACTCGGGAATCAAAAACAGTAGCACACACCATATGGGTTTTCACCCATGTTTCTGTCTTCTTACCCCTTTCTACCACCCTAGTGTGGGGGAGTTGCCCCCCGCTGTTGTATATATCAAAAAAAAAAAAAAAAAAAAAAAGTATATATCAAAAACAAAATAATGGTCGTAGTATTTCCCTTTTATGTTCTATGTTTCGGCATAACCGCCGGTACTCTGAATATTGAGGGCAATATTCATTTCTAAGTGTGGGGGGGAATTCTCACGAATTTTATCATGTAATTATTCCACCCAATTCCCCCGTTTTTGGCAAAAAAAAAATTTTGGAGTAAGTGTTTTTCACTTACTCAGCAAATGGTAATCAGTCCGCCATGTCTAACCCACATAAGGATTGGCTAATCCAGGAGCAAACGGCTCTTGGTAAAGATATCTCAAATCCGTTTATGGCTTGCAATTTGCCCAAAATTGTATGGTGTTCAGCTCACCATATCCTAAAAAGTAAAAAGTTGGCTAGCCCGCAAGTTTATGGCTTGTGGTAAAGGCAGTTGGAAAGCCATAATTGGTAATCGACTCACCAAAGATATTTTATCTAAGAGTTGGCTAGTCCAAAAGCAAACGGCTTCTGGTAAAGACAAATCAAAACCGTTTACAACTGGTGATTTGCTCAAAATCATTTGGTTATCATTGTACCAAGGTTCTTACTTGAACTGAAACAATTGGCTACTCTAGAAGTAATGGCTTTTGGTAAAGAGATGAAATCCATTAAATTTTCTCAAATCATTGCTAGGGACTAGCAATATCTTAGTGTGGGGGATTGATGAGTGTCTAAAAACTCATCATTTTTATACTGTTTAGAATGCCAAAAACATCTGAAAACACTCAGAAATGCATCCAAATGATGAAAATATCACAAATAAGTGTTTTATGTGTTTTAAATGCAAAAATATCAAAATCTGGTGAAAAACGTATCAAGTTTGCATAATTGGCAGTTTTAGTCCCCCCAAGTTTCAAAAGTTGTCAAAACTAGTCCCTGGTAATTCAAAAACTTGTAAAATGTCATTTAAGGTCCATGGGATTCAAAAGTTGTCAAAATAAACCCTTTAAAGTTTAAAATTTACAAAATGACAACTTTAGTCCCTAAAGTTTGAAAATTGTCAAATATGGTCCTTGGTTAATTTAAAAAGTGAAAATTATCAAATATTAACCTTGTACTATTCATAAATGGCAAAATTGGTCCTTATGATAAATTTTGAGAAAATTACAAGTTTGGTCCCTAGAGTTATAAATATGGCAGTTTTGGTCCTTGGACTTATAAAAATTGAATTTTATGCAATATTAGTCCTTGTACTATTCCCATGTTACAATTTTAGCCCTTGTGATAAGTTTGGATAAGTTGCAAAATCAGTCCTTCAGTTTCAAAATATTGCATAAATGGTCCTTGTGCTTATTTAAACCAAACGGACCTAAAATATTAAACCAAACCCACCCGGCCCAAAATTTAAATAAAAGAAAACCGCCACCACTGTAGCATCTTCTCCCCCACACCTGTATAACCAAAACCAGGTGGTTTTCCACCTCACCTCCACCTCATCACAGCTGCCAAATACACTCATCACCATCCTCCACCTCATGAGATAGCCCACAAACTGCAGTTAATGCTTCCCCACCATAGACCTTTCACTGTTCCACTCACATCCCCTGTTTTTGCTTCTACATCACACCAAATCCATTGAAACTTGACCTTTTGTGTCCCCTACACCTCCACAACACCCCAAGATTCCTTAATTACTTTGAAACTATCTCAAGCAACCAGGTACACTTTTGGCGCCAAAAGTCTTTTAAACGGATAGGATGAGTTTGACTCATCCAATGGCTAAGATTTAAAGTGGGAAAGTCTCAGAAGCATGTGGAGAGTATTTCAAGTCTATAAAGAAAGAGGAGAAGCAGAAGAGAAAGATCATCTAGTTTTAATTTTAATTAGCTTATGTCGTTTAATTTAACTTTGAATTTCCAGTGTATTTCTTAGCTTTAAAGTACTGCTTTTCTCATGTTCAGTGTAATATACAACTTTTGCAACAAGTAATTTCAGTGTTCAAGTTCCAAATTCAGTTTATGCATTTTCATGTTCAAAATCTCATGTTAATTAAATGTTGTTGTTAGTTGTTGTTTTGGACTGAAATAGCTCACATAAGCTCCTAGAAAGCTTATTAAAGCTTTTAGATACTTTAAAAATCAGTTTAGAATCAAAAAGAGAAAATCACCAAAAATACCAAATAATTAGTTGAAAAATCAAAAATCCAATGGAGATGGTGATCACAGCTGAAGCAGGGTTGATAAAGGATTGCCCTTGGGTTTAGTGCTTCTTGGGAAGCTATAGGATCTGTTATCAGTCCTTGGTTATCATTTTTCACTTGGAATCCAAGTTGTAAGCCTTTTTACCCATTTTGGCATTTCACTGTTTAATTCAGTCATAAGCTCAAATCTTTGTATTTTCATGTTTATTAGTTATAGTTAAGTGTAATCAAACCATAAAACCAGTTGTTTTTTCTTTTAAATTTGTAGTTAGCAAAAATCTCATTTTGACAGTTATAATAACATTTAGATCATTCTTAAGTTATATGCTGTTGTTACTGTTATTTAATGTTTATTCAGTCTTATTACATGTTATTATAAGCTTCTTAATCAAGTTCATGGTCTTAATTAGTGTTTTGTTTTGAAAATCTCAAAACAGTCTAGTTAAAGGACTGTTTGGATTCATCAGTTTAACTATGCTATAGGTTGTTTGAGTTGTTGTTTGTACTTGTTCTGTGTCACTTTAGTATCTAATATCTCAGTTCAACTAGTAAAACCAGTGGTCATTTGTTAAAAAAGTCAAATTACCTTTTGATCATTTCTTGTTAGTTAACTGTTGGATTTTCATAATCCATGATTATGATTTCTTGTTCATAAGTTGTTAAAATCAATTAAACAAGTCTTAGTTCACCTTAACATAACATAATCAGTGCAGAGAATCAAACCAAAGTTCATTAAAGTCAACCTGCTAGTTTATTTCAAAAAGTCAAAATGTGCCCTGTGCACAGTTTTAAGCTCAAAATCACAAGCTTGCAAAAAGCTCATTAGTTAATCATAGCTTGTGATTCTTGGCTTTTTGTGAAGCTAACCTGACCATCTTTGAGTTCCAAGTTTAATATTTCAGTTTGTAGCTTATTTGATAGGCCTGCAAGAGCTTTTTGTTTTTCCAAAAATACTCAGTATACACTGAGTTAAACTCAGTTGTTTTTAAGCTTTTTAATAAGCTCACCAAAAGCTCTCTAGTGGACCCCACTGTTAAAGCTTTAGCTTTTTGGATAGTTTATCTGGTCATCTTGCTAATCCAAGTGTTTGTTTTAAGTTTCTAGCTTATTTAAGTGCTTAAAAATAAGTTAGAAGGTGCCTAGTGATTCATTAAAGTGTCCTGTTTAATCAGTTATATTAATGCTTATTTTAGCTTATTTAGTGCTTATTTCTAAGTTCTTTTGCTTATTCAGTTGTAATAATAGCTTATTATCCTTTGACTAGCTTATTTTAAGTTTAGCTTTTACTTATTTTTAGCTTATAAACCATTTTAGCTTAAACCTTGTGCTTATTCTTGTTTTTGTTAACTGTTGAGATTATAAGCTCAAATCTGAGCTTATTTGTAGTTTTTATAAAAAGTCATAGTTATATAAATTGCTTATTTCAGTTAGCTTAACAAGTTTGTAAAGAAAAATCAAAAAAATAAAATAGTAGCAAAAAGTCATTGCTGGGATTCGAACCCTGGCCACCCAGCTCACCACACCACACACACACCATCTGCCCTAGGGTCTTTTTCAGTTTTCATTTGCATTATTTAATATATAAGCCTTGTTTCCACAATAAGCTTATACGAGCTTAATTGCTTATTTCCAGCTTATTTGAAATAGCTTTTTCAACTTTTGTATTTTTCATAGAATTGTATTAGTATAAAGTATTTTATAAAAAAGTTTCGGATTTTTCTCAATAGTTTTAGTATTTTTAAACATTTAATTAGTGTAAAATCTTATTTAATTCATAATAAAAAATATAAAAGTCTAAAAAAATATAAATCTTTTTTCTAAAATTTTCTTTTATCATATAGTACGTAATAAAATTGTTTTTACACTTGTAGGACTTTTATTTCATAAATTTTACGTTTTTGCTTGCGCACTCGCGTAATTTTTATAAATAACTTACGTTTTCATTTTAAATCACGTTTTTAGATAATTTAAGTTTACGTTTTAGTTAAAATAGTTTATTTAAGTTATTTTATTTTATAAAATCACAAAAACATCATTGTAAAAATAGTGATAGCGTTTATTTAATATATTTTAACTTTTTAATTTCCTTTAATTTGCATTTAAGCCCCTGTAATTTACAAATCTTTTCTTTAGGTATAATTATCCATCCAAATACTTACTGATCACTATCCTTAGTGATTATTCGACATCTGAAGTTGTTTAACACCAATTCATCCTCCGTGGGACTTAACGACCCAGGAATTCCCTATATTCCTCTGATCTTCATTGCATTTGGTTTCTGAGCAGTTTTAAGTTTCTTACGGTTAGCCATTCACAAGTGGCTAGCTTGTGTGAGATAGCTTGACGGTTTAGCACCAATCACTCCTCTTCTGGGTTGCCCTGCACAAAGATAAAAGAGTTAGTTAATTTTAGGAACCCAAGCCATTACTGACTTGTGTTCCCCTTATGGAGTTACATACTTAAATTCTTTAAGTATGTAATTGCCACTGTCTTTAAGCACATGATCAATTATCTTTGGTTGTTCCAAAACTTGTGTTGGTTTTTCAATAAAAATCTCTTTTTCAATCAAGTTTTCTTTATTATTTTCAACCAAAATCTCTGTTTTAGTCTCACTTACTGAAAGTACTGTTTGTTCCCCATCAGTACTTTCCTTCTTAACCCTTTTGGTTTTAACTTCTGGTGTAAAGTCCCTTGATCTAGCTACTTTCCTTGAGTTGTAACGCCTTCTAGATTGATAGTAATTAGATCTCCTAGGGTTCCTATTCCAAAAAGTGTTTGGTGAAAACTGAGCAGTACCTTGAGAAGGTACTGGTTTTGGCTTAACAGTACCTTGAAAAGTGTTTGAAGGTACTGGGGGTTTCGAAAAAGGTCTTCTCTGGTGAGGGTACCTATAGTCTTGTGAGAAGTTGCTATGGTTAACCCTATGTGAGTGATTCCAGACAGGTTTATTCTCTCTAGGCTTATGGTTGGTTGATCGGTTCTTTGGGAATTTACTTAGGTAATCTGAGTGAAAGTCACAGTTCTTAATCAAATGGTTAGGACTGTAACAAACAAAACACAATTTTTGACCTGTTATCCTAAAATTGTTTCCTCTATGTGTATGACCAAACCTATCCTGTCTTCTAGGTGAATTATTATGACCAAAGTTATCCCAAAAAGGTTTTGAATGTCTAGCAGTACTTTGAGAAAAAGGTACTGCTTGACTCTTAACATTATCATCCTTATGTTTCTCAGCTGTTTCTTTAGGGGTTTCAGAACTAGATGGACCTGTATTAGTTTGACCAATAAGCTTTTTCCTAAATTCTAGATTGTCTACTCCAAAACTAGAAACATCAGGCCTAAGTGGTTGAAAACTACCAGTGGGATAAGGGACTGCATGATAACCTTTGTCTTTCTTATATTCAGGAGGTGTTTCACTATGTGATTCCTCATTACTAGATGTGTCTACATAGTTAATGAGTTCATCATCACTAGTTGTTATATCCTCAAAATCAAGGTCATCCTGATTACTAGGTGGGTTCTCTTCTATGCTACTGAAATCCATACCAAAACCTAGTCCAGTTCTAATGTAAGCTCTTCTCTGTTTTTCAACATAACTAACATGAGCAAGACCAAATTGTCCCCAAGCAGCAAACTTTTCTAGCAATTCATCCCTCTCCTTAGTTACTTTTTCTAGTTCAGAGACCTTACATCCTAACTTCCATTCACTTAATTTTAACTGATAATCCTGTTGTTCGTACTTTTCAGCCCAAGCTATTTCATTATTTTCATGTGTTATTATTTTGGCTTCCATTGACTCTAAAGTAATTTGGTAACCAGCTACTTCAGCCCTAGCCGTTCTACACTTATCTCTTTCAGTCACATAATCATTAAGCACTTTTTGATAAAAGTCATGACACTTAGAACATACCTCAGAGATAGGGGTGAACTTGGTGAAGTGTCTACCATAGCAAGCATGACAGGATCATCTTCACTCTCCATGCTCCAATCAAAGCTTCCTAGACCATCTCTTGACTCCAACGCAGTAAATCCAGGTTCCTCATCAAAAGCTGTGCTCTAATCAAACTCTTCCATTGCCACCATACAGTAGGTTACTGGTTCATCATCAAACTCAGCACTCCAGTCAACCTCTGATAGATTCTCTTGAGCAACCAAGGCTTTTGTTTCAGTAATAGGAATTTCCTTCAGTTCAAGATTTGGTTTCTCAACCATCCTGTTTTCTTGATATTTAGCAAACCTACATTCCCTTGCAAAGTGTCCAATCTTCTGACAGTTAAAGCATTCAATCTTGGATTTGTCAAAAGTAATACCCTGCTTAGGCTTGAAGTCAATGCCTCTTCCTGTTTTCTTCATGAACTTCTTGATTCTTGCTGTGATCATAGCAACCTGCCACCTTATATCAATTTCTTCAAGAGCATTCTCTTCAATTTGTGACAAGTCTTCTTCATAAGTAACAGGTAAGGTAGCTTGCTGAGCAAAGAATGAGAATACGACTTCATCAGAATGGAGGGTGTTTGTTGGTGATGATGTGGGGTTGGTCATGGTTGTGATAGTATGAGTAGGATGTCCAGTACTTTGAGAAACAGTAATTTGAGTAAGGTAAGTAGTACTTTTAGTAGAAGTACTGCCTCTCCTTTCAGAAGACACAAACGCTATACTGTGAGACTTTGAACTTGTTTGGCCATTCATCTCATGCTCATACACCTTCAGATGATTGTAGAGATCATCAAAGTCCATAGTGTCCAAACCTGGTTGTCCTCTGATCATGGTTGCAATTACATGCCATGTAGATGGCAAGCTCCTTAAGAACTTCATATTCGCATCTTCAATAGATACCTCTGCCTTGTATAACTCTAGCATGCTGAGGAGATTCTGAAATCGATCATAGGAAGCATCCAGACCTTCTCTTTCACCAACAGTGAAAGTTTCAAACTGTTGCTTCAACAGATTTCTGTGCATCTTCTTGGAAGCATCATTACCTCTAAATCTTGTCTTGAGAGCAGCCCATAGCTATTTTGCATCCTTAGCATCATGAAACTTGAGTAGGTGACTGTTAGTGCAAATATTACGATATTTAATCTATACATTCTCATTTGTTTTGATGATGACAAACATGTAACTTGTAATACATAACGTAAAATGTATAAGTTACTTGTAATTATATCTTGTCTCAACATACTCTCAACACCTCTCGACGACTCAAGTCCTTGTATGCTACAACAAAGGTTCGTACATGTTTGTTATGTTGCATTATGATCAAACCCCTAACAAACCATTAAACATGTTTAGTTAAATAGTTTATAAAACACTTAAGTAAACATAATTCATATATGGATATTATCCATGACCCATGGTATTGACCCATACCCATAAGTCTAGATACATTGTACCTTGGTGGGTACTCAAAACCATAACCCATAACCCATGGTTTCAACCCAAAAACAATGGGTAAAGAGGAGCGTGCACGGATCCCTCAGATGACCCACGGATCCCTTGGATTTACAAAGCCGGATCCCTCCAGAAGGGATCCTTGGGGGCAGAACATGGTTTTGGTCTTTTTGCCTATAAATAGCAAACCACTTCTTACCATTTCTTCACACCTTCACACATAGTTTCTCTCCACCAAATCTAGGATATTTAGACAATTAGGAAACATGTAAACCACCCTCATCTCATATGATCATAATGCTTCTAACTCTCATTTGTTGTAAGCATACTCCCGAAGTGATCCTCCAAAGCAAGCTTAGAGATCTTGCTTCCTTACCTACTGAAGTGATCACCCATCACAAGATACAAGCACATGAAGATCTTATACAACAAGCTTGGGAAACTTTTCATCTTCATTCATAGAAGACTAACTACATCATGCTTTGGGTTCTTGATGTTTAGTCTAGGAGTTTATATCCATTAGACACATTGTCTTGGATATTGTCTAGTATCATATTCTTGTATCTATGACTATACTAGATGGTTTATGTGTTTGTGCCATAAAACACAAGGTTTGTTATGTTGGGCCACAAAACATAACGGGTGTCATAGAAGTGTCAAAGGCATTAGTGAAGAGTGCCGAAGATCCTTGTTGAAGGCATTAGTGAAAGGTGCTGAAGGATCGTGTAAATGGCATTAGTGAAGAATGCATAGGTCGTATAATCGATGAGGTGCATCGTTATACATATAGTATTTGTTTAGATCCAAGGATGGTGATATCCTTGATGGTGTTGTAACAAGGAGTGGATCTCCTTGAGATTAGGTGTTGTGTTGTGATGGGTAGTAGTTCCTCCATAGTAATGGAACTAGGTGCTTAGCCTAGTACCTAATAAAGGGTAGGCGATGTTGTGATAGGATTAGTTCTCCTAAGGTGTGAAAGAACTCGGTAGTTAGCCTAGCACCGTATAAAGGGTAGGCGATATTGTGTTAGGTGTGGTTCGCCTTGGTGTGAAAGAACTCGGTATTTAGCTTTGTACCGGAAAAAGGTTAAGCGACGTTGTGAAGGCTTCTCCGCCATAAGGAGATTGGTGTAGTGCTTACAAACTCTCGAGTAGGTGACTCAGGGAGTGGAGTAGGGCAAGGAAGGTGTCCTTGTAGCCGAACCACTATAAATCATCGTGTTGGTTTGTCTATCCTTTTACTTATCGCTTTACTTTTATTCTTGCATTACTTTGTTTATTCTCTATGTGGTTGATGTCTATGTTTGTGATGCATACTTGGTCTTTCATATAGTCACAAACTATATTAAACACTTTACGTATTATGACACGCTTGATCAAGAAAAAGCAACCGGACTAATAATGGTGAAACTTGATTTATAATGAACCATTAATCTTACGGAATCTTATGTGATGTCAAGGGTTGGCCTTACATGCCGTAATGCGTTAAATGCATCCTCGCGTCGAGATTAGCAAATGCAATGGTTTATACTATATTTGATACAAAAGTTTTAAGTTTGAAACGGAAATGTATTCACCCCCCCCCCCTCTACGTTTTCACAGTGACCATCAGGAATAGCAAACAAGAGTATGTTGAGAGCCTTCTCTTGATTCCTTATTGTGGCAGCTGGCAAGATGGGTTTAGGTGCTTTAGGTTGTCTAGGTATATCTACAGGTTCGTCCACAACTTCATTGCCATTGACAATCACATTCCAAAGTGCATGGTCTGTAATTGCAATATACTACCTCATCTTCATGCTCCATAGATCGTATTCTCCCTTCTTGATGATTGGTATTCTTAGTGAGGTGATGGATGGTGGTGGTGCAGCTTCAGTCGACATATTTAGGGTTTTGTTAAGTAGGTTTTGAGGGTTTTTTCTTAGTCAGAGTTTCCACACAAGCTCTGATACCACTTGTTAGATCGATGTACTCTAACCAAACTAACTATATAGCTTGTTAAGGGTTTAATAACCTCGAATAAATCCTAAGTTATTAACAATGAAACACTGAGCAAACTCTATTAAGTATGCGGAATTTACTTAACAAAGCTAAGAAGAATTAACTTTAACTTTCAACGATATTATTAATAACTCTAAATCTGCTTGTTATGCAGATTCTTTAACAACTCTAAAACTCTAATATACTTCTCTAAAACTCTAAAAAACACGTATCTCTAATGCCAATCTAGGGGTCCTTTTATAGGCTTAAGGATAACCCTAGTCGGTTTACAATTTGTAACCTTGTATGACAAGTAATACTATATTAAGCTTAGAACATTCTAGAATTTACACATTAATCCTTAATCGTCTTTGCATAGCAGTCCTTTAAGCATGCAGTACTTTGATGAATGAGCAGTACTTTGACTTTCTTCATTAGCAGTACTTTGACTTCTTCAGTACTTTGACTCTTCAGTACTTTAACTTTCTTTATCCCAACAAACCATCACCTTCGTATCACCTTTTCCAGGAAGAATCCCATAAGTTGTTCCTTGGAAACCATCTTCTGAGTTCATCTAGAACGATATTGATGCTACTGGTGAAGAATTCATGTATATCCCCGAACTTTTCAAAATTTTCAAGGCTGCATCTATGGCCAAGTGAATTCGGGAAGATTCGAGTCAGGCTGAGGACTTGGTAATAAAACAAGCGCTTCTCGGGAGGCAACCCGTGTGTTTCCAATTTGATTTTCTGTGGTCACGCCCCACAGTTTAAACCTTTGGTTGAACTTAAGTGTGGGGGGGGGGGGGGTGCCACATCTTAATAAAACTCTTTTGTTTGTATATAAGATTTTGTGCAGGTACTGATTACTCCAGTGGACGCTAGGAATGAAGAAAATTAAGCTAACAAACTCATTGGAATATCTGGTTTTATCTTTATTTTCCCTATTTCTATACTTTGAAGTTTGTCTTTCACATTAAGGACAATGTTTAACTTAAGTGTGTGTGTGTGGGGGGGGTGAATAGGAAAATTAGAATTTTTAAGCTTAAAATTAAAAAATTTGTTTGCCCTTGTGATCTAGTTATTTTTCACGCTTTTAGAATAATATATTAGAATAACTGGATCAAACCACTGTTAAAACTGGTAGTACTTGAAACTTTGAGATGTATTCCGATTAATATTGCAATCCATTATGGGATCGATAACATTTTCTAGCATAAATTATAGCCCTTTCTACTAAAATTGTGAGGATTTGAGCCTATTCTATACAAAGCATACACTTTTTATGCTTGAATCTTTTGCTATGAGTGTGCCGGTGATTTTATTTATTCTAGAAATTGTACTTGTAAATCATTATCAGACCGCAGTGAGATCGCATTCGTGCGATATAAGTAAATACGTGTGATAAAGAGGCACCTTAGGATTTAACCCAAATGGCCTTCCATTTTTCATATCATGCTATATTAGCTAACCACATAGGTTAGTTAACCACCTACATGGACCCATTTGTAGCGCTCATCTTTAGCGCTAGATACCCTTAGTTACACCCTCTGAGCCATCCTTTTCGTTTTTATTTCATCCAGAAAAATACAAAAATATTTTACACTTTAAACCTTAGCCTAACTCTTATCAATGTCTAAACAGTTGATTGCTAGTCACCCGGAAAGTGAAGATTGTTCAAATGATTATGAGTACCGCATCTTGTTAGTTGATTGAGCCATTTCATGGATGAGTTTATGTTTGCTAAAAAAAAAAAAAAAAGTCTTTGAAAGTATGAATGTATTAGCCAATGTGCTATGTTCAAAGAAAAATTATCATGGCGAAGCAAAGCGAAGAGTTGTGGAAATCTGAAGAAAAGAAAATGAAGCTATAATCATTTATTGGTTTGAGGATTGTTTGGTAGCTAGCAACACGGGTATTAGACTTGATTCTATTTTTTACACCAATTTCATAAATAATCACATGCCTTATCCATGCCCTTATCCCTAAGCCATAACATTATAACCCGAATAAAAGTCCTCTTTAGACGTTTTTGCTTGGTGCTCACGCCAAGTCGGTGGAGTTTTTGTAGAGTATTAGTCCCAGATAGATCTTACGAGCTTAGAATGAGTATAGTTGTTCTGTGTAATCACAAAACAACTAAGGAGAACCTTTTCATGAATTGTATTTACGCGGAAAATAAATACAAGACTTAAGAAGACAATAAACACAATAACTTGATCCTCTATGGATCTATGTGAATAACTATTAATGTTGTTCAAAGGCTTGCTTACACCATTAGCCGTGGTATCTTTTATAGAACAAGAAAACCACTTTAATCATACTAAGCACTCAACATATATGCATAAACTATTATCTTTACACATTGCTAAAACACTTTGAAGATATGCATATCTCTCAACTTTACAGATTTCTAAGCACTTATGCATATCTTACCTAATAAACTGATAAACTAATAAAGTGGATCTATCAGAGGAAACTGCATATGATCAGCAGAAACCTTCGGACCACAATAACTATCAGCGGAAACCGTATTATCAGTGGAAAAAGAATAACTATCAGCAAGAACTCTGTTAACTTCAAGTTTCCAGATAGATCTTCAGCAGGCAAGAGGATATGAGAAAAGTAGCAACTGACACTAAAAATAAATACCAGTAGAACACCTAGAACCACCAGATAAGCAATGAAGTCCAAGATCCCATGCGAAAATCAACAACACCAGAAACCAGCAGCATGAGTAACCAGAGTAGATTTGATAAGCCTTTACCAAGTAGCTACTCACTCTTGGGCTAGTTGGTTCTTGAATGGAATCATGACATCACCCTGGTGAACCAAGAACCAGTCCAACACTTAGAACATGAATCAATGGTATGTTGGAATACCCTAATGGTTTTTGGCAAACCATCACAGCCATCAACGGATTTGACTTGTCTTTACCTGAAGCCGTTTAACTCAGGACTAGTCATGGTGTTCCACAGCCTTTACCTCAAGCCATGAACTTTTGGGCTAGCCAACTCTTCATCTATGAGGACATGGTGAGTTGAGTACCATACAACTTATTGGCAAGTTGTCAACCATCCAACGGATTTGACATCTCTTTACCAGAGCCGTTTGCTCATGGAGTAGCCAATGTTTGGTGTTTGACACCAGGGTACATTGATAACCCTCTGATTTTTAGTAAATCAGCAACTAGATTTTAGAATACTTCCCACAGTTGTACCCCATGGAAAGTTAACTCTTTGTCTGGAAGAAATGGTGTGTTAAAAACCATATAAAACATATTTGTACAATACGATTCTCAAAAAAAATAAAAGTTAGTAACATACTAATTTTTTTTAACACAATAATTAAGAAAACAAATAAAACAAACACAAACAGAATAAAGACTAAACAAATACCATACACATCACATGGAAGATTCAGCAGATGCAGCAAGTAACTTATCCTTTAACCTCTTGACAAGTTGCTCTGCATGGGTCATATCATTTCCAACTGGAGCTGTAGAGAAGACTAACTGATTTTATAACATCTGTGCCATTAACCTCTCAGAGAGTGGATAATCTACATCAGTTAACATGTAAACATACACCCCATCCCAAGTCTGCACCACATGAACATTTGACAAAGGGTAAAATGTCCACTGACAGACCTCCCAGTTATGTTGTCCTTCCCATATTCTATAACCTTTCCCATTCTCAGAAGTTGAATCAAATAACACTTGTAAATCCCCAAGTAAGAACATCCCAGCTTCAGAAACATCATGAGACTCAAAATAGGTAGAAACCATGTCATATAGCCTAATAAGATCATTTCTATCCAAAAAGTTAAGAATTTCAGTAAGAAATGTGAAAATTCTGACTGTGCCATCCTCCCTATGAACAGAATTGAAATGACCCAAGCCTCCAAGTCCTGTTGGAACTAGCTCCCATTTGACCAACTTTGACCAAACAACCATTTCCTCATCTAGATCATCTTCTTCAAAATATTTAATGAAAGTACTGTCTGAAGCTTGAAGATCCAGAGGTCTAGGCTTCCTCTTTTTAGCCATAGTCTTCTTTCTACCACCAGGTGTGGAAGAAGGAGAAGACTCTGAAATGTCCTGAACACTGGAATCAGGAAAAGAAGAAGAAGGTTTCTCACTATCAGGGTTAACATTAGAAGAATCCAATCCAAGATCAGCAGCTGGTAACCCCTTTGTCTCACATGCTGAAGTCTCCTGAATTTCAGATAAAGGCACATCAGAAGGATCTTCATCAGCAGAAGTACCACCATCAGAGGCATCAGTGATTTTCAATCTCTTTATCTCAGAACCTTCTAAAGTTAGTGAATGCCTCTTCATCCTTTGAAAAGGATTAACACCATCTTTCAGAGACCTATCCATAATTCTATTATATTCTTTCACCAACACTTCATCAGAGAAAGACTTTACATAGGACATACTCCATCCTGTGTTATATATAATAGATCTCATGTTTTTCACCATAACCCTCATATGTAATCTCTGTTGAGCCTGAGAAGGAGGTTTTTCTCTTCTAGCTTTAGACTTCATCTCTGTTGCAGCCTTCTTTCTTTGATTAACTAATGTCCTTATGTCATGGACATAGTTATCAGAAGTGAATGTACCTCCTAATATTGATTGAGCAAGAGTGGGATTCCTAGCAACATCATCACCAAGCTGGATCCAATCTACATCTGAAAGTCCCATAGCCAATTCATTCAATTCCTTCATCCTTTCAGGTGTAATCTCAGTACCTCTTTCAGCCAAGAACTCTGCATTAAAAGTTTCCTGAGTTTGTGCTGCAACTTCTCTATCCTGCATAGATATCTCATGAAGTCTAAACAATCTTTTCTGTTCAGCCTTATCTACACCCAAATCTACTTCTTCTTCTGCAACCATTTTCCCTTTTCCTTTATCTTCAGAAGAAGTAGGCACAATCTCATCTGCAACAATAGTATCAAGCTGATCCGAAGGAACAGTCTGAGAAGCATCATAACCAACTGTATCCAACGGAACAGACTTCTCAGCAGCGATGAATGCACTTTCAGTAGGAACTGGAGACTTATCAGCAGAAATGTCAGTTTCCTTGTCCATCACTTGCTCCTCAGTAATCACCACATCAGAAGCAACATCCTCCTTATCACCTGCATTAGATGCCTCACCAGCATCCACTAACCCAGACTTTAGAGTCATCTTACTCAGATAACTTCTCTTCCTCTTTGGTCTTCTCTGAAATACTTTGACTGCCTTATCTGTTGAGGACTGAGTTTCTCTTAATGAAACTGAAGCTAGCACATGGAGAGCATCAAGATTGATATAAACATTTTCTTGACCTTGTTCCTCCTCATCATCAGATACAACCAACCTTGTCCTCCTTTTACCCAATCTTACTTCCAAATCTTTCAATCTCTTTATACTTGACCATTTCACCACCCAAATTGAGCTTGGTCTCCTTAAGCTCTTTCCTAGAATCTTTGAGTTGGAGCTCTAAATCATCAACCTTTTGTACATACCTGTTGAGTAAACTAGACAAATTTATCAGCATAGTAGGATCCTCAGCTCCACCAGCAGGAATACCTATGGTTTGATGAGCTTCATTGGACCTAGGAAGGAGACACAATAAAATCATCACCGAAGGTAGTGTCATCCTCAAAAGGTTGTCTAGGTGGACTATGTGGCAGACCACTAGAAGAGGTAGGATTAGCATAAGTTTCAACAGGAGTTTGGTCTTGTGAAGTAGAAGCAATAACTGGCTCCTCATGATCAATAGGCCTAGGTGAAGGTGGGGCATTAAGATGAGGTGAAGGTAGATGTTGTGGGTCATCAGGGGCAACTGATGCAGATGCATCAGCAGCAATATTAACACCATGCAACATGGTTGGTAGTAAGGGTCTATGTTCTCCAGTATAACTAGTTTTCATTGTAGCAAATAACATAGCAGTTAATTTAGTAATAACCCTAGGAGTTTTGTCAGAGGTTTCAATGCTTAATATCATTTGTAAGAATCTAGGATACATGAGAAATTTATGCTTGGTATCCTTCACATTTTTAAGCATTTCCTCAAAAATATATTTTGAAAAATTAGATTGTCTCCCATGAGCTAAAAATACAATAGCATTTGCAATAGAACTGGAGAACTGATCCCAACCACCAGATTTGGGACTTAGGCATTGAAGCAGGGTGTGGACTGAAAACCTCCACTTAGGGCAAAACTTATTTTTATACCAAACTATTTTGCCATCAAAATGATACCCTAAGCTGGTTAGACTAGAGATAAGATCCTTTCTATCATTCTCAAAGACCATCTGCATCATCAAATTGTAACTGAGTCCTAATGAAGGACTCAGTTATCACATATTCTCTACCATCAATAGTAGCCACTATCTCCTTGGTAGAACCAGAAAGAGACCGCTCATGAGCGGTGGCCCAAAATTGTCTGACAAGAGAGTCATAAACAACAGATGGAGAGTGTGAAAGAGCATACCTGATTTTGGAGCACAAGAGAAAATCAATCATTGAGTCATAGATGTCGCTCCCTTTGGTGTGAATCAAAAATGCAGTCTTGTTGTGATCCACTTTGTATTCGAGTGATGCCATTGATATTGATTGATAAGATTGAGTATGAGCAGGATTCAAAAGAAGTGGGAATTTGGGTGTGGGTTTCTTCTGATTGACTATTTTAAATAGGTTTCCCAAAATAGTTGTTTTAATTGACAAAAGATTTGAAACAAAACTTTGACCAATTTTGACTTAAAATAAAACCAAAAGTAAAACCCCAAATTACAACACTATCAGCGGTAATGAAAAGTCAATCAGTGGAAACCAACCAGTCAAACGGCAGAAACCACTTAAATTTTGTCCGTAGTAACTTTCCAATACTATCAGCAGAATCCACAGCTCATCAGAGGAATCCATTACACTATCAGCAGCAATGTGAAGAAAATCAATTCAAATCTTTGACCCATAATAGTGCCTAAACTTTCTCTATCTAGAACTTTTAGCGATCCAAATTCCAACCATCAATATTTACCATACCTTTTACTAACCAAAGATTCCAAAACACCTATAAAACCAACCTTATACTATACAGGAGAAACACACACACGAACTCATAACCCTTAACACAATAACCAAACCATACAACAATGAGCAGTTCTCCTAATCATCCAATAGAACTATTATCCTCTGAAAGTGAACCACATTGGTTAAACTACTTCCCTCCTGGTGCTTCCAACATCATCACCTAAATTTCAAGACCATCTCCTTACCAATCCCCCTTCTACCATACTTCTTCAGAGGAGGAAGTTTCACACCCTCCTTAGAATGAGGTTGAGGTGTCAAGTGCTGAGCTCAGGGGTATGAAAGAAGACTCTAATGATGAGGTGAATGATCCAACCTACAGACCTCGCAACACCAGGTCCATGATGGTTGCTCCTCTTTCTGTGCTACCACCAAGTGCTCCAATTCCAAACCCCCAACCCTCCACATCCAATCCCACCAGAAGAACCACTGTGATGGGTCTTCCTGCACGCCCAGTGTGGGAATGGATGGATAAGAGGGGAAGAAAGCATCACAGGATGCCACAGTGGGGAAACATAAGGCCAGAGAGGAGGCCTTGATGAGTGAAGCTTTGGTCTGAAGAGGAGTTCAAGGGAAGAAGGGATGTAGTGTATTGGTCTTGTTTTTCATTTTCAGTGTTTGTAATGATGTCCCTCCATCTGAGAATGCAGGTTGTTTTAAATGAATAAAAGTTTGTTCCTTCTGACTCAGACAACTGATTCCCATGATTGTGTGTTTGAATCTAGATCTGCAAGATGATTAGTAGAACACAAAGCACACACAAATCTATATACATAACTAAAATTATATACAAAAATATACATAAACTCTACATAAACTCAAACATTATATACAGATATATGCAAAACATATACACCATAAAGACCTCCCCTTAAACCAGAATCCTCCTCTTAGACACAATCCTTCCCTCAAACACAACAATCAGGGGTTGATCATGCCAATATTGACAATCAAATATTGAAATCTTGGTCCATCAAAAGCTTTTGTTAACAAACCAGCAACATTTTCATCAGAATGAACTTTAACCACTTGAGTAAGGTGTTTTTCATTAGCATCTCTGATAAAGTGATGTCTAATTTCTATGTGTTTAGTTCTTTGATGAAAAACAAGATTTTTAACAATGCAAATTGTACTTTGGTTATCTATAAAAATTTTAGTGTTCATAAAAATAAACCCATAATCCAATAATTGGTTTTGAATCCAAAGTACCTGACCACAACAACTAGTAGCAGCAACATATTCAGCTTCAGTAGAGGATGTGGCCACAATGGTCTGCTTCTTGCATTGCCAAGAAATCAATCTCCTCCCCAAGAACTGACAACCCCCAGTTGTAGATTTTTGATCAAAATTAGCACCAGCATAGTCACTATCACTATATGCTTCCAACTTAAAAGGGGATTCCCTAGGATACCAAAGGCCCAATTTTGGTTGGCCCTTTAGATACTTGAAAATCTTCTTGATAGCAGTCAAATGAGTGACTTGATGCCTAGAACAAGCACTGACTGCAAACATGATGTCAGGCCTAGAGGCAGTCAAATACGTGAGAGACCCAATCATGGACCTGTAAAGATGTACATTAACAGCTGGATCTGGATCATTGTTTGTCTTAGCCTTAGGAGCCTCATATGGTGTAGTAGCAGTCCTAACAAGTTCCATATCAAACTTATTGAGGATATCATGCACATACTTCTCTTGATGAATGAAAATGCCATCTGATTTTTGCTTCACTTGTAGACCCAAAAAGAAAGTAAGTTCACCCATGGCACTCATCTCAAATTCACTCTTCATCAATTCTTCAAACTCTCTGCACCATGCTTCTTTGGTAGATCCAAAGATAATATCATCCACATACACTTGCACAAGAATAATGTCTCTGGTGGATTTCTTAACAAAGAGAGTTTTATCAATAGCTCCTCTTCTATAACCATGTTTCAGAAGAAATGAAGAAAGCCTAGCATACCAAGCTCTAGGTGCCTGATGAAGCCCATATAATGCCTTAACCACCTTGTAAACCTTATCAGGATGATGTGGGTCTACAAAAACCCTTGGGCTGAGTAACATACACTTCTTCTTCAATCTTACCATACAAGAATGCACTCTTCACATCCATCTGATAAACCATAAAACCCATGTAAGAGGCAAATGCCAAGAAAAGTCGTATGGCTTCCACTCTTGCAACAGGAGCAAAAACCTCATCATAATCAATTCCCTCCTCTTGTCTGTGACCCTGAGCCACCAATCTAGCCTTATTTCGCACCACAATACCTCTTGCATCTCTCTTACATTTGAGAATCCACTTAGTTCCAATAGCATATTTACTAGGAGGCAAATCAACAAGTTCACATACATTTTGATTCAAAAATTGTTGCATATCCTCTTGCATAGCAGCTACCCAATCCACATCACCAAGTGCCTGTGAAATACTAGTAGGTTCAACTTGAGATAAGAAACAAGCAAATAGACAATGTTGATAGTTTATATGATTGTTTCTATGTTGAACCCTTATGTAGCTGAGAAAAGTAGATTCACCAAATTTTGTCTTCTTGACCCTGCTTCGAGTTTGGACAGTGGAAGTAGGATCACCAATAATAAGAGATTGTGGATGAACTGTGTTAATCCTTTTTGTGATATTTAGACTAACATCCATAGATGTTGCTAGATTAGTAAGAGTTGCTCCATAGTCATCATCATAAGATGAAGAATCAAAAATGCCTGTTCTTGATTGATGATGAATGCCATCCAATGCAGAGCTTGAATGGTGTGAATTTGCTAAGTCAGAAGGACTTGGAAATCTGGTAGGAGTGGCTTCAAAACCCAAATTGTCAGCAGATAGAGCAGATTTGGAAACAACAGGAACAACTTCACTATCAGAAGAAACCGGTACATTATTAGCAGCATCAGCATCAGCAGGAACCGAACCCTTATTAGTGGAAGCAACAACATTTTCATCAGAAAAAGAGGTACTACCAGCAGCATCAAAGTTTCTGCGAGCTTCAATTGTAGCATGCCTTAAGAGATCTTGTGTATCTTTGGAAAATTCATAACCAAACTTTTCAGCATCTTCTTTAGCTGCATATTCTTGACATTGGAGCTTCACAAGTTCTTCTGCATACCCCAAATCATTGGAAGCCACATCAAGAGCTGTTGAGTTCTTGGTACCTAAAAATTGTTTAGAAGGAAAAGAGGGAACAAGTATAACTTGTTCATCACATTCTGAATCTGACTCAACATCTGAAGAACCTGCACTGTTAGTGGAAGTTTCTTGTGGTTCTGCAAAAATGTTAGATTTATATCGAATATAACCCAAATGATCAGTTAGATAGTCTAAATCGAAATACCATTCTTGACCTGCACCTTGAACATTTGGCTTGTCCTCCATAAATCTGAGATTCAGAGTCTCTTCAACCCTCTTTGTGGAGAGGTTATAAACTCTGTATGCTTTACTTTAAGCTGAATAGCCTACTACATATCCTTCATTAGCTTTCCCATCAAACTTGCCCAAATGATCACTTGTATTGAGGATGGTGACATGACAACCAAAAGGCTTAAGATGACTGATGGTAGGAATTTTGCCAGACAAAAGTTCATAAGGTGTCTTTGTGTGAGGATTAGTTATTGATACCCTATTTAAGACATAACAAGCAGTGCTAACTGCTTCAGTCCAAAACATGGTAGGCAACTTTGAATCATCAAGCATGGATCTTGTTGCTTCAATGAGGATTCTTTTTTTCCTTTCAGCAACTCCATTTTGTTGTGGAGTCCTGGCATTGCTATAGTCCCTTTTAATCCCTTTTATAGCACAGAGTTCTATCAATTTGGCATTCTTGAACTCTGTCCCATTATCACACCTAATTGCTTTAACCTTCTTGTTCAACTGATTCTCCACCAGGTGAATGAAATCTTGAAGAAGCTGGAATGTTTCATCTTTAGTCCCCAAGAAGAATGCCCAGCTATAGCGACTATAATCATCAGTTACCACCAAACAGTAGTATTTGTGATCAATGCTTCTGATAGATGTAGGACCAAAAAGATCCATGTGAAGAAGCTGCAAAGGCTCAGAGATAGTGCTGACAGCAGTAATGGCCTTATATGAAGCTTTGTGTTGCTTTCCCTTGTTGCAAGCCACACAGTTGTGCTCATTGGTAAATATTTTGGAAGGCAACCCATTAACTAAACAAAGTTTAGCTAGCTTGTTGATAGTTTTGAAGTTCACATGAGCCATCCTTCTATGCCATTTAAGAGATTCATCTAAGGATGCTTTGGCCACCAAACAAGCTATATCTCCAGCAGGCTGGACATCATTGAGATTGAATGTGTAAAGATTGTGTTTCCTTGGTACCTTCAGAACAACTTGACTGTCATCAGGTAATTGGAAATCTTTTGAAAGAACAAGACATTCAGTATCAGTGAAGAGCACAAAGTTTTTCTTGTCACAAATTTGTGACACAGAAAACAGATTGAAATTTCTCAATGCCTCCACATAATACACATTCTCAAAGTCCAGTTGAGCAGTTCTTATAGTTCCCTTCCTTGTGATTTTACCATCTCCTCCTCCAAAGGTAACTGTGCCACCTTGTATACCCATAAAATCATGAAGCCTGTCTTTATTCCCTGTCATACTCCTAGAACAACCACTATCTACAATACCTATATCTTTATTGGAAAGAGAATCATCCTACAAAAGAAGAATATATACAAACTTTAGAATACATGGCGACCCAAGTCATCACTGACTTGGGCCTGCCTTGTGGATCACATTAGAAAAACTTGTAGTAGGATGAGATCCATTATTGTTCTTGGACCTCTGCATATAACTTGATTTATTTGGTCTCCAAGAACAACCTGCTGAGGGCTTAACAACAGTGTCCCTCCATGCCCCCCTTTAATGTAAATAGACAGTGTTAACAGTCCTATAATCATTTTGAAAATAAGAGCTTGTAGGTCTGTTCAGAGGTCTATTAACTTTTCTTCTCCAATGAAAAGAAGATGGCCTTTTATCAATAACTGGTTTACCAACAGGATTTGGTCTATCAGCAGAATTGATTCAGTCGGTTCTCACATGTGTTCCATTGGGAACAAATGGAGGTATGTTAGCTACATCATTCCACACATTGTTATATCTCTGTTGATTAGTGCACACATTCATCTTTTTCTCATAATAATCACAATCTCTGATTAAATGAAAAATACTTCCACAAACAAAACATGATTTCTTCATAAATTTCTTGTTCAAAACAGGAACAGTCTCATTACAAACAAAATTATTCAAATCACAACCAAAATCAAAATTGTTTTTAACAAAATCAGCAGAGCAAGAAATGTTTCTAGAAAAAACTGTCTTTGAAGAAGGTTCTTTAACAGCAACACTTTGGGGTTGAGAAACTTGTAAAGGCTTAGGAGAGGCAAAATCTAAAGACTCTTTATTTGAATCAGAGCTGGCAAATTCTTTAGATTGAGTCTCTGAAGTCCTAGAAGAACAAGAGACAAATGTGTTAGACTCACTGCCAGTGTCTGATAAGTCATTGGACTTTTGACTAAAAGACATATGTGATTCATCTGAGTCAGAGTCTGGATTGGGTGGCTTAACAATACCATTTACAGAAGAAGGAACTTTATGCATTTCACCTTGTTTAATATATTTAACAGGTTTTCTATATTTATCCTCTTATTCATCTGTGACAAGATTAAAAACATTGTATTCATTGGGGTCATACACCTCATCTGGACTGATACAATCCTTAAATCCCAACCCCATTTTTGTTTTAACAGACATAGAGCTATCCCACAATTTCTCTAAATTTTTAGTCTGTTCTTGCCATTGTTTATGCCTAGCCACCTCTGAGTCTAAATTAGATTTAAGACTCTCCTTTTCAACAACAACCTTTACATATTCTTTCTTATTAAACTTTAATTTATTTGTTGTGTTATCTAAATCTCCTTGTAAAACATTTATTTTCTCCTCAAGAGCCATTTGATTTTGATCATACCAGGCCTTTTGTTTTTCTAAAGCTTTAACTGTTTTCTTATAGGCCTGGACTTGTATAAAATACTCCTTATATTTATCATTGACATCATCAAACTCACATTTAAGAGCATTATATTGAGTACTGCAACCAAATATACAACTGTGTACCTAAGAAGTAATGCCATCATTGCAATCTCTTCAGTAGTATCAGCAACCAGTCCAACCTGAGGTTCTTCATCCTCATCATCATTCACATGATCATCCCAGTCAACTCTGTTTTCTAGTGATAGCATGGCTGTAGTCTTCTCCTCCTCAGTTTCCTTTATCTTGTATGCATTATACTTTCTTCTATCACCTCCCTTCCTTTTAGGACATTCTCTGGCAAAGTGGCCGAGTTGATTGCATTCAAAGCATCTGACTTTCTTCCTATCAAACCTAGCTGGTTCTCTTCCTTTGTAGCCAAACTTCCTCCCAGAGCCATCTTCAAACCTCTTGACTTTCACAGCAAGCATAGCCATCTGCCATTTAAGATCCATTTCCTCCATATCCCATTTATCTACTTGTTCAAAGTCTTTATAGGTCAACTACTGTTGATCTTCAGATTCGGCAACAAATGATTAGAGCACATCTTCTAACACAGAATTAGACTTTGATCTTCTTGAAGAAGATTTGTGTGTCGATGTTGCTGCTGATGAAGACTTGGGACTATCAGCATATGATATCATTGTGTTTCCACTGGTAGCACCAATAAATGCAGAGTGTGATGGAACTTGAGAAAAAGTAGAATGACCCTTGATGTCAATCTTAAGAGATTTCAGCTTATTATAGAGATCATCAAAGCTTATGTAGTCAAGGCCACCTTTTGCCTTGAGAGTAAGAGACACCTGACTCCAAGAAGGAGGTAGAGCACGAAGAAACTTGAGATTGGATTCCTCAGCATCAGGTTTAGATTTTAACTGATTAAGCTGGTTGAGGATCTTTTGAAACCTGCCATAGCCCTTATGGACACCCTCTTCTTCAGAGATAGAAAACTCCTGAAAGCTTTGTTTGAGCATGGACTTCCTCATTTTCTTGGACTCATCATTTCCACCAAACCTAGCTTTTATTCCTTTCCAAATCTGTTTTGCATCATCCAGATGATAGAAATCACTCATGTGCTCATCTGGAAGAGCTTGTAGTAAAGTAGTCCTTTCCTTGGTTTCTCTTTGGAAATCAATCTGTTCAGCAGCTGTTGTGGGTGGAAGAATTATAACATTCTCATCAGCATCTCTTGCAGTAGCCTTCTTACTGTTTCCTTTAAGGATGATTTTCCAGAGATTGACATCCATGTTGGAAATATAGTTTCTATCTTCATGGCCCATATCTCATATTCGTCCTTCTTAAGGTAAGGAAATTTAGCATTGGTGTTGGACATGGTGACCACTTGCTGAATTGAATACTGGGTGTTAGACTTGGTGTTTGATGACTCAGGCTGATCATCACTCTCAGCATCTGAATGTTTTGGTGATGACATTTTATGATTTTTGAGAAGAAAAAGACTGTCTTCTTAGAAAGATTCTCACAAGGCTCTGATACCAATTGTAGAGTATTAGTCCCAGATAGATCTTATGAGCCTAGACTGAGTATAGCTATTCTGTGTAATCACAAAACAACTAAGGAGAACCTTTGCATGAATTGTATTTACGCGGAAAATAAATACAAAACTTAAGAAGACAATAAACACAACAACTTGATCCTCTATGGATCTATGTGAATAACTATTAATGTTGTTCAAAGGCTTGCTTACACCATTAGCCGTGGTTTCTTTTATAGAACAAGAAAACAACTTTAATCATACTAAGCACTCAACATATATGCATAAACTATTATCTTTACACATTGCTAAAACACTTTGAAGATATGCATATCTCTCAACTTTACAGATTGCTAAGCACTTATGCATATCTTACCTAATAAACAGATAAACTAATAAAGTGGATCTATCAGAGGAAACTGCATACGATCAGCAGAAACCTTCGGACCACAATAACTATCAGCGAAAACCGTATTATCAGCGGAAACAGAATAACTATCAGCAGGAACTCTATCAGCGGAAACCAACTGTTTACATAATTCCTAACAGTTTTGTTTCTTGTACATGATTATGGTAATAATCTAATCATGACTAAGTGATCGGTGCCAAACCGTCAAGTTTTCTCACACGAGCTAGCCACTTGTGAATGGCTAACCGTAAGAAACTTAAAACAGTTCAGACACCAATGCAATGAATATCAGGAGAGTGTAGTGTTTCCCCAGGTCGTTATGTCCCAACGAGCTGTGCGATGAATCACCAAACGAATAGTGATCGAGAGGATTTGAACGGAAAAAGGGATTGATTGGTTATAACTAAAGAAAAAGTTTATAAATTATAGGGGCTTAAATGCAAATTAAAGAGAATTAAAAAGATAAAATATATTAAATAAACGCTATCACTATTTGCAAAATGATGTTTTTGATTTTTCTTTTATAAAACTTAAATTAAAAACTACGCGACGTACAAAAGAAAATGTGAAACTGAAACAATATTAATCCTAAAAATATGAAAATGACATTTTTACAAACCTAATGATAAAAGAAAATTTTAGAAAAAGAAAATTATTTTTAAAACTATTTATCTAATTATTATTAATTAAAAACTATTTTTACTTATTAAATAAAAGCCTAAAATACAAGAAAATATGAAATAAAGCTAGAAAAATGAAATTATGACTTAGAAAAATCTAAAATAACTAAAGAGAATTTTCAAAACTAATTTAATATTTTTATGATTATTTTTCTATTTTCTAGGAATTAAAAACTATTTAAAACTACTTAAATTGCTTAAAAATACAAATTTAACTAAGAAAAATATGGAAAAATAATTTGTTTACTTTTTATATTTATCTTAACCTAGGAAAAATGAAAACTTATTTTTTTGAAACTTTTCTGTTTTAATTGTATTAAAAGCTAATTAAAATGACTTAAAAACTGTTTTAAATGAAGAAAATTAGCAAACAGTGATGAAAAATTATGAAAATTTCAGGAAAAGTCTAAATAAATATTATGAATCTAGGAAAAATATAAAAACAGTGGCTTATGTGTTAGAAAATGAAACTGCAGTCACAAGTGCTTATAAATAAGCACTTGGAATAACCAAATGAACACCAAAGACCACCAACTGATTATAGAAGCTATATTATGTTAAAAGTACTCAAAATGAACTAAATATAACTATCCTAAACCTCTGAGATTCAAACTACACAGATATGATGATTTGATCTCAAGTGCTAAAAACAGTTTGAGGCTACTACTTTAAAGCTTAAGCACAAGCTACCCAATAAGCTGAAAATGAAAACCAGGTGTGGGAACCTACACTAGACCTGGCTGGCTACTTCTAAACCAAGGATGAGACCCAGATAAGCTAAACTGAGCTCTGAGCAAGGACTGCAAATCACCTGTGCACACTCAGTATACACTGAGTGTGTACAGGGGACTTATGACCCAAACAACAAGCCATTTTGAAGCTTATAGGAAATTTACAAAAATCTACAAAAATGATATTCAGAAACTAGACCAATTGAAGTTTATAAACCCACAATTTCACTTGATTTGATCCAAGAATGAATCAATGAAAAATCACCCCAGTTAGGTGAAAAACTGGTTTTATGGTTTTGACTTTTGAGACAATTTTGAAAAGTTGACCAAATTGAGTTTTGATCTTAAACCATGAGCTGATTATGATGTTTTAAGGTATTATAGGACTTAATTGAGCTACTCCTACCAATTATGAACACAAATCAAGCTTTTGGTTTTTGAAAATGCTAACAGTTAAGACACTAGGACAAATTCAAGTGAATTTTGACTTTTACTGATTAGAAGTGCAAATGAATACCTGATTTAAGTCCAATCACCCTAACAGAGACTAAGTTAACAGGTCTTTACCACAAGCTAAGCCTAAAACTCACTAGAGCAAGTTGATCCAAACACAGGTTTAAGCTATGATTTACAAATTTCCACCACTAAAACTCAAATCTAAACCATGCTATCTATGAACTCAGATCCTACTATGGCTATGAAACTAAATGATGCTAGTACTACCACTATAACTATTAATGAGACATTACACTGATTATGCAGTTAAAACTATGGGGATGCAGAAAAAGAATGAAACAGATTTAAACCAAGACTATAACTAAATAATTCAAGGCATACTATAATTAACTCAAGTGAACAGAATTGACACAAGGGTAACACTGAATTTTAAACTAAATCAGATGTAAGGAGGGAGAGAAACTAACATTTGTCCAGCCACTGTGGCTTGCCATTATTAACCAAATACCATTCATTTTAAACCTGCTCACAACCCAATTCCATAACCAGACCAACAATTCAGAACCATCAATATCTTAAACTAAGCTAATCCAACCCAAATTTACTCCAATTCAACTCTGCAACACTATCCAAGAACAAGCTACCCCTCTCCTGTTGACTTTTGTTGACCATTTCACAAATTTATGAATTAGGCTGACTTATAATCACTACAGGCTCACATAAGCTTGCAGAAACTTATGTGAGCATCTAAGAACTAAAATGAGGAGTTTCAAACACTTTTTTATCTGAATTCGAATTTAGAGGAATTTATGATGAAAAATTAATTGCATTAAAATGAAATGAGAATACAACTTAAAATTGAGATCACAACTGCTACAATAGCTTTAGTTTAGTACAATGACAATTAAAATTACAACTTTAAGAGCTAATTAAGACATTAATAAAAAAAACGACATACATTGAAATTAAAAACTAACTACTACTTTTCCTTGCTTCTCTATCTTCCTTTTTATACACCAACTCTGCTTCTCTCACCTCTCTGAGCAAATCCTACATGTATTTGAGGCCATTGGATTACTTGGATGGATTTTGGCCGTTTGATCAAAATTGGCGGGAAAGTGGTTTTTGCCAGTTGGGGGTTGAGTGAAATGGAGGAGGGGTGCATTTAATGCCTTTTGGAGTTTGGTGGAGGTGGAGTGATAAGGGGGGGAAAGGTGAGCTGGAGGTGAGGTTGTGCTTGGGATTGCAGGTGAAGCAGGTGGGGGATGAAGAAAATGAGGGAAGGTGTTTGTTTGACCATGAAAGTTGACCGGGTTTAATATTAAAAGGGAAGGGGTCAAAATGAGGGGGTCATAAGGGATATGGCAGGGGTCACAAATGGGTTATGACATGGTCCAAAGGGATATGGCTTGTATTAATAACATAGGGACCATTTTGTAATTTCTGAAAAACAAGGGACCAAAGCTGCCAATTTATCAAAGTTGTTCCAAGGGACCAAAAGTGACAAGTTTCAATAGTACAAGGACCAAAATGGACATTTTCAAAATTCCAAGGACTATTTTTGCCAAATTTGAAACTTGGAGGACCAAACTTGTAATTTCTCAAATCTTTTGACATTTTTCACCAAAGGACTAATTTTGACAACTTATGATTTTAAAAGGACCTTTGGTGATTTTTCTTTTGAAATAAGTGCTCAGGGACTATTTCTGACAACTTTTGAAACTTGGGGGACTGAAACTGCCAATTATGCAAACTTAGCTCATTTTTCATCTGATTTTAAACATTTTGCATCTGAAACATATAAAATGCAATTTTGAGATATTTTCAGTATTTTGATGCATTTCTGAGCATTTTTAAATGTTTTGCAGTTCAGATTTGACCAAAAATGATGAGTATTTACACACTCATCACTAAGCAATGAGTGTGATTTATCTTGTTACTCCACTAAATTGAGTGATTGAGTGAATTATATTTCGTTCCTTTTTCGTGAGGTGTTCTGAAATGTTAATCACGCAAGAAAATCATTGGATATTGTCAAACATCTTGAAAGTTTCACTCTTAAAAAGCATAATTGATGAATCTTCTCTTGTACTTGTACTTGGTTGATTTGCATCGCATTTTTCTTTATCATGATCTTGTACCAGTGGATGTTTTTCCTAGATTTTCTTGAGGGCAAGCAAAGTTTAAGTGTGGGGGAATTTGATAACGCTCAGAATGTACATGTTTTCAGTAGCGTTATGTGTGCTTTTGTATATGTTATTTGGTTATATTTGTACGATTTCAGTGCTTAATCGCATCAAAAGATGTTTGTCTAGTGTCTTTAACCAAGTGCAGGGAAACGAAAGGAAAAGTAAAGGAATATCCAACAATTAGAAGATTCCCGTTTCAGTGAAGCATGTCAAGCACAAATAAGTATCTCAAGTTCCATAGAAGACCAAAGTGATTGAAGAACCAAGATTCTACAAGTCAAAACGAAGTAAAGATCAATTTTCCATAACTCAGGAAGACCAACCGGATCGGTTACAATAGCAACCCGAAGATGACCAAAAAGTACCCAGGACGCCCATCCAACTGTTCATTCGCCGCCCGCAACTGAAACGGTTGGAGCCTTTGTAGAAGACCAACCGGGTCAGTTGGTCATAAGACCGATCCGGTTGGAGAGCCTGTTTCTGCCAAATCTTCATCACTAAGTTTCCCCTTTGTATCCAAACGATTCTAGGTCCTTCCCTTGGTGTATTCTAGTCCCTTCCTAAATCCTTGGAGACCAAGTTCAGCAATTAATACCCTAGGCCTTGGAACTAGTATAAATAGAGACCTTTTGTGAGCATATGAGACACACACTTCAATACAACTCTCTCTACTCATCAAAAAAAGCTCTTAAGCTCTCAAATTCGTCCTTAGAAGTCCAGGAAAGTTTGGAGTTCTAGAAGTTCCACATTTGGAGGCCAAAACACCAAGGAGTCTACCCCAATACTTTGGGAATCATTACTTCACCATTTGTAATCTTATTCCAAGCATTGTAAGACTCTTAATTATGTTTTCTAATGTTCAAAGATCTGAGTTTATGTTTATGTTTGCTATGAGTGGCTAGTTTCTTTATACACTTGCTTAAATGATGTTGATTGTCATATGATTAGTTAGTGATTGTGTTAACATGTTTTAATTGAATTTCAAGTTGATTCTAAGATCCAATTGTGCTAAAGTTTCATAGTGACATTTGTTAATCAAGTTTGACTAGTTGATAGTAATTGTAGAGGTCGAAAGAACTTATTGTTATTCAACTAGTTATAATCATTTTGTCCATGGATGATTGTTTTTACCCATTATTCTTGATTAAACAAAGGAACTAAGGTGTGGTTATAATAAACGCTTTTTGATTATCAAGTTGGATTGATTGGAAACATCTAAAAGGTCGTAAGATTAGTTGTTAACAATCAATTGTAGCCTTTTGTCTATAATCAGTTACCTTTTGTATTGACCATTTCTTAAGCAATTTGATAAAACAAGTGGATGTTTTTGTGTTTAAGTTTATGAAACTAAGCTTATGAAACTTGAATTGATTGGTTAAACTTAATGTTTGTTTTTATAAACTAAAATCTTGACGAAGGTTTAACTTGTAAAAGCAATAGATTAGTACACCAACTAATTACCACAGCCAATATGTTAAGAGGTTAACACAATCATACTAATCAAGGATAAGAAACTAGTTTAAGCAAGTGTAGTTTCTAATCATCTGAATTTCATTATATCTATTTGCGTTGTTATATGTTTTGGATTATCTTAGTTGATTCAAACTTGTTAATCAGATTCACTCAAATCCCTGCGAACGATCCCGACTTACCTTCATAATATTGCTATAACGGACGAGTGCACTTGCTCGTATGTGTTATTGGTAAAATTGGTAATACGTCTTTTATAAATTTAAAACTTGTACACACGTAGCACATTAGCAACCATGCATATACATAGTTTCAATCACACAACATGGCAAAGTATCCATATATGAAAAAACTACATAATTATGTAATTTTAAATGTCAGGTAGGAAGTAGTAGAAATTACCATAATTTTTTCGGCCTTCTTATTGACCATTTTCTTTGTGTCTTTCAGAAATGTGTTGTTACTTGTTCCCCTTTTCTCTTTTTCTATTTCATACATATATCATAATACAATTCCAAAAAGACAAAATAAGAAATAGATATATTAATTATTCATAAAATTAACTCACCGTATCAACTCTTCTCGCAGTCGAAAAGGTGCCAATTGCGGTTGGAATATGGTTGAAAGATATGTTTTTCTTGTTTATAGCGCTTATCTTCTATGAATTCAAAAGTTTAGACAACATTGTAATTTGAAATATGTATTCTTTATCAACAAAATGTTCGTACTTAGAAGAAGAATAAAAGGGAGCTTATAACCTGAAATGCTTCGCTTGCAAACCTTTCACACAAATTTACCCAATCACGGGTCTGCACACCATTTGGGGGATGCATCATTGCGTCCTCTTTACTTGGATATTTTTTAAAGTGAAGGTGCAATTCATTATGAAAGATAACATAGATCTATAATGAAAGACAACATAGCTAAAAATATAGCACAAAATGCCTTCCTCTTTCCTAAAATATGCATGACAGCAAAGGCGGAGCCACATGTTCAGTAGTGGGGGGCGTTGCCCCGACGAACCTCTTGCGGATACCCAAAATACATAAGATTTTTATTTAGTTGGCATAAAAAATGACTAGTGCCCTCAGGCAAATCATCCGAGTGCCCTCGACACACTTTCAAGCTATTTAACAACCAAGTGTGCTTTAATGCCGAAACTATTCTTCTGTGTTTAGTTCATCGGAAAAAATGGTGTAAAAGGGTATGTGGGTTTGGAAGTGAGAAAGTAGATGGTGGTGAAATGGTAGGATAGTCACGCGGTAGGATTTGTTAAATCTGATATGATATAAAGTAATATATTTATGGGAGAATTGGATATATACCCACTAAAACTTAAAAACTTGCATATTTTCCCAAAATACAGGTTTTCAATACATGATGTGCAATGCAAGTTAAGCATATTTTGGGTATATATAAAAATATGCAAGTTTTAGTTGTATATATGCAATTGCCCCTTATATTTGTTTATACTCAAACAAGATTTATAACAACATTATTCCACTAAAAAAAGTATGAGGAGAACAAATGTACATAGTTACACCCTTACTTAAACATAATTTATATGTTTTATATCAAAAAATATAAAATCATTTTATATTTTTTTGAAATAAACTTATACTTTTTGATAAATATAAACTGTTTTTTGCACTACATAAGCAGGTTTTTCGCTTATTTTTGCTCACTAAAAACTAAATTTTGTTATTTTGGTGTTGCTTTGGGCTATTTTGGTGATGTTTGAATGTTGTTCGAGGCTACTGCCTTGCTTTTGTTGTTTTAGCACAATGTAAGATGTTTTTTTCTGCAATATTAAGTCGCTTAAAAAATATTTTTTTACAACTTCTTTCAAGGTAATATATTTTTGGTCCCCATATGCTAATTTCTGGCTCCGCCACTGCATGACAGACAATAGTTTTTGTTAGGATTTAGAAAACCCGGTAGTTAAAGAGTCGGTCACCTCAAATATATGTATTCGTTAGAAAGCTCGTAGTCGTAGTCATTTAGTGTTAGTAAGTAATTTGTTAAGTAATACCGTGGAGGACGGACGGGTCTTTACCTACTGTATCTTGATCTACAGCCCGTAGGAGACGTGTCATGTATGAACCTATAAATACCCTTTGCCTAGCAAAGAAAAGGGTTGGAGCTTTCATTCTTAATCTAACATTCTATTTGTTTTTCTCTCACTTTCTCTTTCTAGAAAGCATCCCATCCTTCTACTTTCTCTCTCTAAGATCTTGCATGATTCGAACCTTATATTAGTGTGTTTATGTAATACAATAACTAATATACAACAGTTGGTATCAAGAGCCATGTTTTGATCTTGGATATCGTGTGTGCTCGGATTTTAGTTTGGTTTTGATCTTGGAATTGGTTTTAGTCCTTTAAAGGCACTCCTGCCTCCATGTGCCAAACGATTTCAAATACATGATGCACATGATTGAGGAGGAGCATTTATCCATAAACAAGATGAGAATTTAAACCTGGCCACATTTTCTCCCATGTTTTCTAAACCTTATTAAATCACTTGGGATCCAAAATCTCAAAGGGTTTGATATTTTTGATCTGGGGAGAATTTGTGAATTAATATGAAATCTGATAAAAGACGATTGTTGTGATTCAATTGTGCAGGCTGCTCTCTCATATGTGCTAAACGCTTTCGAATCTCAAAGCACATATTGAGGGGGAGCATTTCAAAAGAAAATAAACTCTCAAGGTACAAAAGCTTCTATGTTTTAACATAAGTACCTTGATTGATTTTCTAATAGTTTTCTTTATGGCTGTGTAATCGTGAAAGTACTTCAAAGAACTCCTTCCTCTATGTGTTAAATGATTTCAAACAACCAACGCACATATTGAGGGGGAGAATTTACCAAGAAAATCGAAAGGATTTTTCTAATGAAATTGTGATCAAAGAAAATTTTCAAATACCTCTTGCCTCCATGTGCTAAACAATTTCAAAATCATATGCACATGTTGAGGGGGAGCATTTCTAAATGATCAAAACAATTAAGGTACAAAATGCTTTGATATTATATCACAAGTACCTTGATTGATTTTACAAATGACTTTTCAATTTGTTTCAAAGAAGGAAAGAACTGTACCAAAAGACCGACCATTTTACTTATGCATGGAGTTATAAGGATGGTAAGGTTAGGTATTAGTTCCCATGATCCAGCCAGAGCTGGTGGGATCTACCCAGGGACAATGCACTAGATAGTGTAGAGTCCTTAGGTATATTGAAAAAAAGAGAAAAATGAGAATATGGGAAGAGTGCGGACTGAGATAGAGTTAGAACTAGAACAAATCCAACAAGGTTCTAGTAATGAAGTCTCGGTAAACACTGAAGGGGTTGAAGAATGAAAAATAAATAAATGTGAAAAGGGTGAAAAGAAATAGCCCTCCAATAATTCAACCTTAGGGCAGAAACCGGGGTTCAATACATATGCTACTGGTGTTTACCAAGGTAACACTAGTATTGAAGACAAGACGTCATGGACCCAGTGACGCACTGCACCAAACTTCCCAAGCTACTCAAGTTCCTCTTAAAAGGACTTGTTTCATTCTCACGGGGAACCTACATAATCTATCGACTTTCTCTTAGAGATAGTTGATATTGAAGAAGGAGACCTTCTCCCTAGTCTCCGACATAGGAAACCAAATGTGCACAATTATGTCTAGAGCCAAGAGATCATCTACAAAATCTCATTAGGACACAAAATTAATGACGACTTGCTGTTTTACACAATATGGAAAGTAAGTATATATTGAGAGTCCTACGCATTATCCTTGTGATATTTTCTAGAACATCCGAGTGATATGTAAATTATTCAAGATGAAGATGGAAATCCTTCTAGAGCCAACATCAAACAAGCTCTTGGTGGGTGACATGTAGGATCTTTCCAAAAGATCAAGCTTGTGACAACTAGATAGAAACAATGGGGCGATTCACTCTTAAATCAACCTTGGTCCAGGAATGAATTGATGAATACTTTTGAGAAACCTTTCAATGTGAAAATCTTATTTTCTCTAGCACATCGAATGTGTATTCATTTTCAAATACAAAAAGTATTTCTGATTGAAAATTGATCTTTCTCATAAAACCTTCGTCGTATTGCAAAACTTTTTCTTCAAAGCAATACGCGATTTTTTTCAAATAAATTTTTCATCAATCAGTGAATCTCAATTCGCTGGTTCACTCACTCCGTGTCGTCTACTTTGGGACGCTCCGGTTTGAGAATGGCTAGAGCAGCTGCGAAACCCTGTCAAGGAGATTCTTCGGAATTATACCTGATCACAGGCAGTATGTGTACTGATCAACGGAGAACCATGGTTCTTGCAACCTATTCAACGAAGGTGATCAAAGACACTTTCGTGCGCTTTATTGCTAACTGTTGTTTGCAGGAACACCCGACGGTTGCAGCTGATCAGAATTGGGGAGTCAATCCATAGCCGCATGCTTACACATCACAATCACTTCTAAAGAAATCATGATAAATGCATATCTTCATCATCTGGCTCTGATATTTTCAATCCATGCTTCTGCTACGCTGTTGCAAATATCATGAATCAACAAAAGCTTCCACAACTCTGATGAGAGGATATCATGATTCAAAATGTGAGCATGTCGGTCCAAAAGTCACAACCTCACATAATGGCGATACAACAAAGGATGAGTCATATATTTACTGTGGCTGATGATCTCAAAGCTGGCTCAACACCAACACGTGGATCAGTTAAAGACCTCCACTTGAAATAACCAAACATGCAGAACATGAAGAATCAAAGACTCCAGGCTACAGAGCAAAGAACTTAATCACGAATCCAAGAACACCAAAATGTAATATCTGTTTGTGATTGATGTAATTGAGGTGACCTCCCTTAGGGGGAGATTGTTAGGATTTAGAAAATCCAGTTGTTAAAGAGTTGCTCACCTCAAGTATATGTATTCGTTAGAAAGCTCATAGTCGTAGTTATTTAGTGTTAGTAAGTAATTTTTTAAGTAACACCGTGGAGGACGGACGGGTCTTTACCCACTGTATGCCTGATCCACAACCCGTAGGAGGCGTGTCATGTATGAACCTATAAATACCCTTTGCCTAGCAAGGCAAAGGGTTGGAGCTTTCATTCTTAATCTAACCTTCTCTTTGTTTTTCTCTCACTTTCTCTCTCTAGAAAGCATCCCATCCTTCTACTTTCTCTCTCTAAGATCTTGCATGATTCGAATATTATATTAGTGTGTTTATGTAATACAATAACCAATATACAACAGTTTTCTGCAACTGCAAGTATGGCTTTTCATTTTAACTGTATTTACATTTGTCACCCTTTTGTTTGGATGCTTTACAAACCGGCTTCTTTATATGACCTAATGAGCATATTTTTCTAGTGTTTGTGATCTTAGATTATTTAATTGAGTTAAAAGGGGAGGATCACAATAATGTGTTCTCATTCGTGTTATAGATAGATCAATTTTAAATAAGTATCCCGTCAGAGGTAAGAATCACTTGAGGACAAGTGATAATTAATCTTCCGGAGTCGTATTCCATGACGAGATTTGAATTGAAATTTACGTTTGAGTCTTTTGTTTGATGCTTGATTATCTTCTAAACTTGAACAAAACTAAAGATTACTTCTTTAGTAGCTTCTATTTTACCAACTAGTTACTAAAGTTGTGAACTTTATGCACTAATTAGTTTAATATAAATTATTAAAGCTATAAACTTTACTAAATAAGCTAGCTTATAAAACCCTTAAGCTCCACACCTTATGAAGTAGGATTGGATGCATAAAAATCAAAACTTTATAAAGGTTAGTACAAATAAGCTAATGAATAAGCAATCTAAATAACCAAACTAGATCAAATAAGCTATTGATAAGCTAACCCGATCTAGAAGTACTAGTATTAAATCAAATAAGCTAAAAAGCTAATAGATCTAAAACTAGTACAATAATCGACACAAGCTATGGAATAAGCTAGATCGATTAAGATGTGAAGAAAAATAAGCTAATATGATTAAAAGAAAAGAAATAAGCTAAAATATTATATCCAAATCCACCCAAAACTAAGTTGTTCACTTTGAAAAGTAAGTGCGGATCGGGTATATTTAAGGATTAGATCTAAGAGAATAAGCTAGAGTATAGCTTATTTGAGTAAAAACTGCTAAATTTAAAAGCTTTAATAAGTAATTAAAAACCATTTAGATCTAAAGTAATAAAGAAGATTTGAAAAGAAAATAAATAAATAACAAAGTACTAATTGAATAAACTATAAGGAAGCTTATTAAATAAGCTAAATCTAAATAACCCAAAAATAAGCTATAAGGAAGCTTGTTTAGATTATAAGATGAAAAAGGGAAAAAGAAAAATAGAGGATTAGAATAAGAATAAGCTAAGTAATATCGCAAATCTCCATCTTCATTAAGCAAATAAGTCATTACAATAAGCTAAAAAGCTATTACAATAAGCTAGAAATAAGCTACTATGCTATTACAAAGAAATAAATCAACTACTATTCTAATGTGTGTGTGGTCTCTCCCGTCCGGATGAAGTGATCTACAATATGTAAAATACTATCATGTAAGTCACGAGGCCATGATTTGCAAAAATCATGAACCCATAATTTGCAGAACTTCATAACCTAAACACAAATCAATAACACAAATTTTCAAAAGACAATATGACATTTAAACTGCTACCAATAAGTCAAATACATTAGCATCATTCCAAACAAGGCTGTCTGTTAATGGTAGCATCATTAATTACATTCATAAAAAGTTAAGACAGTTTTACAACCTTTATCAAAAGTTAATAATTTTTACTAAAGCTTAAGCTGGAGATCCTATAACATCTTCCTTTTACATTTTCTTTCCCTTTGCCTTTTCCTTGGCTGCATTCACCAATAGTAGTCCATGTTTTCTTTGCTGCCAGCCCAAGGACTATCTCCTTGTCAAATTTGAGTTTGTGAGCTGTCATAGGCTTCTCAACTGGGATAGGCATAGGTAGGACATGATTATGAGCTAGGAGAGGCTCAGGAGGTTCAATAACTTGGACAAGAACAACTTCTATTGTAATAGAGCTTGCAGCATCTTCAATTAGATACTCAGAACTTGTAGTAGAATCAGATTGTTATGGATAATACCTCGCAAGCAATTGGGGTGGGATTCCAGTACCATCACTGCTTGAATCGGAGCTAATGGGTATGACTTGTGCAAATAAGAAATGCTATGTCAGTTTGATTGATGAAAATGTTAGGAAATATAACTATCTAACAAAAATCTGTTGAAGGTATACCAATGTAGAATTAAGTGATCCAATACACATTTTGGTCCTCTTAATGTAATCCCAAACAAGGATGCAATGGTCACTTTTTGGTGCCCAAGCAAAAAAAAAGTTTTTTCAAGGTTCCAGTGGTTATGTTAGGGTAGGCATCAAACTACATTCTAGGTACATTACAAGGCTGCAATGTAGAATAATACTAGTGTGGCAAGGCATGTCTCAAAAATTACAAGGTATACAAGGATCAATGTAGACCATCTATGTAACATTCAATGAGTGGGCAACTACAATAACACATGAGTCTAATTTTATTATTCTAAATTGATCCAATACTATGCTTTTTCTAACACGCAAATACTAACAAGCATAACAAAACCCCCAAAACTGGTAACAGAAAGCAACCTCAAATCTGATAAATAAGATAAATTGCAATTAAATGGTCCAAAAGTTTTGTCAAAGTATAAATAACAATGTCCATATCAATACCTGTACGGTTAGGGGACTTCGTTGTCTTGATTATGTGCTTATTATATCTTTAGGGTTTAATCGGGCTATGTTACTATGTGAGTGTTTAGTGTTTACTCTTCCCAAGTGTGTGATTAAATGGTGAGGTAGCTTGTTTTTTATAGTAGGTAATCGGTTTGACTTTCATTAGTCAAACTTATATAAAGCACATTCAATGCGTCTTTGACTAAAAAGATATAGATAACCACTTTGAGTTTCATTATTCAAACAAAAATTTTCTATTTGTTTTTAGACATAATCTGTAGAGAAATGAGAGAACAATTGGAAATGTGACATTGTATTATTGATCAACTGAATTACAATTTTAGGGTTACAACTATTTAAATACTAGAAAATTGCGGGAAAGTAAAACTGACTAATCTAACTATTTTACAAGCTACTAGAGTATATACACTACATATGTGAACATATATAGAGACTTCTAGACATCATGGCCATCATCTTGTGTGGAGAGCTTTCTTGTATCGAGCCTGCACATTCCTTCTGAACCTGTGGTACATAGTGTTTGGTATTGTGGTTTACAGCTGATGCTTATTGTTTGGAATTGCCATAATCAGTTGTCTTATCATAAACAAGAATAAAAAAAAGTGATAAAAGTGATTTCATTCCATTAAACTGAAGCAAATTACATGGTTGAATATTTATACACAAGATAGTTAAACTAAAGTAATATATCTACACTTTAGTTATGTTACACCTACAATCCCCATAGCAGTCTCTGATGCTCCTCCTCCATTTCTTCTTCTTGCCTACACTTGGCCAGCCACTCTTGTGTAGCCCTTGCTGCCCTTTCTTCTTCTTTTAGTGCAAGGTCTAATGCTTCTTCATCATATCTCTCATAATGTTCCTCAGCAGTAACATTTCCACCTACCTGCAACTCTAATTCAACCATTTCTTCTTCTTCTACCAGTTTCATTATTTCTACTTTATCTAAAACTCCACTACCACCAGGAAGTGTATCCTTGTTGAATACCTTAACTAAGTTTTTCATTGTAATGTTAAGATAATGGCCTGATTTAGGAGAACACACTGAAATGTTATGAAGAATCAAAGCAGCTCCTACAGTAATATCCTTTCCATAACCACCCTCGTTAATGATTTTGTGATGTATTGTACCAGATATTGAACCTGAGAGATCTTTGATACTATAAGATTTCCAAGTGCATTTGAGTACACGACTTGATTATTGAAACAACTTGATCAACTTTCCCATTATTGATAAAGCTCTTGATATCACCTAAACAACCAATCACAACCCCTCCATTTGCATTCACAAAGTCAACGGTGCTAAGCCATGGACTATGTGTAAAATCATCATCCTCACCCACATCCTCAACAACTTTCCTCATATACTCATGTGTTGAAATTATTGACACCTCTCCACCTTCCCGAGTATCAGCTATTTTACGTAGCTTCGCCCTTGGAAAAATACCCGCAGGACCTGGTATTATCCTACCCTTTTCTTCGGCTGGATTTTCAACATTTTGGTTTTGTTATGAAACTAGGGGTGCATTCATTTTCTTGTGGTATTTGGTGGCAACAAAAACCTTTTTGCTAATTTCTATTGTGTTTTAAATTGGTGTTGGTGATTGCCATAAACACCATTCTTTAAACGGACTAGGATAGGGACGACTCGTGCAATTGTATTTCCACATCATGTACTATGACAGGGACGAGACGTGCAAATGTGTTTCCACATAAAGGACTAACAAAGTACTTAAATGTTTCAAATAAGGTAGTTTTTTTCGGGCTTTCCCTTTTCCCGCCAAATAATCCTAGAGCACAAACTACTTGTTTAGTCCCTAAACTATCAGGCCACTCATGTCACTCACAACTTCCATTTTGAACTATATAACTAGCCAGATGAGTATGTCATATCCCCATAGCACCTTCCATTTTCATCTACAATTGGCATCCAAAACAACCAAATGGTTGAAATGAAAAGCTTTTTTGTTGCCATCCACAACACCCAAATGGGAAAAAAAAACAAGAACCAAATGGTCAAAAATTGTATCTTTTATCAAAGATGTTATTGATCATACCCCTGGATAGTCTGATGAGGGAAGCGACGAACCACTCAAGTTCACTGCACTATGGTTGAGCAGGATTTCTGAACTACACAAGTTCAATGATATCTTGAATGCCATTAAAGCAAACTTAAGGAAAGAAGTTGACATGCTGAAATACAAGATTATACAGGAAAAGGTGTGTCCAATAAAGGCATGGGCAGAGTTTAATCAAACCTTACTTGTCAAACTAATTCATGGTGCAGTTAATGTGCCAAGAGTGAAAAATGAACTTGTTGCTGTTGAAGTTGTTGTTCATGAAGTTGTAGCTGATGAAGAGGTGGAAGGCAATGGAAGGCCACTGAAGATGAGAAGGGTGTATGCTGAGAAGATGGATTAAGCATATTTCCAAAATGATGGTTGATGCTGAGAAGGCAAATAATGGGTGGTTTTGTGTTTAATGTCAAGTTTCTGTGTTGGGTAGTGCTTGGTATGGGTTGTTTGGGATAATGTCTTTTGTACCTTTGTTGTTATGGTTAATGAAAATCACTTCTTATCTATGTGTTGACGAATTTTATTTTCTACAAAAAGGACCATGAAAGAATATACCCATAATTACATTCTCAGTGTGGAATTGCATTCCGCAATTGCATTTCCAAACAAAGTTGTTTCAGTGTGGAATTGCAGTCTGCAATTGCATTTCCAAACAACCCATACAACTGAAAACTGAAAATGCTCATGGCTTGAATTGACTTTTGTAAGTCAACTTACAAACAACATTCAAATTACAAACTGTTATATTACTAGAGTTATAATACTTACTACTTGCAACAAACATAACTCAAATGATCTAAAATGAAAGCTAACACAACACAAAAAACATAGAATTCCTACATATTTAATATTAGTAGATTAAGATGTTAATTTTTACAACAAAATTTTGGATCATTTCCAAATATTAGTTAATGTACCATATAGCAACAAAAGTTATTGTTTATAAACATCCAATTACAGCAAGCATGAAATAAGTCAAGGCTTCTTGGACTTCCTCTTTAAGATTTTAGATCCCACTTCTGGAGCATTAGGAGCTTTTACACCAAGTATGATTCCAGTGATGGTTTGGTTTCTTGCAGCCTCTTGGAGCTGAAGTTGAAGGAGCTTATGAAGGAGCTATTTTCCTTTGACTAACTATTTTAGAAGTTGAAATTTAGAGCAGCTTCAGCTGTTGAAGTGGAAGCTCTGGATCTTTTGGGAGCAGCTTAAGCAGTTGAAGTGGAAGCTCTAGCTCTTTTTGGAGCAGTTTAAGCTCTAGATATTTTGGGAGCAGCTTGAGCAGTTGAAGTGGAAGCATCTTGACTTTTGAGAGCTTTGGATCTCTTGGAACCTTTGACATCATCAAATACATCCTCTTCACTTGAAGCATATTCATCATCTTCCAACTCAATCATCTCATCCTCGTTTGCCTTTACGGAGCTCTGCATCTCAAGGTTGTGCGTCCTCTTTTAAAGGAATTGTAGATGCCTTTCAAGGTTTTTAATCCTCTTTTCATTGGAAACAACTTCATGATTGGATTTTTACTCACATATGGGTAATCTTCTGTGTAAAAATACACCTCCTCAAGGGTTTCCATCCCTTTCTCAAGGATTTCTATCTTCTTCTCAAGGTTTTAAATCCTTCTTTCACAAACCTTTTCTTGATGCTCATCTACAAGTTAAGAGGTTAACACATGTTAAATGTACATATATAATACACTTACAGACAACCCATAAATCAAGTATGCAAATAAGAAACAAAAGGCCAAATCAACATTGATGTAATACATAAGTCCAAACACTCTGCTAACTCTATTTCTACCAAACTGTGCAGACATCCAAAGACCACTGAAGGGCTACACAAGACAAGGGCATTCATTAGGGAAACAACAAAAGGCCCTTAGCTGCTAAAGTCAAACACCATTTGCATTTTTAGTACTTGCTAAAGTCAATTTGGGTAAAGGCCCTTAATTGCTAAAGTCAAATTGCAGTTTTAGCAATGCAAATAATAAACTAACCTAAAAGGCATTCATTAGGCCAACAACAAAAGGGAAAATCAACATCAAAATGGTCTAAACACATGCTCAAGGTTTTCCATTTCAACAAAATACCAAAATGCATACCTTTATTCACTTCTGCTTGGTTACCCTCCATGGTTTTTTGCTCTGACCAAACACAGCTTCAAAGGTTGGAAAAAGGTCACTTGGTCCATTTGAGACTAATGTGAAATAAGATAGGGCCACATAAGGCAATATTTAATTCTAAACAACAACAATGCAACAATGTGCTAACCTTTCACCATAGCATAATTTCATAAGTCATCTAATATTTCATCTGACACATCATCTCCTACCTTCCAGCTATTCTTATACTTTTCATAAAGATAATCTGCCATGTCTTTAGTGAATGTAACTTTGCTCCAATATTTGTTGGCCATTGCAAGAATCAGGGTATCAGATTGTTTTATGTAATCGTTCTAGGGTTGTAGGGTTGTGTGTGTGACAATGATCGGCTTGCACAGTAACAATTGGAAGATGATCGGGTTTGCACAGTAACAGGTGACCCAATAGGGTTGTGAGAGTCGTTATATACCTAGGGACCAAAAGCGTTAAAATTAAAATGTGAAAAGACGAAAAAAACAGTTGACTAGTCAACTAACGAGGAGAGATAACGCTCGTTAGCCATGACGGGGCTCCAGGGACCATTTGTGCACCGTTCTGGAAGTTCAGATACCCCATTCGCCAGTGAATCGAAACGAGAGACCAAACGTGAAAACGGGTCAACTTGAGGGACAAACGGTGTAATTTACCCTATAAAAAAAATAAAAACACATGTTGGAAAATATTGATGGCGGGAAAGCATCCTCGCTTTCCATTATAGAATCTTGCCCACTTGCACAAATGCGAATCATCCCAAAAATCCTTCTTTAATTCTTTTTTTCAATAACCCAATTTACCATTTCACCCTCCACACCACCATGAACTGCCAACGCATCTCCGCGGTGATCTTCGATATGGATGGCACCCTTTTGAACACAGGTATTATCCTACTACTACTACCCACCATCAGTTTTATAACTTTTATTCATTACTAGATTTGCATACTGGACTTGCTAAATTTTGAACACAGGTATTATACTAGTTTTATAACAATTATGATCGGGTGCACAAATTTTTTTTAACCGTAATATAATAGAGTTTAAGATGTTAACTAAATAAGACTAAAAATACATTTCGATAGACCGGAGTCATTTAAGATACATTTGAGAAAAATCGAAATTTTTTCTTAAAATTAACATTACATCAAAAAAATCCATAGGTGTCACGGGCACCCACGGGACCCCGCCTGGCTCCGTCCAGTATTAGTTTAACTGGCTCATGCTCGTAAATGCTTACCTGGTCTGTTATATTTATTTTGTTTAACTTTTGTCTTTTATTTTGGGTGGTATCAAGAGCAACTTACAAAGGATCTATTAAAGGAATTTCTTGTAAGATATGGGAGGATTGTGGATATGGAGAAGGAAAACAAGAGGCTCGGGATGACGCACGATAAGTCAGCAATTGCTATTGTACAAGATTATGATCTTCCAATTACACCTCAACAGTACACCCAAGAAATCATGCCTATGTATTATGAAAAGTGAGAATCCTTTTGTTTTATGTACTTAATGGTAAAGGTATCATTCTATGAATGTGAATTTCATATGGGCTTTGTTTCAAATTATGCCAGATACCGTTTTCTTATTTTTTAAAGGCAATATGAATTTTATTGATCTGTGACATCAATTTATCTACATTATGAATCATTTAAGTCTTCACTATAAAATCCTCAAAGTTACGGCTTTGATCTAGGACGTCCAATGCTAATTCGATCATGATCTGATTATATCATTCCATACCGATGATTTTGCTAGTTTATTGTATTTACAGTACCTTAAAAGCGATTACTTGATGAATAGATTAAAATTTGAAATCTTATTGTCATGAGTGTTCATTTAGGTGGTTGCAGGCCAAACCACTTCCTGGTGTAAATCGCCTCATCAAGCATCTCCTTAAGCATGGAATTCCATTTTCAGTTGCTTCAAACTCCTCAAGGAAACATGTAAAATCCAAAGTTAATGCCCAAAAAGGTTATGTTAGTTCATTTTTTCTACTTTTTATATATGTTCTAAGACTTATAAACCAAATCCCGTATTATTAGGTTTGTAAACCTTACAACTTCTTATTTTCTTGAATTGCATTTTTACATAGACGCTATTCAAAGTAACAATTAATTGTTAACAAACAGAAATATATGTAACGTATATTATTACATATAAAAGAAGCTAAGATACTTTCAGCGATTCTTAGTGTGGAAAAGTAGATCCTTAATTTCTTGCTAAAGTAACTGTAAGTTTAAACTTATGCCATATATTTCTTTTACTAAATTCATAAACATTTTTTAACGATAGGTTGGAAAGACTACTTTTCAGTAGTTCTTGGAAGTGATGATGTCAAATTAGGGAAGCCGGCTCCGGACCTGTAAGCTCGTAATACAACAATTTCTAGTAAATTGTAATTTTTGCGCCTCTACATATTCAAGAAAGAACTAAAAATATCACGTGATATCTGAAAATCACTTGAACACAGATTTTTGGAAGCTGCAAACAGAATGGGCGTGGATGCATCTTGCTGTCTTGTTATCGAAGATTCTCTGTAAGTATATCGTGCTCTTTTCTCCTCTTTTAAAATGGTAATAAGTATTCATGATCTATGTATTACTCTTAAATCCTTAGTAACTTTCTAATAGTACATTAGATTTTCTAAATGCATAGTTTAGATCCCAGTTTTGTCACGTTAAGGGGTATTTTATAGGATTCCAGGTTGGGTTAACTGTAAATACGTCAACAGAACAGGGGTTAAAGCTGGAAAGGCAGCAAATATGAAAGTAGTGGCAGTGCCATCTATTGAAGGTGAATCGGATGAATTTTCAATAGCTGATTATGTGATGCATTCACTCCTAGATCTTCAGCCAGAGCTATGTGGACTCCCACCGTTTGACGACTGTATGTTTCCTTACCAAATATGTCACCATCCACTGTTTTAAGACAAGGAAACTACATATTTAGAGAATTACAATTTAGGTTAACTTTATATCATTGCAGGGGTGATGAATGCATTGCCAATTGAACCCATTCATATCAAGGGATCATACAAAAATGGATCTATACAAGAAATTTCAGGTTTAGACTATGCTACTGTTTGTTACGTTCACCATTTTTATCACATGTATGTTTAATAAAAGCATTTATTTGCAAAATAATATCACCTTCCCAGAAGTGACAATAGGTTCGTTGGGTGATGAGTTAAACATGTTGAGGTCAAAATGGGTGTATTTGATTCATTTTCTTTGTATATTATGTAGGAGGTTTTATGAAGTAAAAGAAGTTTTGGTGACTTTTTTGACCTGTTAGTTTTTTGTTTTACCCGGTTAACCCCTAAAAGCTAAGTAATCGGGTTGGAAATTTCCTCCTTTGCACATCCCCTACATGTACTCTTTTTTATCTATATACTTTTTGTATTGTTTATCTATGGCATATTGATTATTCAGATAACGGACCTTCTGATCTTCCTAGTCAAGCCTGGGGTGTATACTTTGGATGGGCTGATTCCGAATCACAGGAGAGAATTAAGATAGTGGTTAGCACCAGATGGGACTATACCCATGGATCTTTCACGAGAAACACTGTGAGAATCTTAACATTTTAAAAAATTTGCTTCTATAAGCAGTATTAGGAAAATTGCTGATTTAATCATGGTGCTTCTGGCTTTAACCACTTTGGCACTACTCTCTACTTGCCAAAAAATTAATTTTCCCATTTAGTGTACTACTCTATGATGATATGCAGATCCTCGTACAAGACTAATCAGAGGGGGAATTTTATGGATTTTTGTGAAAAAGGGTCATTTGGGGCATTAAATAAAATATTTTTCTTTCAAGGATTACGCCAAAAGGTTTACAAATCACTCGTCATATATTGAAGCGTGATCAACCTCCCAAGGTTGTTTATCAGACAAATTAGATCACATTTTAATAATAGTTAAGGTTATCAGACAAAGGATTTTCAGATTAGCCCAACCCAACTTGACCGGTCACCCAAACTTGTCCATTTCGCCGCCAGTATGTCTAATTTGTCTTAAAGTAGAGGTGGAATATTTTAATTGATTTGGTAACATGTTAAAATGGGTCGGGTTGGACCATACTTCTTTTTAATGATCTAAACATTGTATGTGTTTTAGTCTATTCACCTATTATCTTTTACTATTATCAAAATATGAAATTCTTGTCGATAAATTGAATACCATCAATAACTTATAAAGGTTAGAATGCGAAAAGAGGTAACCTTAGGTCATTGGGCTCATGACAAGAATGAAAATTGTCTTCTAATGTTTTGGACTTCAAGTAGAGGTGATGTTCTAAAGGGACTTTTATAAAGGTTACATCTGATATAAATCATTTTTATATTTCTGATTTTTAGAATTTAAATTTTTATTTCTTAAATCAGAAACATATATGAAATTCTAAATAAACATCCTTAATGACTTTTACCTTTTATTTCAGCAAGCTTGTTTTCTTAATGGAAACCCTGAGCGAATCTGTGATCAGCCAATGGAAGTAGCACTTGTTGGTTACATCAGGGGATTCCGTACCATGGTAACTCTAGATCTATGCTAAAAGAAAAAATCAAACTATCCTTGTCATATTGATTTTTCTACTACTCTAATGGATCTTGAATTCAATTCTGATCGCATGATTTATCCCTAAGGGGTCAAATGGGTCAAAGTAACTCCCAATGCCGTCTTCCACGGGGTTATGGGTACCCAATACCGTTTCCGGTGTTTGGGGGAGGTTAAGATGTAGACAGCCTTACCCCTACCTAAGGTAGAGAGGCTGTTCCAGTTCTACCAAAGGTAGAAAGGACCTCCGGCCTTTTGTAGGGAGTGAGGATCGAACCCCTGACCTCTCGGTTGAGAGGCAAGGGGTTTTCCAACTGATCCAACCCTAAGGGGTCAAATGGGTCGAAAGTTACAAATATTTGTGATTTGGTTGCAGCCTTCGATTTTTTATTTTTTTTATTTTTTTTAAAACTATATTGTTATTCTAATAACATATCATTCTAATCATTATCAATGCTTTAATCATGAAAAAAGAACTTGCATACAAACATATAATATTTAGTTGCGGGTCAACCTGAACGTAAAAACCCATTTTGACCTGTTACAAAACACGCCCATATTTTTCCACCAATAGTTGGGACCCTTGGTACACAAGGGCAACAATCCATGACATTCTAGTTCTTAAAAAATATTGTACATTATGCATTCAATGATTGCACTTTGGGTATATATGAAATTATTCATGAAGGTAGGGTGATATATGAAATAATCCATTTAGTTATAATATAAGCTTCATTAAAACAACTTTGTACATGATTTACAGCAAAATCTCGCAACTGATGCTCAAATACTCGACCAAGACAAGTCAACTGCAGAAGCTTGCTTGGATGTAGCAGCATATAGCTATCATGGGCGCAGCACTTCCTAGCTTTACATATATGACTTGAAAATTTACAAAAAAATGTTACATGCCTGACATTACAAATTATATGAAAGGATCATACTTTATGCTTAGTTCAAGGCACATGAATTCAAACAAGACGAACTAGTAAGTACCCATTTAATTTTTTCTGTGTGTTAAATGTGGCTTTGGGTCTTATTTTGTTGAGATTAAATTTTTTTGCTGAAATTAGTGCAGTATTCAAACATTAATCTCTGCTATATGACTTATGATTGCCTAATTAATTTTTTTTTGCTTGTGTTTTATTCAGTGGTTTTTATGGATTAGTTTCAGTTGTTTTAATCCTAGTTCAGCTTTACGGTTTCGTCAATATGTATAAAGATTGTACATTCCATGTTCAGTTAGAACGCACAATAGAGCAAAACAAGATTTAAACAACATTAAAATTCTGGAAATAATATTACACGTGGCATGTCCTTGTATATTATTTTAAGATTTGCTCTGTAAGATCGTAATACGACTTTTTATCTATGACTCATTCACACAATGTTTCCAAAGGAAAATAGAAACAATACGAAACAAATATATGGAATTAGTAGGCACTCAAATGTATTGAGGTAAAACATACGGAGTGGTTGCATGATAAAAGTAGTACCATTTGAAGACACATAAGACTAGTGGTAATAAGCTTGCAAAGACGCGTGCTTTGCTTCCGTGACACCTAGAAGACGCGTCATCCACTATTAGAGACACACAACAAAGATGTAAGGGTGTTCATCGGTTCGGTTTTCGGTTTCGTGGGTTGTATGGTTCGGGTTAATCGGTTTGAAAATTTTAAAAGTCTAAACCAAAACCAAACCAAACCAATTTTAGAACGGATAAAACCAAACCATACACCAAATTGGAATTCGGTTTGGTTTCGATTAAAACCAAGAAAACCAAATTCAAGTAAACTTCAAAATATAATCTAAAAGTAACAAATAAAAACCTAAAAGTTCAAATAAAATTACCAAATCAAAATGTCTCACAAAGTGCTTAAGTAAATCAACAAAACAAAAGTTTAAGAAACCAAAAGGTTTCGTAACTTAACGGAAATAAATGAAGCCAACTAACCATTTCTGTGATTTGCTTCCGGAAGGTGGTTGTTGATTCATTTTTTGGGTGATAGATGATTAGATGATGTGTGAAATTATGGGAGGAGTGGATACGGTATATGTTAATTTATAGGAATCAACAAGTAGGTTAATTTCTGGAGTTCTTGCTAGATATGCATCAATCCTTTATTTAAGAAGCGTTAGTTTACAAGATTTTTTAAATTATTAAGATTTTTTGTTAGGAAGATAAACATATAAAATTTGTATATATATAATTTAAATTTTTTTGTGTGGATAGATATATATTCGGTTTTTTCGGTTTGGTTTGGTTTTGTATTTGTCAAACCCAAAACCAAACCAAACACCAATTAAATACTTCGGTTTGGTTTTAAACCAAACCATACACCAATTAAAATTTTCGGTCCGGTTTTATTCGGTTTCGGTCCGGTTTATATTTCGGTTTGTTCGGTGCCAAACCAAACACTGAACACCCCTACAAAGATGCGTCCTTCATGCTAAAATGAAGAAGTCGGTCGTGGTGAAGACCGACTTGCAGGGGCGGACCTTACCCATGGCCACATGTGACATGAGCCACATATGGCTTGGTCTTGTGAAGTACTACGTATAAAGTTTCTCTAAAATTGTAAAGTTTCAGTTACAATTATTCTTTTTATATATGCATGACGCTCATTTAGACGGCACTTTCAGATATTAAAATTATATGGCTCAATATTTAACAAATCCAATATGTTTGAAAAAAAAAAAGTTTAGCCTAATTGGCTAACTACCTAGTCATATTTTTGACACTATGGTTTATAATTTTATATGATGTTTTAATCTTTAATTATTTTATATTAGTTTAAATTGAAGGTAGATTTTTTTGTGTGGAAGGTGTGGTTGTATGATTTTGGTTTTTGTGGCGGTATTTTTGTGTTTAGGTGGGCTTTGTGGTCATTTTGGTTGCGTTATTACATTATGTTGGTGGTGATAGTTGTGGTAAGAGAAACTGACGTGGCATTAAGTTGACATTAGTGATGTTTCACCATTATCAGTAGCCTAATGCAATATGATTCTTTTATATAATAATAGAATTACATCATTTTGGAGTGATTTTGTTAATTCATTTTTATTGAAAAAATAATTGGTCTAATAGGAGAGCACGATTTCGCCATGTAAGCAAAATCGTGTGATGTGATTGATTAATAAAAGTCAAAATTAAATTGATTTTGGTCAAACTTTAATATATTTTGTGGAGAAATTTGGTTGATAAAAAAACACATAAAATATAGGTGTCAAAGTGAAAACAAAAACTTAAAAAAAATGAAGTAATTAATAAAACTTTAGTGGTTGAATTTTTAAAAATTGTATAGAGTTAAGAGTAATATTATAAGTCTCCATGTTTCTTAATAACTTTGGATTATACACAAACACCCCCTTATACTTTATACCATTTATACTTTATATCTTAAAAAATGCAATGTATATGTTGTTTTAAAATAACAACATATAAATTTGCACAAGATTATAAGTATCAATTTTTTTTTACTATATACGTTTAATAAGGACTCATTTATTTCATTTTTAAAAGTTTAACCTATGTGGACACGAGTTTACATTTTAAATAGGGCTAAATTACTGAAAACGGAAATATAATTATCAAATTGTAAGCACGGGTTACTTTAATATAAAAATAAATATACGCGGTTGTACTTAGAACAATGACTAATGTAATTGTTATTTATTTATATAAGGATATCTAGAAAAACATTTAAAATAAACTTTAATGAGTATATTTTAGCTTTATCAACGGCTCATTATGTGCTATTAAATTTGCATCATGTATACAATATAATATCAGTAGTGAAATTTAAATAACAACATTAACATCTTTGTCAGCAAAATAAAATTAAATTTTGAGTTACCTGACAGAAATTTTTACAAATAATTTACCAAATTATAATGGATATTAATGCATAATGAAAAACTCGTGCATAAGTATTAGTTGTACTTATATCACAATTTTCATGGGCAAATTCTTATATGTGTATATACTGAACTAAAATATTAAAATAAATTTGATTTATGTGTAAATTTCGTGCGTGCACGGAAATTATAACTATATAATTATATGCAATTACATTTAAAGACACAATATTCAATATTAATAAAGAATAATTTTTTTTTCAAAACTCCGTGCATGCACGGGTATTATAACTAGTTTTCATCAATGAGCTTACACTTGGATGAAATCAGGGAATCTGTAAGGTTGGTGTTAATAGTGACTGCAAATATAACCGTCAATTTAGCACCACATCAGCTTCTCTCGCTTCAACCAACACAAGCGTTAGCAAAGTGTAATAACACAACAAACATCACCATTAATATAGTGTAATAACACAACCAAGATTACCACCTAAATATACCCTACTTATACACAAATATACCTTACAAAACACACACACACAAAATTAAAGAAAAAGAAGTCAGTCCCTCAAAAATGGTCCAAGACTCATCGAGGAGGGCGGCACTTTTAATGATGACACGTCGAAGGTGGGCCACCTAGGCGGAAGACGCGTTGGTGATAATATTATTACCACCGACCTAAGGCTACCCGTAATGCAACCCAGGACCGAGGACACCACTGATTTCTCTCTCTACAACAACTTCATGACCAACTTAGTGTAATGGGCATAGACGGAACTTGAACATTTTTTTTGTGGGGGGGATTTATTTTGGGAGGGCCGAATCGGAAATTTGTTTTTAATATCAACTAAATTACCCCTAAAACCTATAAGGGGGGGGGGGGGGGGGGGGGGCTACATAGTTTCGTCCTTGGTAATGGGGATGACTGATGACACCACCAATAACATACCCCACAAAAACAATTAAATAAACACCCGCACACAAAAACATGTTCAACTGAGTCGTTATTTCGTCCGACATTTTTTTTTATATAGGACGTGTCCAAAAGAGTGGCTGTAGCTGGGAGAACGAATCTCCTGGTGGGATGACCGAGTTGAAGAGAGGAGTGAGGACAATGCATTATGCCTGGTCTAAGAAGTCAGATTATAAATACTACCTCCGTCCCAAAATATAAGTCCGCTTTTGACTTTTCAAAGTCTTTCTCTTCATATTTTGACCGTAATTATTATTTTTCTTGTTACATAATAATTGACGCAAACCATATAAATGGGTTCGTGTTTCAAATGTATTTTCATTGGTATACTTTTCATCAAGTATCATATAGCACGGAAAAAAATAATTACGGTCAAAGTCAGAAAACAAAGACTTTGAAAAGTCAAATATGAACTTATATTTTAGGACGGAGGGAGTATAAGATAATGATGGTTTTGCCCAATCACATGGAACACACGTGGTTGACACAAGTAGTTAATATGGAGATACTTAAAAAATCCCATATTTCCAAAAACATAGATGGCGGGAACCACAAAACAGAATCATGTCCACTTGCACAATGCGAATCTTCCATAATAAACAATACGGAGTAATAGTTTATTTTTGTTCTACTTTTGATCCCATCAACCATCTCTCCCACCTCACGAACACCATGAACGGCCATTGTATCTCTGCCGTGATTTTCGATTTGGATGGTACCCTTTTGAACACAGGTATTCTAGTTTCTCTAGCAAAAACAATAATGTGCTTTTGATATATTCATGATATGGTCTCTACGTCTTATCCGATGAAGTAATGCACCTTAAGCATAATGCTTAAGTGTTTAACTACTTATCTTGAAAATGCTTACATGGGATTCTTGTATAAAGTTTTCTTCTTCATTTATCATGGTATGCAGAGCTAGTTACACAAGAAATATTAAAGGAATTTCTTGCCAGATATGGTAAAGTGGTGGATTTGGAGAAGGAAAAGAAGAGGTTTGGGATGATACACCATGAGTCAGCAATTGCAACCGTTAAAGACTATGACCTTCCGATTACACCTCAACAATATTCCGAAAGCATCATGCCAATGTATTATGAAAAGTAAGATCTCTTTCTATATATCTACTCGATGCAAAGCTTATCACATACATTCTGTAATGCAACACTGCAAAACTGACTGAGGGATTTGTTTTAAGTTACTTGCCGTTCCTTTTCTTGTTGTTTAGATGCAACATATAGTTTATAGATCCTTAGCATAAATCGTGCTTTAGAAGAGACCTTTAGAATAACCATGGTTGTTGTCATGATACTTGATACAGTGAAAAAGGCCATTCAAATTTATTTGTAAATTTAAATACAAAAATGTCTAGAATTCTTATAATGATAGGACGTTAAAATTTAGTCTTAGAGTGGACCTCTCTCTTGACGGAAATGTGTCCTGCTTGATAATTAAAGAATCGGGGTGGAATTGGTATTGTTAACTGTTGGCCCAGTTTTAAGGATCTTTAATCAACGATATACCAAAATAACAAAATAACAATTTGAATCAAGTAACTTTTCTTATTTATCAGTCATATTTGTTTGTTACAGAGTTTCTAGTATTTATACATAATGAAACGGTATGTTTGAAGCATTGTGTCGGTTCAATACATATGGCAGTTATTGTATAACTGCTACATAACCGTTTCTTGTAACTGCTTCTTGACTTTTCGTATGTTTGACTTTTGTTGACCGGGTCATTGTGGGTGTTGACTTGGGTCGCTGGGTTGGGTCGATTGGGATTAACACAATATTCTCCCCCTTAATCACAATCGTTGTGACGTAGGTCTTTAAGTCTTCTTGATTCATCTTCTGGTTACATCCACCATCTGAGCTTTTAATTTTTTTGTGATCATCCTTATGTCCAGGTAGATCAATTTTCCTTCGGTTATTTCCACCTTCTTCTATGATCTTCATTATGTCCATGTTGATCTGGTTATTTCCACTTTTTCTTCTGTTATCTTCATTATGTCCATGTTGATCTTGGTTATTTCCACCTTTCTTCTGTGATCTTCATTATGTCCATGTTGATCTTGGTTATTTCCACCTTTTCTTCTGTGATCTTCATTATGTCCATGTTGATCTTGGTTATTTCCACCTTTTCTTTTGTGATCTTCATTATATCCATGTTGATCATGTTCTTCTGGTTATTTCCACTTTTGTTGTTGTGATCTTCCTTATTTCCAGGTTGATCATGTTCTTCTGGTTATTTCCACCTTTGTTGTTGTGATCTTCCTTATTTCCAGGTTGATCATGTTCTTCTGGTTCTTCTTCAACAGTTGCCATAAGCAATGTTGGTTCTAAATCTTCTTCAATGAGATTAGATTCTTCTTCTTTCTTTGATGGACATTTGTTTGCAAAATGCCCATACTCCTTGCATTTAAAACACATCACCTTACTCTTATCATGAGTAAATTTATTTGAGTTGCCTTTTGATTTTTCCTTGAAATTATTTTCTTGGTCTCGCAACAAATCATGTCCACATTTTTCACAATGTCTTCCGTGAGAAATGTTATTCTTGTGATGTGTAAACAATAACTTATATTGATCGTTATTGTCCTTGTTCTTCTTAAACTTTATTCTTTCCTCGTATGTCTTGAGTCTCCCAATTGCTTCTTCCATCGTCATTTCACTTAGGTCGGAGTATTGCTCTATAAATGCGACTATTTGCATATACCTATCGGGTACAACATTTAATAGTTTTCGTACTAAGGTTTCATCTTCTATGGTGTGTCCTAGACTAGCGGCTTTGTTTACGAGAGTTGTAAGTTTTGTAGCAAAGGTGTCAATTGTCTCGTCTTCCTTCATTTGTAACATCTCAAAATCAGATTTGAGTGTTTGTAGTCTTGCTTGTTGAACTTTGTCTTCGCCAACGTGTCTAGTTTTCAAAGCATTCCAAATGTCCTTCGCGGTTTTGTGCTTTGTTATTTGAAGTAATTGTTCTTCGGGTAAAGCTTGATAAAGGAAAGCAATAGCGGTTTTATCCTTTTTCTTATCGGGTTGAGTCGTTTCAGTCGGCTCAATTGTTTCCCATAAACCATTCGCTTCGAGAATGATTTGTATTCGAATTGCCCATAATGAGTAATTCGCGGGCTTTAGGATTGACATTGAAATTGAGGTGTACTATTTGTAAAATTAGTACTAGGTTCCTTATTTCCTTTCGTCATATCTTAAAATGTTGACAATTACAAAAAATCTCCAAAAATCTAATACGATGTGTGTTGAAAATATTTTATTTTTTTCTTATAGGCTATAAAACTTTATAGGACTAGTTTTTAATTCCAAACTATCCTCGGAGATTATTATATATTAAAAGTGAATAACCTAAAGTTAATTCCACTTTAAATGTTATTTTTAATCAGAATACTAGGTTAATATACTATTCAAAAATATGACAAGATTTTAATAATTTTTTTTATTTTTAAAATAACTTATCAAACTAAAACAATATATATCAAAAATATAAAGTAAAAAAAATGAAATGTGGTTTTGAAATCTTTTAGAACCTGGAGGGGTTGATGGTTTAACCCGATACCTGCTAAATAAAATATCCTTGTGTACACGCCCCTATAACTCTTTTGTTTTCTTATCCTTTTGAGATAAAAAACACGCGTACTCTTTTTTCTTTCTTTCTGAGACAGTATATCAGGTGCAGTTTGGTTGTTGGGTTTTTAGTGGGTTTAGGATCTAAAGTTAGAAAACCCTCGTTTGGTTTAAATCGATAGGTTATGCAACAGTATTTTATGCCTTTATTGAAGGGTTTTGACAAAAGTTACCACCTTCCTCTGGCTTTCTGACATTTGCTTTGGTTTTGTTGACTTTTTTGTTTTTAAATATCTTCCAGCCACATATTTGTTGTCATTTAATTTTTTTAACTTTGATAAAGTATAAAATAAATATATTAACCTAATCAAATTAAACAATATTAATTTTATAATATTATTTTCTATCTCCAAATCCAAATCCTAATCTACAACTTTACATTCAAATCCAAATCCTAATCTAAACCCATCTACAAACCAAACGGGCCCTCAGTCTCTCTCTCTCTCTCTCTCTCTCTCTCTCTCTCTCTCTCTTAAGAAGATGATCTTCTTCTTCTACTCCAATTAACGACGGTTGACCGGCCTTTGATGGCTATGGTTTTTGACCGCCCCTTCTTCTTTCTCCGGTATGGTGTTCTTTACGAGCACTGTTATCCCTCCAACTTGAAACCTAGGGTTTCGGCTTATTTTGGGGGTTTTCTTATCCGTGAGTAATTTTACGATTGGAGTTTGCTAATGAATCAATTGGGGTTTCAATTGATCCTTCTGGGCTTGATTCCGTTTAAGAACAGGTGTGTTTGTTCTAATTCGAATCTTTAATTTGTGCCCTAAATGATGACTTCGTTTAGTTTTTCGTTTGAATCAATATAAAACGATTCAATTCGTTTTCTGATCCTATTGGATTGGGTAAAAAAAAGGAAACTATTTTCGGTAAAAAATCTTTGCGAATGATTTTCTGATGCCGGGTGAGAGTAATCACGGTTGTGATTGTTCCCCTGTTGCGACAGAAATAGGAACACAGAAATGATGTTATGATTTGTGTCCGAATTTATTTTGCAAAAAGTTCCGAAACAGTTTTTTTTTCTTTGATTCTGAAACTATAACGAATAGATTGGTATATGATGATTGTGGCTCTGATACCTTGTTGTCCCAGTTTTAAGGATCTTTAATGAACGATATACCAAAATAACAATAAACGATTTGAATCAAGTAACTTTTCTTATTTATCAGTCATATTTGTTTGTTACAGAGTTTCTAGTATTTATACATAATGAAACATGTTTGAAGCATTGTGTCGGTTCAATACATATGGCAGTTATTGTATAACTGCTACATAACCTTTTCTTGTAACTGCTTCTTGACTTTTCGTATGTTTGACTTTCGTTGACCGGGTCATTGTGGGTGTTGACTTGGGTCGCTGGGTTGGGTCGATTGGGATTAACCCAATATTAACTAGCTCATTCTTTATAAAAAATATGATTTGAAAGGATGTAGAGGAATATGATGACCAAGAATTCAAAGATCTTGATAATGCATAGCTTGTTGCAAACATAACCAATGTGTGTCATTGTTTCTAACTGGCTTCTGTTCGAACAGTTATGTTGTAATGAATCTTTTATCATTTTTTTTTTCACAAACAAAGTAAAGTCAATAAAATAGTTACCTCTTAATCACACCATCTGGCAACATTTAATCCATTTACGACCAAAACATTGTCAGATATGGGTGAGTTACAACTGTAATTGAAGTATATAGAATTACAAGTATCTGTAAGACTGTAACATCCTTATTGAGTTGCTACTTACAACTTACAAGTGCTGCTATTTTATTTTTACATGCTTTAATTAACGACAATAATTTGTTGCACATAATGTTCTTTAGGTGGTTGCAAGCAAAGCCACATATTGGTGTTAATCGTCTCATCAAGCATCTCCATAAACATGGAGTTCCGTCTGCAATTGCTTCAAACTCACGAACGAAGAATGTTGATTTTAAACTGTCTTCCCAAAAAGGTCATACTGTTTACAGCTTAAGTTATTATTAAGACTATTGAACAATGACTCAGTTATGGGAGAAGATACTATGTTTATTTGTGGCATAAGTAGCTTTTACTCTATATGTCCTTGAAGGATATTTTATTAAATTCAGTCACACTTTGTTATAATAGGTTGGAAAGAGTACTTTTCAGTAATTCTTGGAGGTGATCAAGTCAAATCAGGAAAGCCGTCCCCAGACCTGTAAGCTCGTCATACGATGATTTCTTGTACATTTTATAGCTTGATTTCTTTCCATCATATGACTACTACATTGGCCATACAGCTCGTAATGAGGATACAAAACATAAAAATTAACGCAATACAAGACTTAATTATATAGGTTTAATATGTGATTTACGTTTGTGAAAATTAATCAGATTCCTGGAAGCTGCAAATAAACTGGATGTGGATCCATCTTGCTGTCTTGTGCTAGAAGATTCTGTGTAAGTCAATCTTTTTCGTTATACTTTTCTTAATATGATAGAAAGTACTCGTGTTTTGTATTTTATATAATTTTCCAAATGTATCAAGTTTGCATTTTATAAAGTAGTAGCTCACATTTGAAGGACCAAGAGGTGGCCACTCATGATTTTTTGCGACATTGTTAGATGTATGGTTCATAGTCATTATTTCTTCTCCATTTTTATAGGCGAAACTTTACACTCATGCGGTCCTCGATAATGCTATACTTTCAGTTTTTGGTTTACAAAAATGTAACTAAATTCCTTTGCAGTTACCTATTTGCCCATTAGTAACCATGACAAGATGCCATAAGGTAATTTTATGAACAGGTTAGGGATCAAAGCTGGAAAGGCGGCAAGTATGCAAGTGGTTGTGGTGCCATCTATTCAAAGTGACATGGATGAATTTTCAATTGCTGATTATGTAATTCATTCATTCCTTGATTTTCAGCCAGAACTATGGGGTCTCCCACCCTTTGACGACCGTATGTTTCTTTCTTATGATGTCATAAACCCTTTTTACACAAGACAACTGCATTACATCTATAGGTAGCAAAAATGAACTCGTCACGTGTGCTATGTAACATGGGGAAACATGTAGTTTCTTGGTATGGGTCGAAAAAGAAAAGGTCCGGTTGGGTTGAGTTCATTTTTCTTGGGGTTTTAGATGTTTTTTAAACATAGTTAGTGTGTCAAAGATGATCACAAAATAAGTGTTGTAATAATAATAATCTAGTTTATTCTAATTAAATTCGATTTAGGAGTTCTATGCATTAAAATAAACTTTGAAAGATTTCAACCTGTTTGACCCATTTTGCTCATTTACTTTTTAAGCTTACCTCTAAGAAATTGACCTGTTATGGTTGCAGGGGTGATGAAAGCACTGCCAATTGAACCAATTCATTTGAAGGGAACATACAAAAATGGATTTCTTAAAGAAAATTCAGGTATAATATTTACTCTACTTGTATCATTCGCCATGTTAATCTATTACAGATATTTTGAGGTCATGTTGATTATTCAGATAATGAAGAATCCGATCTTCCTGGTCAAGTCTGGGGTGTCTTTTTCGGATGGGTTGACTTTGACTCGCAAAAGAGTGTTAAGATTGTGGTCAGCATTAGTTGGGACAGTAGCTGTGGCTCTTTCAGTAGAAACATTGTAAGAATATAAACATTTGCAATGCTTACAGAAATATAATCTAGTGACCAGGTTTAATTGCCAAACATGGGCTGATTTCAGTTATATTTCTATTGGTTGATATATTAATAATAGTTTGTGTAATCCTCTATCTTTTAGTTATTTACCAATATAGAAAAAAGATACTCCCTCCGTCCCAAAATTATAGTCCCCTTTTGACTTTTTCGGTCTTTCTTTTACAATTTTGACCTTACGTATTTTTGTTTGTGTTATATAATATTTGATGCAAAATATATGAATGGATTGGGTTTTTAATGTATTTTCATTTGGTATAATTTTCATCAATTATTGTATAACATAAACAAAAATATTTAAGGTCAAAGTTGAAAAGGAAATACCGAAAAAGTCAAACAGAGACTATAATTTTGGGACGGAGGTAGTAAGTGTTTGTGGGTCAATTTGACCCGATTCAATCATAGTTGATGCTCTCAAGAGGCTCTTTACTGTTCAAATGTTACGTTTGGTACATTACTTTCGGTTTAAGCTCTTAGATATGAATTCCGCATCTCAAAAGAAATATCAATAAAAATGAACATTAACTTGATCTTGTATCTTCCATTTCAGCAAGCTTGTTTTATCAACGGAAGTGATGAACAGATTTTTGATCAACCAATGGAAGTAGCCCTTGTTGGTTACATTAGAGGATTATGTACCAAGGTAACTAGATTTATGCTTATAGGAACTAGTTTCTACTTGCCATATTGGTTTTTATTAGAGGCTGAAAATTGGATGGGTTGTGTTGCTTAGGTAATCGGTTAAGACAGGCTCAACTCAAAACAGATCATTTTAGTATGTGTTGAGTTGACACGAAACGGTTTGTGAAAGTTTGACCCTTATATTATAAAAAATGTGGGTGTAAAAATTGTTACAAAACACTTGACTTACTTTTCAACTGCATAATTTAGTTAGTTATAAGCATCAACAAAATACTTTCTTTAAACCACTCTCATTTTGACCCATAACCTAAACTTCCCAATCACACTAGGGTTGCCCTTCTACGTTATCATAACTTGCAAAGTATTTTCGGTAGACTTTTGATGAGAGTGCTGGGTAATTGTATAGCATCTGTGTCAGTTTTGTTTCTATTTCTTCAGTTAATCATATATTAAGCCTCTTTTAAACTAATTTATACATAATCAACAGCAAAATCCGTCAACTGATTCTCAAATACTCGACCAAGACAAGTCAATTGCAGAAGCTTGCTTGAACCTAGCAGCTTATAGCTATCACCAGGTGTAGCCTTGCCTAGCTTTCAAGAACTTGCATAGTATAGCAGCATCAAACATTCGTTTGGACCCCCTTACACTTCAATATATTCACATTGACTTGAAAGGTATATACTATAAACGTTACGGGTCCCACAGGTATAATAATACGAACCTCATATATGAGATGATGCATTCAGTGTTCAGCGTATAACATCACGATTAATGAGTGAGCTATCATATGATTTAGTTTAGGCTTGTCTAGAGTGATGGATGTCTTCATTCACGTTTACAGTTTACTTGAACTATTTGTCTGATTAATTTTATGTAAGATGACTTTATCAGTTTATTGGAACTGATTGTGCAAGTCTAACCTAGTTTCGGTGTTAAGATGACCAATATCGAAAAAATAATACTGGTATGTACTCAGCCAGAACTAATATTTGAAAAGACTTGGTCTAAAACAAACCAAGCAAGTTTTCTACTAAATTTAAAACTGAAAATGAATACTATAAATTCATAATATACTTTACAAAAAAACTCATTATAAAAAAACTCATTATGCTCTATCTACTTCACTTATTGTCATAATACATAACCGTTTTCATTTTATTCAGTTATTTTCTGTTTGTTTTTATCCATTTTCGTAAATCGTCCATTTTTATCCGTTTTCATTTTAATCTGTCCGGATAAAAACAGATAAAAACCGTTTTTATTATCCACGTCAAAATAGTTTTTAGTTTTTATCCGTTTTTATCTGTTTTTATCCGGACAGATTAAAAGTGGACGAATACGAAAACGGATAAAAATGGACGATTTACGAAAACGGATAAAAACGTACATAAAATAACCGAATAAAATGAAAACGGGTATGTATTATGACAATAAGTGAAGTAGAAATGAGTTTTTTTATAAAATACGTTATGAATTTATAGCTTTTTTCTTACCTTATCCTATTCGTATGCCTATGAGTTGTTTTCTTTTTCAATTTCTTAATATGTATTAAGGCTCTATTCATTTTAGGTTTTAAACAAGTCGTAAAATTTATCATTGTTTACCATATACTAGTTTTTGAATTGTACGTTGGTTTTACTGTTGGTCGACCATTCGATAACAGTAACCGGCATACACAAGAGACAATTGTTTGTTAAAATTTTCACTAAGTCGTCTTTACTTAAGATATGACTTAATGCACATTCTCAGTTTTATTACTTAATATTTTCAGTCATGTTTTTATAGAAAAAAGATGTAGTGTAGATCAAATATATTCTAAAGATCAAATGAACCAATTATAGTAATTTATTTTTTTATTAAAACAAGAAAATAAAAATAAAGTTTCACTTTTTCTTTAAAATTAAATATCTCGCAAACCGTTAATCGTTACGTAAAACAAATTATACCATCTCGACGAGAATTAAATCATCTTTTTATATACGGGCACTTCGATATACTTTCAACGATTTTTTCTTACAGGTACGTCTGGAAAAATCACATGTGAATTGTATCGAAATGCCCGTCTAATGAAAGATAAAAAAAATTATATCGAAGTGCCCGTCGAAATTATATCGAAATGCCCGTCTACTGAAAGATAAAAAAAATACTCGTCGTGATGGTATATTTTTTTGCACTTAACTAAAAAAAATTGAAAAAAAAAGTTCGTCGAAATTAAATCGAAGTGCCTGTCTACTAAAAGATAAAAAAATACTCGTCGCGATGATGTATTTTTTTTTTTTTCATTTAATGATTTACCGTTTGCAAAATATTTTATTCTTACAAAAAAGGTAGAAAGTAGTTTTTTTTTTTTTTTTTTTTTTTTTTTTTTTTTAATGATGAAAAAAATTAATGCCTAGCATTGTTCATTGAATCGATAATTTGAGTTCTATATTGATCTCAACTATGTTTCTCTATTAAGTCACAAATAAACAATTTCATATGACTTAATGAATTTAATTTTTTCGTATTAAGTCAATTAAGTCAAATTCAAACAGTGCCGAACTCTAACAATTCCTTTTTGTTTGAGCAGAAGTGTTTTTTTTTTTTTTTTTTTTTTTTTTTTTTTTTTTTTTAAAAACATAACAAGTCAAAATAATATAGTTTTGTTTTTGCCTATTAATTATTGTCTTTGTGATTTGATTGCCATAACAAAATTATTAATAGACTGATTCATTTAAATAAATCAACTTACGAGAAATTAAATATATTTTTTTGAAAGTCACATGTTTTACCTATCGCTAACATGTATCTTTATAGCTAAGATTTATCAATTTGGCCCAAAGGTTATAAATAGGCGGTACGTGATGGCATGACCAAAATTTATATTTTGCGGTCAAGGCGAAACTCTTACGTTTAGAAAACGTGATATAAGACGGCATAAAATATGAAAATATTTATATTATATTTTATATATATCAAGTTTACAAAAAGATGTGAAATAAGACGGCGCGACGGTATAAGTAAACCTCACGTCTTTAGGAATCTTTTAAAACCATGATTTGGCCCAATAAAAAATTGCCTAGTTAAAACTTTTATCTAGAATAGATATAGGGTGAAAGCTAAAGGTACGCAACGTACTTTTTCAGAATTACACATCTACGCAATATACTTTGTTAAGGGTCAAAGCTAGCTAACATACTTTCAAATTTTTTTCGATCTAGCTAATATGACCTGTTGGTTGTAGGTTACCAGGTCACCTTGGCGAAAAATTTGCGCAGTTAGTCCTTAAATGATAACGACCGTTAGCCAGATGATAACGACCGTTAAAAAAAAAAAAAAAAAAAAAAAAAACATAAAAATTTTAATAATAAAAAAATTAATTTTTAAATTTTTTTTTTTAAAAAATGTAATTATTTTTTTAAAAAAAAAAAAAATTTTTTTTAAAAAAAAAACGTAAAAAATTTTTAAAAAAAAACTTAAATTTTTTTTTAAAAAAAAACGTAAATTTAAAAAAAAAAAAAAAACGTAAAAATTTTTTTAATTTTTTTTAAAAATTTTTAAAATTTTTTTTTAAAACGTAATTTTTTTTTTAAAAAGTAAAAATTTTTAATTTTTTTTTTATTTTTTTTTAAAAAAACGTAAAATTTTTTGAAAAAAAAAAGTAAATTTTTTTTTAAAAGTTTTTTTTTTTTTTTTCTCTCTCTCTAACGGTCGTTATCATCTAGCTAACGGTCGTTATCATTTAAGGACTATCTGCGCAAATTTTTCGTCAAGATGACCTGGTAACCTACTACCAACAGGTTATCATTTGAAAGTATGTTAGCTAGCTTTGACCCTTAACAAAGTATATTGCGTAGATGTGTAATTCTGAAAAAGTACGTTGCGTACCTTTAGCTTTCACCCATAAATATATAATGTGGACATTTGATAATATACTAATATTGTCAAGGCATATTCCTTTATACAAATGCGAATATAGCTTTTGAAAGAATTCTCACTTTAACAATCAATATTCACATTTTTTTATTTGAGCCTATAAGTTACTTTAAATTGGACATTACATTGTTTACACTAGGGTTGGCAATTTTTGACACGACACGATAACCGATACGAACCCGACACGAAGTTAAACAGGTTTGGGTTGAGGATAAACAGATTTGGGTTAAAAACGGGTCAGCTTGTTTAACCCGTTTAATAAACAGGTCGTGTTTGGGTTCAGTAAGTATTAAACAGGTCAACCCGTGAACCCGTTTACGTATATAAGATCTTAAAAATAAAATACATAACCTGGTTTTTATGTTGGATGTGGATTAAATGTATTTTGTTATTTACTTACTATGAGTGAATTATAATTTTATACCTAAGATAACGTAAAAATTGACGTTTGTAATTTAGAAAATTGTCGCATGGTTATTTGTATGTTAATCTTATCATATTTTAGATCCTTATATCATTTTTGCATTTAAACTAGCTAAATCGACAAACCACCAACTTTATTCAGTGTTTGACCTATTTACTTAAATGGGTTAAACGTGTTATGCAGATCTGGGTTAGGGTTGAGTTTCTTGACAAGATTAATAAATGGTCGTGTTTGGGTAAAGCTATACAACCCGCCAACACGCGAACCCGAATAGGTTAACACGAACACGACTCGATTGCCACCCCTAGTTAACACACAAACCAAGTCTATAAGTTACTTTAAATATAGCTTTTGGTAGACGGTGTTTAAGAATTTAGCATTATTATTAAAAAGTTCGTTTGGAAGAAAGCATACAGCATTTATAAAATTATAAAAACGCTAATTTTTTTATGCTCTTTGAATAAGCATTTAGCGTTACGTTATTTTACACATTAAAATTACAGCTATATCTACTCTAATAGTGTACCAACACTTTTATATATTAAACCTAACTCCTATTGCTAACTGCTTACTGCTAATTAATACCGCTAAGTGCTTACTAAACACACATGTTTCATTTTTATGACTAACATTATCAAATATCAATATGAATAACCTAGCTTCGAATTTCGTCTCATTATGGATAATTTTGTGACGTGTTCAGCAAATTATTCATATTGAAAAGGTACGTTATTAACCATGCAAATTATCTGTGACTCAATTGACCGCGATTCAAATACATGCAAATTATCAATTTTTTCCTAATTTAAATTTACATAAACGCATAAAATTTTTTGGATGGGTTTTATTTTTTTATTATTATTTTTATTTTATTTTATTTTATTATTATTATTATTTTTTTTTATGAATTAAAAATTGTTCTAGTTTTATAGGGTGGGATCCATTGAGTACACATATTTTTCAAAGATTAAATGGCAAGATCCAAGCCATCCAATCTACCTTCATCCAAAGGACAAGATTAAATCTCATATTTACACTATAGGTGATATCATATTACACTTCTCACATAACAGCTTCTCATTCTACGATCCTAAAAAAACTGTCAAAACACACAGTCACACACACACACACCAAACACGATCCCAAATAGGAAAATCATCAATTAAATTCAACAATTCTTCCAATCCGATCCAAAAATTAGCTCGAGTTAGGTCGAAAATCATCAAAATCATTCATATCCGATCCAAAAAACATCAAAATCATTCAAATCCGATCCAAAAATTAGGTCGAAAATCATCAAAAACATTCAAATCCGATTCAAAAAACATCAAAATCATTCAAATCCGATCAAAAAAACATCAAAATCATTCAAATCCGATCCAAAACACACATGGATAATATTGGAGAAATTATACGTGTTCAGGTTGTTGAAGGTAGTGTTTATGATGCAGAACAAAATGAGAGTATAGAATTAGGTAGCGTAAGTAGCGTATGTATGGTTGATTCTGTTGAAAAAAATCAGAATGTTGAAGGAGGTAGCGAGGTTATGAGTGTTGATGATGTTGAACGAGTTCGGATAGTTGAAGAAGGTAGCGAGGTTATGAGTGTTGATGATGTTGAAGGAGTTCGGATAGTTGAAGAAGGTATACTCGCAATGAATGATGCCGGTGATGCTGAACGAGTTGGTTTATTGTTGAAGATGATATCAGAAGTGGTGAAACAGATGATGAAAATGAAACACATGTTAACGGCAAGTCATTTGTAATTTTATTAAATTTCTTTAGTTTTGAGGCAAAATCTTTGTGATATACATAAATCACCTGTGATTTGTGCTAAATCAAAAAAAATATGATTTGTGATAAATCACATGTGATTTAGATATATTTAGATGTTAGAATTTGTAGTACTACAAATCACATGTGATTTAGCACAAATCACAAGTGATTTATGGTAAATCACATTACCATAAATCACCTATGATTTACCATAAATCACATGTGATTTATGTATATAACAAATGATTTAAACCAATATGATTAAAACAAACTTCAACCTTGTATATTTTTCAGAAGCTATGACAACACCTAAAGCAAGTTTAGTAATTCATAAGGAGACACCTGTGGGTTCAGTTTATTTGCAACCTAATATGGAACTAGAATTAATACCGAAAGAGGGGGTTTACTTTGCACACTAGATGATGCTATTAGGATGTATAAGGCTTATGCTCTTAGAGGTGGATTCGAAATAAAGCTTTCATCACAAAGGAAAACTAGAAGTGGTTTTGTACAACACAAGTATCTGATGTGTAACCGTGAAGGAAAACTTAGGAACATCAACATAGATACTTTAAAAAGCCAAGGAAATGATAAGGCTATTCGAAATAGGAACCTACGGGTAACAGGTTGTATGGCACGTGTTAAGTTAGATTTGGATCCTGTTTCTGGAAAATACAAACTAGCAAAATTCAATCCTAGGCATAACCATACGCTTTGTCCGGAAGTATATCGACATCTCTCTAAGACGGAAAGAAAAATGTTCTACTCTGAAAAGCTCTTTGTCATGAAAGCTAAAACTGCAAATATAGGTGCTAGTGTAGCTCACCATATTTACAGTAGCATGAAAGGGTATGACCTAGTTCGCGGGCAGGTTGTGGATTTTAAGAACTATTTTAGGGAACTTAACTGCTTCATAGGGGAAGGGGATTCTCAAATGCTAATTAACAAGATGGAAAATAGAAAGGCATATGTGCCAAACTTTTCTTTTCACTACAAAGTAGAAGACAGCGAACTAGTTGCACTGTTTTGGGCAGACGAGGTAATGAAATGTAACTTTGAAGAATTTGGCGACATCATTTCTTTTGATGCGACGTTCAGGACTAATAAGTAAGTTTCAACTATTTTGACTTTATCAATAAAGTAAAAATCACTTGTTATCTGTCAGATGCCACAAGAAAATCACAAGTGATTTAGTAAAATCACAAGTGATTTGGGTCAAATCACTTGTGATTTTACCAAAATCACTTGTGATTTTACCAAATCACTTGTGATTTGGACAGATCACTTGTGATTTGGATCAAATCACTTGTGATTTGTCACAGAAGGTGTTTATTTATATATGCTTTCCATTTGTTTTTTATATGCTTTCAGGTACAATATGGTATTCGTTCCATTTAATGCAATAGATAACCACAGAAAGAGTGTGACAATTGCTGCAGGAATGCTGAAAAGTGGAGACACCAAATCCTACATTTGGCTTTTGGAGTCAGTCATGTCAGCATTTAACAAGCAACCTACAATGGTCGTAACAGATCAAGATGGGGCGATGAAGAAAGCTATTGCAGCCGTTCTCCCAGAGTCAAAACACAAGCTATGCATGTGGCATATCACCCAAAAGGTTCCGGCTAAGGTACTTTCTAATAAACCACTTGTGATTTTACATAAAGTTGTACCATCACTAAGACTATGGACTTGTAGCATTGATGAGTGGAATTGTTTGACAGATTTGTAAGAAGATATATGATGAAACAGACTTCAAAAGGCGCTTCAACGAGATTGTATGGGATATGTTCTTGGAACCAAGGGGATTTGAGGAAAAGTGGGGAAAATTAATTGAAGATTTTGGCTTGAAAGATCATAAGTGGATGACGAAGATGTTTAATATGCGATCAGCATGGATACCTGCTTATTTTCTTTACTCGCCACTGTTTGGGTTAATGAGGACTACTTCAAGGTCAGAAAGTGAAAATTCGTTCTTCTCGCATTTCACAAACGAAGGATCGACACTGATTAACTTCATGATCTGCTTCAAATCTGCAATGGAAAAGCAAAGACACATTCAAGAGCAGTTAGACTTTGATTCAATGGACTCGATGCCCAAGTTAAAAACAAAACTAATGATTGAAGAACATGCTGCGTTGGTATACACAAGGACAATTTTTCTACGAGTTTAAACAGAAATTAATGAAGGAATCTGGGATTGTCAGATACAGAATGTACAAACTGAAGAGGGCTGTGAGATAACACTCATTAGAGATAAGAATGCTGGTGAATACAGAACACTATACAAGGAAAAAAAGAAGGGCACAAGTGAGGCGGTAGAAAAACCAAAGGCGGCGCGTGTTTAGGCAATGTATAAGGTACAAAAAAGCCCTTTTAATTTAATATTGTGTGTTTTTTTTCATTGTTATGCTTGCCTGAATCACTTGTGATTTTTACGAATCACTTGTGATTTTTACGAATCACTTGTGATTTTTACGAATCACTTGTGATTTTAGGAAATCATTTGTGATTTTGACAAATCACTTGTGATTCTTTGTTATGTTATTCATTTTTTTTGTGTTTTGCTCTGCTAAGGTAGTGCGTAATTTTGAAGATGTATCAGTGGTCTGTACATGTAGGCACTTCCTTCGATTTGGGTTTCTATGTCGCCACATATTTTGTGTTTTCAAGAATAATGACATTGAAAAGATTCCTGAGAGGTACATTTTGAGGAGTTGGATAAGGGATATAATACCTCCTGATTTGAGAAGAAAGATAAACCGATATGGTGAAACGAATGAAACAATTGATAGACCAACAAATGAGGCAACTTGTTTAGTAGACGAGTGCCTACATCGTTTGAGCAATGATGAAGGAAAGATGGCTGAATTTGTAGAGCAGATTAGAACATTGAAGAAGAAGGTCGACATTGCTGTGCCAAATCCTCCAAGCAAAAAAGATGATATGGAGAAATTTATCTGGGTTCCAAAGCCAAAAAGAATTGATGTCAACAACCCATCAGGTGCTAAAAACAAAGGCGGTACAAGAGAGGTACGTAGGAAGAGTGAAAGAGAGAAAGCAATAGATGCAAGTTTAAAGCCAAAGAGGATATGCGAAGAATGTGGAGTGAAAACTAATACACATACCAAAAGAACTTGTCTTCTAGGTCCAAAGGCAATAGCGGCTGCAAAAGCAGCGGCTGAATAAGTAGCGGCTGAAAATCGATGAATAACACTGCTTGAAACTAAGTGATTTTTTTTTACTTTATAACTACTTTACATACTTTGTTAAGTTTTAAATATTTGTGGATTGTTACCTCAGTTGTAACTGAGATGTTCATTGTTACTTGAGATAAAAACTTTGATCAGTTGTATACTAGAATAAAAATGATAGTTGGATTTCATTTTTTACTTTTTCATTAAGTTGTATTGATATAATTTCAAGTTTGCTTTATTGATAATTATAGCCAAATCACAAGTGATTAGTGACAAATCACAAGTGATTTGTCACTAATCACTTGTGATTTGTTTGAGATTTGTCACGAACCACTTGTGATTTGTTACAAATCACTTTTGATTTGAACACATCTCACAAGTGAATAACCACCAAAAATTTAATAAGTCACATTAACTACACGCTAACTTTTCACAGTAGCTTAATAAGAAAATCAATTTAAATAGGCTAAATAGTTGTCCATAACTACAAGATGACTTTTCATAGATCCACCAAAACACGTGTCCATAACGACACATGACCAACAAAATTTGAAAAGTCAATCCACCTGCCAGGATAACGACATGACCAACACTTGTCCATAAAGACACATAAACAACAGACCTTAAAAACAAACACAAGTAGTAAATAGTTCATTACTACAACTACACGTCATACTTATAATGTTCGCGGTTTTCCCTAGCCTGGATAGCATTCTTAATCATCTCCTTCTTTGTCACTGGTATAAACCTCACATGGAATTCCTCAAAGTCTTTCATATTTTTCCTAGCATGCAAATTTATTTCATGTGGCAAAATATTGGTTGCATACTTGACCCTCAAGAGCAACAAGAGATGTTCTTTATCCGAGTTTCCCACAATTTCACAGTCCCACTTTGAAAATGGTTCTCCCATGTACATATCCATATGATGCATACAGTAGATACCAGAGTCTTCGATATTATTCTCTGTCGTGGAACATTTCATTTTCGGAATGTGTGGAACTGCAGTCGCAATAGCTTGACTCTTTCTGTGGCCAACACTTTCGAGGTACCTTGCAAACAACTTTATCTACAAAAACAAACAAACAAAAAACCAATGTTAAAAAATAGTCAGACTAGTAAATAACAAAATCATTATAAAATGGTTCCAAAAGTCAAAGAAGAAAAAAAAAATAGAAATTATTTTGACTAGTAAATTACCAATAGATCACATATGTCTTTGTAAGCTTCATATGATGTTGTCTCGTCACGATTGTTGTTAAGGATATTGATAGCCGTCTTTTTCAGATTAATAACAACAACATAAAAACACTCAGAACCGAGAATGGGGAAGAACACCTGTTATACAAAGAACAAAAATCAATAAATGAAAGTAAACTTCTTTATTAAACTGTAAAAAATAAAACAATTACCAAATCAATGTCCTTGAGATTAGAGCCATCAGTATTGTCCTTGCAACTAAAAACAACTTGTGCATCAAATATTTCACACTTTTGCTCCCACGTGAGTCCGCCATGACACATATTCCTTGTCTGTATTAACAAAGCAAAAAGTCACTTAAGGAATAAAAACGTCTATGTAGTTTAATCCAAATTTATTAAAAAGATCCAAAACTTACAACACAACCCATATGAAAGAAATGCCTGGACATAGCTCCTGGTTCTTTGAATTTTTCCTCATAATTAAGCAAAGTAGACCAAAAATCAATGACACCAGAATCCACACGAAAACGCGGTGTTAATGACTCCATTTGATCTCTGATCAAAGAATCGCCAGATTTCGTTTCAAAGACCACATCGCTGTATTAAAAATGTGGTTGTAAGAAAGTAGCTGTAAACTTGTGATTTTCAGGTACAAATCACTTGTGATTTGTACATACAAATCACTTGTAGTTTGCAGGTACGAATCGCAAGTAGTATTCTTACCTATTCTCGCCAAACATCGAAAACAAATAGTTGGAAAATGTATACTCGTCCATTGTCATTATAGAGTCAACGACAGTCTTATTATTAAGATAAGGAGAGCAAAGGTAGAGAGCTCTTTTAGCAGCATGACGTCTCGCAGGAGTCTTTAGAGATGCATCAACTACGGGGCTCTCATGATCCTGAAATAAAAAACAAAATACTTATTAATTAAATGAAAAAAAATACAAAAGAAGGAAAATTAAGTATGTTAAAAGCCACATGGGTGTTTGGCAATTTTGTTTATAATAATTAAGAGCAAGAAAATCAACCTCGTTGCAAATCTGATCACTGTTTTTGTCGAGAAATTGAAAGAGTTGTTCAGTTTCAGCATCAAGCTCTTGACTATCTTTGTTAGTGACCTCTTCATCCTTATTTTCTACTCCCTCGCCATCAACCTCTTCACTATCTTCCTCGCCATCATCCTCCTCACTATCTTCCTCGCCATCACTCTCCTCACTGGCGCCTTTCTCATCTTCGTTTCCACCGTCCTTACCGACCTCTTCATCATTCTTTTCTTCTTTCTCACCATCATCCTCATCACCATCCTCCTCGCCATCACTCTCCTCACTGTCATCTGTCTCTTCTTCCTTATCATCTTCCTTACCTTCTTCCTTATCATCATCCTTACCGACCTCTTCATCCTTATTTTCTTCTCCCTCGCCATCATCATCATCACTCTCCTCCTCGCCATCACTCTCCTCACTGTCTTCCTCAGTATCTTCCTCACTATCCTTTTTCTCTTCTTCATCACCATGATCCTCCTCACTAACTGCTTTTGATTTTTCCTTAGTATCCTCCTCACCAGAAACTTCTTCATCACCAGATTCTTTTTCGTCACCAGATTCTTCTTCGTCGTCACTCGAATCATCCTCAGATCCATCGTCGTCTTCCTGATCAACTTCGTCATTTAGATTCATTACCTTCTTGAAGAGTTGACCATACTTCTCAAGGTAATCAGGAAGCTTGGCATCACTAGGGAACAATTTTTTGAATTTTTTGAGGGTCTCTTCTAAGTCTTCCATCTCATCAGAAATGATGGAAAAGTTCGCTTCAACCTTCTTGCAAAATCCCTACAAACAGTTAACAAAAAAAGTATATGTTAATTAACTAAAAGTTCATAAATTACTACAATAAAAAGTATATAATCACATGTGATCCTATATTACCTCTTGGGTGGTCGGTGTTGATGGATACGACAATCTGGTAAAATCACGTACTTCATCAGTTTAAAAAAAAACCCTCTGTTACCCCAGCCTCCTCAGGAGTCCACTCTCCCTGTAGTTCCAAGTCGCCAAAAACACCTTGTTCAATCTCTAGATCCATTCTATTCTTCAGAAGAGTAGAATTCCAGTCTTTAAGTGCTGGACGTGAATGAATGTATGGCATGGCTTCAAACTTGGTTGAATCCAAGTACAAAAGCCAGTTATAAAAACATACAAAAGATATATTAAAAACATCAGCTTTAAAGAAAAGTTTAAGAATATGTATTAGGTTAAAGTGTCAAATCACAAGTGATTTGACACTGAAAATATAAATCACAAGTGATTTAAATCACTTGTGATTTACAGTGGCAAATCACACAAGTGATTTACATTGGCTTACAGTATACACATAAAGCTTGAAATATAAATAGATGAAAAGAAAACTTACAACAAGGAAATACACGTGCCCATTGTAGTAGAGACCACGACGCTCTGGGAGTTTACTCTTATAAAGACAGTTGCAAATATACCCACACCAATCCAGGCAGTCAATCGGAGTGTCATCACAAATGCGTTTCAAGACATCAAATGAAAGATCGCCATTCGTTGTCTCATTCTTGCCAAGTGTGTTGGTGACAAGCGTAAGAAAATTCAGCTTGAACATTAAATCAACACGGGTTGCGGTTGTAATCTTGTCAGCAATATGAGACGCCCGGATTTTTCCCATCTACACGTCAAACTGGTTAAGCCACTCTTGTGTCACTGGATCTTCAGGCCAATTAGGTTTCACATCTAGAGACAAAAGTGATCTTCCACCATTAGGAAGTCCTAACATATCATGAACTTTGTCAGCATTCACATGAATAGTTCCTTGTTTTAAACGCATACAAAACTCCTTACTATCAAAAAATTTCACAGCCAAATGACCCAATCTCCCTGGAATTACTTCCATATTAACTCCAAATAACGATCCAAAACCGATACTATCCAAAAATGACTTCATATTCAATTTGGCACCATGAATTGCTTTAAAAAGCGAAACAGGAACTACCCTTGAACGCTTACCAGGATATTCACTATCAAGAAACTCCTTCTTAACTTTTGCCTCACTTGGACCCTTTTCTTTCCGCCGTTTTTTACCTTTCTGTAAACTAGATTCGGAACCAGAGTCATCTTCCTTCTTCACATCTTTTAGAGTTTCCCCCTCTACAACATTCTTACCCTTATCCTTAGAAATGGCTCTGATCTTCTTAACACTATCTTTTTTCTCCTCTTTCGCTACAAGAGAATCTGAAGTCTTTCTTTTCCTAGACTTGTCCTTCCCAGAAGGTTCCACCTCAGGTTGCTCCTTCGACTCAGAAGTGGACTTAGACTTGCCAGAAGGATGTGCCTCTACTTGCGGCTTCGCTGCCTGCTTATGTTTATAATTAGTATGTGGCGGATGCACATTACCTTCAAGTTTTTTGTCTTGTTTTTCAACATTAAGCATAGGCGGCTGAGAAGGCTTCGCCTTTGTATCAGGCTTCGCCTTTGCTTCAGGCTTGCCTCAGAATGCTTCTCCTTTGCATCAGGCGTCGCCTCATAATGCTTCTCCTTTGCATCAGGCTTCGCCTCAGAAGGCTTCTCCTTTGCATCATGCTTCGACTTTGGGCCAGGAATCGCCTTTGGTTCAGGATTCGCCTTTGGCTTAGGATTTGCCTTTGGTTCAGGATTCGCCTTAGGCTTAGGATTCACCTTAGGCTTAGGATTTGCCTTTGGTTCAGGCTTTGACTTTGGGTCAGATTTTGACTTTGGGTCAGGCTTTGGCTCAGAAGGAGAGTCACGGGAGGCAGTAGTCTTAGTTAATCTGTTTTTTTTTTTTTTTTTTTTTTTTTTTTTTTTTTTTTTTTTTTGTGCTTCATGAAAAGGACTGTCAGCAGCCTCACTTACTTCACTGATGCGAGGTAAGGATGGGTTGGACTTCTTTTTAGATGCTAATTTATCAACACTTTCTGAAGATGGTTTAGGATCTGTGACCCCTGCATAAAACAATTGAAAAGGTTTGTAAGAAAACGTAAACTACTTTTATTTAAAAGTAAAATAACATGTTTAAGTTTTTGTAAGTAATTTCTGATTAGCCTACATTACATGTTCACTTCTGATCACGGAAAACTACTTGTGTTTTTGTAAAATCACAATTGATTTGCATAAATCACAAGTCATCTGTCCAAATCAGTTGTGATTTAAAAAAAAACACAAGTAATTTTCCCTGACCAGAAGGGAAAATGTAATGTAGGCTAATCGGCTCCACTTATGAGTTTGGCTACAATGAGGATGTTTGTCTGAAAAGTAAGGTCAAAACAAATAATTGCATTCGCCTTGATAGATAAGAAAGTAAAGATGATATGTGACTATAAATACCTTTGGGAACATCAGTAGTTGTGTCTGAAGCTTTCTCCTTCAAAAAAGTCGATGTTTTCAAAAGCTTATCAATTCCAGTATCATCGTCTGCAAAGTCATCAACATCAAAGGTTAAAACGCAAGAACCAAAACAAGCATATAATTTGCAGTTAATTATAACCAAAATTGATATGCAAAAGAATTTCTCGACTACGGACTGAAAAGAAAAACAGAAACTGAGACCAAAAGATACTCATTTCTAACTAGATTCAAAGCGATTGGTAATTAGATTCCACCCAAATAGACTACTATAGACTGAAATGTAAAAGCATAATACAACTTCAGCTATGTAAAACCAGAAGGTTTATGCGCTTTGCGCCACAAATGACAATTACTATCACCGATAAGTAGAATCAGATTCAAATCAGTTTATTACTGAACAATCAAATATAAACTTAATAGTTGCCACACTTTAAAACCTTGAACAAATATAGTGATATAAAGTTACGCTTAGATTCCACCAAAATTAACCACATCGCACAAACTGCTTAATCTCATTATACATTCACAAACTGTTATAATCATATATTTTTTTTCTTTTTCTGAAAGACTATATATTATCTAAATTATATAAACTTTACAAGAAGCTAGAAGTACAACGATACTTCGACTCTAGAAAGACACCCTGACTCTACAAACCTTGTCCTAACCTTACCAAAATAAACCCACGACTCTCGACCACAAATCACCATGACCTCGACCCGTAACCACAAACGCTATGCTGAACTTCTACCCACAAATCTAAACAATTGAACTTCGCAGCTGAATCACACGAACCACAACGTAATCCTGACCCTAACCATTTTCAAACACAATACCAACTCGAACCAGGAACAAAACAACAGACCAACCCGCATCTACCAAAAAGCATTCATCAGATCAACAACAACTACACATAAACTAACAGCTACACATTAAACAACAAAAACTATTCATTATGAAAACCATCATTTTTGGAGGAAACAGCTAAAAACAACAATAACTAACACCTATACATTAACTAACAGCTACACAACCTAATCCTGACCCTAACCATTTCACAGTACAAAATCATAATGAAAACCACGACTTCACAAATCATAAACCCTAAAAACAACAATAATCAAATACTCTGAGCCTTCTATCCCCTAATCCTTCTAGCAAGCTGAAATAATTAAAAAAATACATAAATAGTGAGTTAGAATTTACCAGAAGAATCGGTCGGCGCTTTCTTTCGTTTAGGCATTATAATGAATCCAATATGAGCCTTCTATCCGCTAATCCTTCTATGAAGAATCCACGATTTGATATTGATTGCGTGTGTTGTGAATCCGAGACTGTGAAAGATTGAATGAAGTTTTAATTTTGGGGGAAGTTAGGTGAATGAGAGTGTGTGTGACTGATTTAAGAGAGAGGAGTATTCGGGGTGGGTGGGTAGTTACATCGAGGAATAAATGAGACATATGTGCCAATCACATGATAGTGTTATTTACCATTTTGTCCCCCCCCCCCCCCCCCCATTTTTTTTTTTTTGCTCTATCATGCATTTTTCAATCCCAACCATTAGATTAAAGGGAATGAAAGGTGGGGATCATCCCATTTGATCTTTGATAAAAATGTGATCTACAATGAACCAAACTCCTAGTTTTATAACAAACTTTTAAGTTTGTACGTTCTCACCTGAGTAGTGAAACTACGTTGCTATTTTGCGGCCAAAACCATAATATAAAAAGCAAAGGATATGGCGGGAAGCACACTTTTTTGTGATTTTATGTTATGGTAAGTACATTACAAAAAATTGGTTTAATATAATGTACACAGTTTTTTTCTTCACATTTTTAAAAATGTGTAAAATTTAATTTTATTAAATTATTAAACACTTAATAATGTGTAAAATTGGTTACATTGATAAGTGTAGAAAAAAATTGCAAAACAATAAATTTTTCACATTTATAGTAGTGTCAAAATAAATTCACACTTTAAGTGGAGATAAATCTAAGAAATGTTCACACTTACATGTACCAAAATTCTGCATATTTTATCAAAGTGTGGGGACCCAAACATTCTTCACACTTATTCAAAGTGTGAAAATTTTGGATGTCACAAATAACATATGTATTTAGAAGTGTGGAGAAATCTTATAATTCTTCACACTTAAAAGTGTGAACGTTTATTTGATATAACTTATAAGTGTGAAAAATCTATTGTTTTACAATTTTTTTTACACTTATTAATGTAAACAATTTTTACGCATCATTAAGTGTTAACAAACTAATAAAATTTTACACACTTTTGAAAACCGTGAAAAATTAATTATTATTTTTTTACAGCGCGTAGAACCGCATACCCTCCATTTGCATCCGAATAAATCCATCACAAATCACACAAAAAATCCTTCATATAAATTATTGTAATAGCAATGCCTTCTTTTTTGCTCTATGATAATTTTATCTGCTGTATCTCCTCCTAAACCAGCCCAATGAACAGCCGTCCTATCTTGGCCGTGATATTCGATTTGGACGGCACCCTTTTGTGCACAAGTACTTCATCTACTTATACATTAAGTTATCTAAACCAACGATGAAATGTACTACTTGAACAAGTTTTTTCCATTTTTATGCAATGTACCATTTAATATACAAGTTTGCTAACTGATCGAACTTATTGAGCACGTTAGAGAATTCCCAGGTTTGACGAATATGGTGGAACTTAACATGCATGTTGTATCAGAATGGAATACTTTGACAAATAGAGTACCAAAAACATAACAGTTTTGAAAATTTAATGTCCTAGGGTGTAAAACAAAAAGTGTTTCGCGTAAAAAGAACACTTTTGAAAGTACGTTGTTATATATGACTAGGTATTATTTGTTTTTTTTGATGATATGATACGGTTTATTCAAGAAATCGAGTGTAAATAATCATCTTCAAGATGCAATGGCACGAGCCCTTTGTATGCTTGTGTTTTTGTGGGTTTAGTTTCATTTAATGCAACTATTGAGTGGCACAATTTATAAATATCATGCATGAAATACCAAACTTTTGTTAAAATTTAATAACATGATAATCATAATTAAAACACAATAAACATCAAGTACACACGTAGAAGCGTATAGAAACATATAATGAACAATTAATTAACATAAACATAATAGTATGCGTACCTTTGATTCTATCTAAACAAAAATAAATTCTCAAGCTAGCAATTGAAATGAACCCTAATTAGGGTTTATATGTGGATTGACTAATGATTAGTAGAATAGGGAAATCACCAAAATCCTAAGTAGGATTTCTCTACGATCATGTACGCGCATATTGTTAGCGATTCAATTAAAATGCTAGTGCAAGTCACGAGTAAAGCATAAAAACCAAACAAGGTTTGTCTTTGTATAAAACAAAATGGGTCGAACCCTTACATATTAATCAATCAATCTATCAATTCAATGAAGAAAGAAAAGTAAGAATATCATGCATGCACATGACATGCGTATTGAATTTGCTTGCATGGCATGTATAATATACACTGATAGATATCTCAATGTAATTTACGATATATACAATATCTAAACAAAGGGTTTAGTGTCGCTCATATACAGCTAGTAGAATCACCCAAGGATTAGACAAAAGGGTGTGTTTATATAGCATTTAACCTTGTCTTACAAATCATTGTTAGCATCTTCTTAAGTTCCAAAACTCTACACTCAAACCCCTTCTTTTTTTCTTGTTTGACCATATAAATATTTTGTGACTTAATATAATTGTTAGGTCACCATAATATGAACACAAGTGTATAGATGTATGATAGAACAAGAGATAAGGAGAGATGGATGATTCTCACACACGAAATATTAAGAAAGGTTTAAGTGTATTATGAAAGAACCAACACCTCTCAAATGAGAGGTTACATAGTTTATATAGGCAAGGGAACTAGGGCATCCCTTGCCTTGGCCTTTTGGGTCTTTGCATAGGCTCATGGGCTTTCTACATAAGCCTAGATATATAAAAGCCATAATTAAGTACCCTATCACAAGTAAATGACTAACACTTGATAAAACTAGTTACAAGTGATTCCAACAATCTCCCCCTAAGAGTTAGTTATAATGTAATAGTGGTTGCTTGACGTCTTTCTAGCATTCTTCTTTCTTGTGAGTAGAGATGATTTAATTCCTTTGACTTTATCAGCTTAGACGTCTTTGTTTTCATTGTTCGTTGTTCTTTGTGGATGTGGTGATCATATGTTGTTGTCTGCAATTTGTCAGCTCCATTGGCTAGGTGTCTCCACATCTTACCATGCTCACACTTCTTTTGACAGTGAATTCCAAAGGTGAAGTAGTTCTCGAGTCTTTAAACTTTGAAGATTCTTTGCCTTTGAGGAAGAATCGTTTTGACTTTTGTGTTGCCTTTTGAGAGAACTTCATATGTGTTGTTGTTGGTATGAGCATGTGGAGAATGACACGATCTTTCCTCCTACGAACATCCATCAGTAGCTGCATAAATGGGTTAGTGAAAAACACCAATCGATCATTGTGGACTTTTCTTAAATAATTGACCGCTACGATTGTTTTACTGATGAATGTCTTGATTCCATTCACCTTGGTCGGGCGAATCAGCCGTCTGAATCCCGTGGAGGGACAGTTGGCATTACATTGAACAAGTTTAAGTAATGATCCACATCTTCAGGACTCGATTCTTGAAAGGAATCTCCTTATCGGAATTTCCAGCACTTACAAGTTCGAACTTCGAGGGTGTTAACAATATAGTGTGAAAACACACCTCTAATTCTTACAAAGGCTGTTCCTGAACTGGAGACCCTCAAGTAGGTTAACACGATATACCGAAGTATATCTACAGTTCAGGTGAGTCGCTGAGGTACACCGAAGCATCACCTCACGACTGTAGACCGTTTGAGACTCACTAAGCGTAACCCACAAGGAGTTACCGAAGTGACCTGTTGTCAGGGCTGTTTGATGTTGACCCTGGCAGGAGTTTACATTCAATCACTGAGGATCACAATTGCGAATCTCCTCATAAATGTTCACGGCAGATTGCAATGATCTACGAAGGACTCTAGAATGTGTCACTTGCGTTCTTGTTGTTGAACGACAAGTGATGAAAGATCAAGTGTTCCTAAGAGATCTTTTGATGAATCTCGTGGCTCTAGACTCAATAGTGTGCTTTGGTTTTCCTAAGCGGAGACTAGGGACAGGGTCTCCTTCTTCAATGCCAGCAATCTCTAAGACAAAGTCGATAGATTACGTAGGGTTTCCTGCGAGAATGAAACAAACTCTTTTGAGAGAACTTGAGTGGCTTAGAAGGTTTAGTGCATTGGGTCACTGGGTCCATGACGACTTTGTCTTCAATACCGGTGTCATCTTTTGACATCCAGTAGCATATGAATTGAACCTGGTGTCTTCCCTAAGTTGAATAATTTGGAGGGCTATTTCTTTTCACCCTTTTCTTTAACTTTTTTTTTTTTTTTTTTTTTTAATTCTTCAACTCCTTCTTTCTTCGTTTCTCATTTTATCCTTTTTCAATCACACCTAAGGACTTCTAAATACTAACTCTTTGTGGTTTCCTTGGGTAGATCCCTTCGGCTCTGGCGGATCATAGGACGTTTATTCTTAAACTTAGTCACCTTATCACTCCATGACTATCCTACATTGCCATAAAACCATTTTCTTGAAAATCTCTCAAAGTGTTTGGTGAATGTAAAACCATGTTTGAAACACTTAGAGAGTTTTGTATTTTCAGAAATACTCCCCCTCCACTTCTGCTTATGAGTTTTGACTTAAATCTGCATAGTGAGGGTAGAGCGCGCACTTTTGAATTGATCGACTAAAGAGAGAAAATTCCTCGCGAGACACGATTACATTGAATAGTTAAAGAGTTGCATTGTCAGCTTCTAGGTGACAACTTGCTCTAATAACTATCTTGAAAATGTAAACATACCTCAGAAAGGATGTTAAACCCGTCACAGTTTATGTCTATCAAGAGTTTCTCGAATTGGCACAATCTAATCGGACAGGTCTTGAGGGACAAGTCTTTTCGATTTATGACATTTTAAGATTCGTCAATTCATGGGTTAGGTCTTTGTTTAGCATTTTCGAGATTCCATACATATTACAACATATTTTTTATCACTTTTTACATTTCTTCCCCTCAAAAATGGCATATTGATGTTATTTTTGATGAAAATTTGAGTGAAAATATGACCATTCAGAGTTTTACGGGAAGAATTCCACAAGAACTTTTGTTTGAACAAAGTAGATTGCAAATACTTCCCCTCAATTAGTGATATTAAATTTTGAGATTATGAAATACCGAGAGAAAATACTTGTTCTTTTGAACAGAATTATGAAAAAATAATGAAAGTTTGATTAATTCTATTCAAAAGTAAGAAGCTTTCGCTCCTTAAATGAGGATTGTGGCACTGAAGCGTACCACAAGGTCCTTTCTTTACAAGTACGGGTTGTAAACTGTTATAAGAGTACAAACCATAATTAATATAAATTAATAAATCAAATAATCAAAATCACAATCAAGTTAAGAGTACCCAAATGGTTTACACACGACCAGGAACTTTATCAGGATGTTGATATGTCAAAATGGAAAAGCACGGTCGTCCTCCCATGTAGCTTTTCAATCTCCACATCTGATCCCTGTGAATCAACCTTTCATCCAGCCTAGTGATGAACCGACGAACATCCTTGCGATCCTTGGAATTCCATCTCTTCACCTGAACTAAGCCCATCTCAATATCCTTTAAACGATACGCCAGCCCATCACGAACCATCTTTAGTGTGACGTCACAGAACTTATGAATTTCATCAAACGTCATGAAGCACGTATGATGATGTTCACTTCGGTAGACGATTCCAAACTTCGGTTTACGCAAGATTGTGTACTGATGTTCTTGGTTGAGCTCGTTGAAGTGTAAAAGTGGTTTTGTGAGATTGAGCTGCTTCTTGTACGATTCAACTCCGAGTTGCAAGTCTTCAACACATTCCTGAATAACCTTGCTGCGGATGAAGATTAGAAGTGCAGTGATGTACTTGAGCTGAATTTCTGTCGAGAACTATCGCATCCTTCCTTGTGCCTTTAGAAGATACATGTCTTCAATATCATTGAGCGACAACTCCGGGAAGTCAGCTTCAGAGAATTCATACTCTTATTCATCTTGTCTTTTGACCTTGATCTTATATAAGAATGAGTAGTCTCACTAAGTTTCCAATGTTACTGACAGCACAACAGCTATTCTTTTGTCATTCTTCACCTCTTTGTTCGACTTTCTAACTCTGCAGCTTCGGTAGTAAAGCCTTCTCCTCTCCGGCCAATGATGAATGCCAAACTTTGCGTCAATATCATACTCCACAAGCTTGTCGACAAACATGTTTGTGCCATCTTCTTCAATGGCGATGTTGGTGGAGAACAAAGCGGCAGGAATGTTGAATGTCAGAGATGTAGCATACTTCTTGCTGACACTGCTCCCTTGTTGAAGGAACTCCAAATCATTGTTGAAGAAGAATTGGAATGGAATCCTTGGTTGTTCTGGTCTGCCAATAATCGATAGAGGTTTGGTCCAATCCATGTAGTAAGGTTCATTATCCTTTCTTGTATAGTCGATGTTTGATTCTGGGTTGAGCCAGTTGATATTGTTGGACATTGCACGGGCAATGTTGTCCAAGTGGTACTCTAGCTCAATAGCACTGCAGGATCTTTCTTTGAGAAGGTTGAAGGAATTGTTCTTGATTCTGCGAAGCTCCCATTTCGTCATCTTCTTCACCTTGAATTCATCTCGGATTATCTAAACCTGCTCTATAGTTCGACCATCTTCCGGTTCTTAACCTTCAGCTAGTCTTGGTTGCGCCTTAACCATTTTACTGAACCATTCAAACTCCTCTGTATTGTCGTCATCTAACCAAGAGATGACCGACGGTTTCTTCTTCTTTGGTCTGGAGGGTGACTCTGGTCAAGGTGATGGTCGGGGCATTGGTTGACATAGGGGCTCGGGAATTTCATAATCTTCACTACTGGTATATGTGAAATGATCATTGGTTTTTTGTTGTGGTGGTGGAGATTCTGTATCCCGAGGTTGATCAGAATGTGGTGGTTGGGTAGCTTGTTGTGGGGGGATAGTGGTTGTCTTAGCAGGTGGTGGTGGCATGGATGACGACGACTCTTCGATCTTCTTTTGTCTTTTTGCGTTCGGATCTTCATCCTTGTCGTCATCATCTCTCGGTCTCTGTTGGAATCACTCCTAAACCATTTCTCAAGTGTTAGTAATCAATATGTAATAGTTAGCTTAATTAAGGCTTTTATGTTAGTAATTAAGGCTAGGCTCATGTAGAAAGCCCATGAGCCTATGCAAAAGCCCAATAAGGAAAGGAATGGACTAGATGTGTTGCCCTAGCTCCCTTCCCCTATAAATAGTCTTGTAACTCTCATTTGAGGGTTGGTTGTTCACTTTTATACAAAACCTACGCCTAAACCTTTTCTATTCATTCGTGTGTTTGTGTTTAAGTGTTCATCCGATCTTTCTTATCTCATTTCTTATACATTGATGCTTGTGTTACAAACATGGTGACCTAACAGTGGTATCATTCGCCAAATAGTTGGGTGAAACGGTTTTTTGTTTTTGAAGTATTGTGTCTACGCGTAAGTTTCGGTATTCAAACATTCAAACGCTTTAAAAACTAAATTTGTACACTTTAAAACTCAAGATTCTTGTACTTTAAAGGTTATTTGGTGATAAAGTTTAGGTTTTTGGAAAAAAAGTTTGAAACTTTACGTGTATTTCATTAGTTTTGAGCTTGGTTTCATACGTGTAGTCATTTCTACGCGTAAGGTGCATAAGAGTTTTGGATCATCAAGTTTCACACTTTTGTGTTATTTTGGTGATATTAAAGCTTTTTCATCATAAAAATCTGGTTTCGAAACACTTTTGGGCATAAAATCAGTCTTTGGTGCAAGTGGGCAATTCTTACGCATAGTAAAATCCTAGTTTTACTCGTAAGGATTCATAGTCGACGCGTAAGCTACTCTAGGTTTGATCTTCAGTGCTATTGGTTTACTCAGTGTTTTCTTGCTTGGATAAGCCTGAAAACACTTCGACTTTGGATATCTTTTACACTGGTATAAGTGTAAAGGATTTTTGGGTAAAACCCTAGTTTTACGCCTAAGCATAAAAGCTTACGAGTAAACATCTTACGCATAAGCATTTTCTACGCATAAGCTTGTCTTAACCTTAAGGAAATCTTACTCATAAGGTTCTTTCTATTAAGCCTTTGGTTTACGCTTAAGCTAAGGTTTCATCTAATCTACGCGTAAGCTACTCCTACGCGTAAGTTCTATTCCTACGCGTAAGGTTGGTTTTTCTACGCATAAGGTGTTTTCTTTGCATAAGCTGGTTTTCTATGCATAAGGTTACTTCATCAACTAAGTTTCATTCGACTACAAAGATCCATCATCAACACAAGTTTCAAGATGTCTCAACCACCATACTCTAGCTACTTTCCTCATATGTATCCTCAACAACAACAACAACTAACACAACAACAACAATACTATCAACAAATTCAATAACAAATTCCTCAAGGAGCAATTCCACCACAAATGATTCAACCACCACCTAGTCTTCAAGTACAACCTTACACAAACTTTCAAAATCAGCATCCATCCAAGTATGCTATGAAGGAACCGTCTTGGTTTGCAAAGATGTGTGAAGCCTTAAGTAGCCAACAATCCATTCATGAGGCTGGATCACTTGATAGACCTCCAATGCTCACTCCCGGAAACTATGATCAATGGGTAATAAGGTTCTTTAGGTTTTGTGATCTAAAGAAGCCACATGGAAAGTTCTTAAAGAAGGTCATCCTTGAAGGTCCTTTTCAGATGCCTACTGTCACTGTACCCGGAGATCCAAATGCTAATCCACCAAGAGATGATGTCACCAACGTTGTCAGTCTTAATGAACTCACTACTGATCAACTTCTACACATGGAAGCCGATGAACTTGCAATGCAATATATCCTTTTGGGGTTACCCAATCCGATACTTCGTAGTGTTGATGCTCAGAAGACTGCTAAAGCAATGTGGAAGCATATTCATCTTCTCATGGAAGGCACATAACTCAATCAAGAAGACATGGAATCAAAAATCTACTTAGCATATGAACACTTCATGATTGAACCAGGGGAGACATTAGAGTCATATCATCATCGATTCTCAGACATCATCAATGACTTGGAAAAACATAACATCATTATGCCAAGAATTGCAGTCAACACTAAGTTCCTGAGTAGTCTTGGTCCTGATTGGGAAAAGTATGTCATTTTCATCCGTCAAGCAAAGAACCTTCATCATGCTACATACGGATTGATGTACGACTATTTGAAGCCCCACCAAAAGGAAGTTGACAAAGAAAGGATTATCCGTGGACTCCCTGTTTCGCCTTCACTTCCAGATAATCAATCCTTAGCTTTGTGGGCTCAAACGTGTTATCCTCAATTCCCTACTTTGCAAAATGTCTTCACAAATCCTCCACAACCAACTGCAACAAGTACACCATATGATCCATCACAGCACCAATCTCAAGAAACTCAATTGGTCCCATACAACAACAACAATGATCAAGCACTTTACAGTGAATCTAATGAGGATACAGAAGCTTTCGATGCATTGCAACAAGGGTTTGTCATGATTGCTAGAGCCTTCGGCCGATATTCCAACAAATCCAACAATTGCATTCGTACCTCATCAAACACAAGGAATCAGGTTGTTGTTAACAATGGACGTGTTGAAGTTCAGAATCGTAGTAATGTTCGTCAGATGGGAAGTGGTCAAGGATTTAATGCTAATGGAAGGAATAACATGGGTGCTCCACAACAACGAGCTCAAGTGGTTGATCAGGGAAATGCTCATACTGGGATTAATGGTATTCGTTGTTATAACTGTAATGAGAAGGGTCATCTGGCTAATGCATGCCCAAAGCCGAGGACAAGAGGCAGCGCTTATCACAAAGAGGCTTTACTCTTGGCTCTTAAGGATGAAGCTGGTGGAACTCTTACCAACAAGGAACAGAGCTTCATGGCAAATGCAGGTTTTGATGATGACATGGAGGACCTGCAGGCTAATGCAGCAGTGATGCTAATGGCTAACATGCACGAACTCCACATGAGTGATACATGCCCAGTGTATGACACTGACGGCTTGTCTCAGGTACCGGATCAAACTATATTCATTACTGATCTGATATCTTCGCCACCATCTACATCAGACGAGGATCAGAGTGTTCAAAATGAGCCATCTAAATCTCATTCCGATGATAATCAAATAGATCCCGTAGTCATATTTGACGATCAAGATGACCTTATGGTTAATACTGATAATCAAGTTGACTCCGTGGTTATATTTGAGGATCTAAATAATGATCATGTTGAGACTCACGTTGAACAAGCTGAACCTTTGTCTAATCCAGATATTGAGCTCATGACCTTACTTAATGACCAAAAATCTCGAATGGGAAAATGCCTTGACATCAATAAGCAATTAAAGGATAAAAATGCACTGCTAACTAAGGATAATGAATGCTTAAAATATCAACTCAACATTTTTCAAACACAAGAAAAACGTGAAAAAGGTTTTGAAGTCGCTTTTTCTAAATCCTACCAAAATGAAAAATCCTTGGAAAAACAGATATGTGATCTAGTTGCATCTAAGAATGCTTTGTTGTCTCAAATAGAACAACTGAAATATGATCATAAACAACAACTTAACGCTCTCACTTCGGAAACTAACAAAGCCAAGTCTGAGTTGTTAACTTGTCAAAAACAGTTCTGTGAGTACAAAAAGCATTCAAAGAAATGAATAGATGACTATCTTGAAGAAACTGTCGACTTACAAAACAAAATCAAAGAGTTTCGAAATGTTGTTTATAAACATGGTGAGTCAATCACAACTATTCAAAAGTTTACTTTTAAACCAAATCCAAATGGATATGGACCGAATCTTGCTGATTACAAACCAAAATTTTCTAATAGAGCATTCAAACCAAATCCTCAGGTTTACAGTGCAGAACATAGAATTGATGATTCCATTATGAGTGTTGTTGAATATAATCGTATAGAGGAATTAGATGCAGAAGACGAGATTCGATCAAAATTAGAAAATGTTGTTTATAACAAACCATTTAACTATTCAAAAGCCATCACTTTCATCGCACAACAGGACAATTCTAACACACCTTGGGTTATCACACCTAGTTCTGAGTCTTCTAATGTTGGTCCTCAACCCAATACTGCACAAATTAATGGTCCTTTACCTTCACTCAGTGAAGTCAAAACATTACCTGAACAATGTCAAATTCTTAAATATTTTGAAACATTCATATCGGACATCAAACTTTTGGAACATGAAATTGAAATCAATTCTGAAATAAAAGTTGAACATTTTCAATCGCCTCATGCGAGAGAACAAAGAGATATTTTTCAAAAAATAATTTTACGTCATGTCCGGAATTTGAAAATGTGTGCAGTATATTGGGAAAGGGATTTTCACAAGGAGCTTGGACTTATGAAAAGAGTTTTCGAGCAAACAGAAACATCGATTTCAAATACCAAACGTAAAAAGAAAATGTCAAGAAAAGATGTTCATTGACTCTTGGAAGATGTTATATGTGCTGATACCATAAATGTTGTGTTATTACATTCTGTTGCATATGCATTTGATTATATCAATGCTGATTATGTTGATTCTGTTGAAAATGTTGAGAATACAGAAACTGTGTCACAAATCAAGTCTTTAAAAGTTGAAAATGAGCGATTGTTAAACGAACTTTCAAATGCAAAACGTCATCTTCAATGGTGTCAAAAAGATTGTCAAAATCGAGAACTCGCTTTGAAAAACAAAATCAACGAGTTGCATACCAAAACTCTTAATCCAAAACTTGAGCAACTGGATGATGAAAACGTGTCTTTAAAGTGTCAAATTTCAAAATATGAACAAGAAATTTCAAAAGTTAAAAAGGAATATGGTGTCATATTTGATTTACTCCAAAAGACTCGTGCTCAAGCGTCAAAAGATGTTGATGATCATCTTGCATACACCAAAGATGTTTTATGACGAGATGGACTCACTCGTTCTAAAAATCTTGATTTGTTACACACTATCCATGATCTAAAAGCAGAGTTGGTGAAACTTAAGCAAGATACGGATAGTAACACAACAGTAACTGCACCTAGAAAGATTCAAATTGACTCTAGAACATCTAATGACAAACCACAAGAAACTAATGTGCTTCCCTCTACTGAAACAGGAATAGTTGCCTCTTTTCCCAACGCCTGCACTTCACAGCCTAGGAGCAATACAAGGAAGAATAGGAAGTTGCGACGTAAGAAAAGAACAATAAAGATCTCTGAAGTAGAAGAACACCTTAGGACTTTGAATAAAACTCAAGTTTCACCCACTTTAGATATTGCGTCTGACAAATGTAATGAACAAAGTGATGTAACGAATGCTGAATCTTTAAGTACTCTAAATGTTATGTTTGAAGCTTCTTGTGTTGGTTGTCGTAAAAGCATGTTTTCTGGTTGTCATGATAAATGTGTTGCTAAGGATATCTTGAATCGTAAGCGGAATAATAGAAAACGGAAAACCTCTAGGCCCACTAATGCATCTAAGCCTGTGCTAGGTAAACCACCCTCTAGTGTTCCGGCTACGATCATTGATGTACCCATAGAACCCCCTTCACCTCCTAGGAAGAACTTATCACCTTGTGCATTTACTAAGACCAAAGCTAAGACTAGTTGGAGATGGCAGAAATGGTTACATAATACACTTGGATTTAAATGGATACCTAAAATCATAAACATGTGTATTTCAACTATAACTGCTTTGGAACCCTCTAACTCTTCGAGTTCCACATCTACTTCTATTCCATCTGTGTCGTCTGTGTGTAATACATGTGATACAGATCATCCTCTGGATTGTTGAGAACGGATGTTCCCGACATATGTCAGGCAATCTCAAACTGTTATCAAACTTTGTTTCAAAGTTCATTGGCACTGTCAGGTTCGGGAATGATCACTTCACAGGTATCATGGGCTACGGAGATTACATCAATGGTAACATCGAAATTAGCAGGGTTTATTATGTGGAAGGTCTCGGTCACAATCTCTTCTCAGTTGGTTAATTTTGTGATGGAGATTTGGAAGTTGCTTTTCGGGAGAAAACTTGTTTCATTCGTGATCTACAAGGAAACGAGCTTATGTCTGGTACCCGCACATCAAGTCTTTATACAATCTCAATGCAAGACATGATTGCTTCATCTCCCATCTGTCTACTTTTAAAGGCAACATCTATAAAATCTTGGCTATGGCACCGTCGACTCTCACACTTAAACTTTCAAACCATAACCAATCTTGCACGATACAAACTTGTTGAAGGTCTCCCAAGATTTCGGTATTCTAAAGATCACCTATGCTCAGCTTGTGAACAAGGGAAAAGCACTCGTGCTCACTTTCCTTCAAAGGTGGAACACAGCTCACACCATGTGCTTCATCTTCTTCACATGGAATTGTGTGGCCCGATGCGCGTGCAGACGATTAATGGCAAACGCTACATCTTGGTAATTATGGATGACTACTCAAGATGGACTTGGGTTTATTTTCTTCGAAGTAAAAATCAAGCTCCACAGATGATCATCACCTTTCTCACGAAAACTCAAGTTCAGCTCCGGAACACAGTCAGACAAATCAGAACAGACAAAGGAATTGAATTTGTGAATCAAACTCTTCGTGAATAATATGAGAAAGTAGGAATAAAACATCAAACATCAATTGCATGAACACCGGAACAAAACGGAGTTGTTGAAAGACGAAACCGTACGTTAGTGGAAGCTGCAAGAACGATGTTGATAAATGCAAAGCTTCCAGATTACTTGTGGGCTGAAGCCATGTCAACTACATGCTACACTCATAATCGTTCAATGATTACCAAACGCCACAACAAAACACCCTATGAGCTTATCCATAACCATAAACCGAATCTCAAACACTTTCATGTATTTGGATCCCTTTGTTACCCGAATAATGATCGTGATGACTTTGGTAAGCTCAAAGCCAAAGCTGACATTGGAGTCTTTGTTGGATATTGTGAAAACTCTAAGGGTTACCGGATCTGGAATCGTCGTACAAGGGAGATTATGGAAACGATTCATGCAAATTTCGATGAGCTTACAGAAATGGCTTCTGAGCAAAACAGCTTGGAACCGGACATAACCGTCTAAACTTCCCCCAAACCCCATCATCAGCTGAACCAAGCCTCTAGCTTACTCGTCAACAAATGGAACAGTTATTTGCTCCTCTGTTTAGTGATGATATTGATCAACGTGCACCAGATGTATCAACTGTTTCCACTGCTCAACCTGATAATAATCCAATACCTGATACACCTGAAACAACAACTACTGTTAAGGAAGCACCACCAATTGATTCTACAACAACAGTCGAACAAACCACATCCAATGACGCTGAACCAGCTGATGATCTTCTGAACAATGAAGTACCCCCACCTGCAGATTATGATCCAAATGCATTCTTCTATCCGTTTGCTAATGAAACTGCCACACCTGATGTTGCGGAATCATCTACAAGCCATTTGAATCCTCCCAATCTGCAGAATGTATATCAACATCAAACCTCCATACATTGTTGGACTAAAGACCATCCTCTTGTGAACATTATAGGAAACCCGAATCAACCAGTCGTAATTAGACAACGCCTTCAGACTGACGGTGAACATTGCATTTATGCACTCACCGTCTGCCAAGCTGAACCCAAAAATATTAAGGAAGCCATGACATATGACAACTGGATTGAATCCATGCAAGAAGAACTTAATCAGTTTAAACGTCTTGAAGTATGGGAATTGGTTGAAAAACCAATTGGGGTCTATGTTATTGGTCTTAAATGGATTTGGAAAAACAAGCTAGATGCTGAAGGTACGGTTATCCAAAATAAGTCACGTCTGGTGGCTAAGGGTTATAGACAAGAAGAAGGGATTGATTACGAGGAATCATTCGCACCAGTTGCTAGACTTGAGGCTGTTCGAATCTTTTTGGAATTTGCGGCTCACATGAACATCACGGTCTTTCAGATGGACGTCAAAACCGATTTTCTAAATGGAAAACTGAAAGAAACGGTCTATGTTAGTCAGCCAGAAGGATTTGCTGATCCAGCGTTCCTTAATCACGTCTACAAACTGAACAAGGCTCTTTACGGTCTCAAACAAGTCCCTCGGGTGTGGTATGATAAGTTGTCATCCTTTCTTATCTCTCATAATTTCATCAAAGGATCGGTCGACCCTACACTATTCATACAATATCACGGGGCACACATTTTAATCGTTCGATGACATCATTTTTGGGTCAACACATCTAAATTACTCAAACGCTTTTTCAAAACTTATGAAAAACATTTTGAAATGTCCATGATGGGTGAGCTTACGTTCTTTCTAGAACTGCAAGTTCATCAATCACCCCATGGTATTTTCTTGAGTCAGTCCAAATATGCTCTTGAAATTTTAAACAAAAATGGAATGCAAAACTGTGACACCTATGCCACACCAATGGCACATACCAAGAAACTGGACGCTGATTTGCATGGGAAATTGGTTGACCCTACCAAGTACCGAAGTATTATTGGGTCTCTCAGGTATCTAACAGCCATTAGGCCTGACATTGTCTTTGCTGTATATCTTTGCTCCCGTTATCAGTCGCGACCAACTGAAACTCACCTCTCTAAGGCTAAAAGAATCCTCCGATACATCAAGGGAACCATTAACTTGGGAATCTGGTATCCGAAGGATTCTGGTTTTGAACTAATAGCTTTTTCAGACGCTGATCACGCAGGTTACTTAGATTCTCGAAAAAGTACATCAGGTGCTCTACAATTTCTTGGTGATAAACTGGTGTCATGGCAGTCGAAGAAGCAGGATTGTACATCGCTGTCCTCAACCGAAGCAGAATATGTAGCCATGTCGGCGTGTTGTGCTCAAGTCATTTGGATGCGAACACAACTCAAAGATTATGGTTACGTATTTGACAGAATCCCGATGTACTACGACAATCGAAGTGTGTTGAGTTTATTGATTTGATGATACAAAACAATAAAGAATGAAACATCAAGGCATTAAAGAGAAAGAGATGAAACCTACAAAAAGATGGAAGGACTTGCTTGCAAAAGAAGATTTACTTATTAGTCCTTTGTAGTATTTTGTAAACCCTAATCTTCTAGTATATAAAGAGGACATGGGTATAGGTTTTAAATATACATGTCTTCCAATATGTAGTCGACTAAAAGGTGTTTGTGTGTTCTAGGGCGTCGTTCATTGTAAACGCCTAGAACTAGTTATCCCTAAGATCTGAGATGGCTTAGATTCCTGTTACAGTTAGGTAACATGTTATATTCTGATCAAATATAATTGGGGAAGATGTGGAAAAACCTTGTGTCAATAACAAAGTATTCTTATGTTTATTCCGCTGTGCAATGTTATATCTTTGTTATTGTTAAACCCTAGAGCTCATAAACGATCACGAAACTATCTTCATCGCGTTTTTAGTTTCAACAATTGGTATCAGAGCTCAGGGAGCTCGTTACCTAAGGATTCACAAGGTTTTATTGGTCGAAGAATGGCGAAAATAAGACAAAATTCGAATATGGAATTTTTCGTATATGTTTCTGCAGCACTGTTTTAAAAACGCGATAACTTTTTCGTTAACCGTTGGATCGTGAAGAAATTTTTGGTGGACGTTCTCTATATATTCATCTAACTTTTCACCAGAGGGATTGTCGATCTGAGCTCTCAATTAAAAGTTATTTAGTGTCGAAGTTGGCTGTAGAAGGGTTTTTCAGAAATTCGAATTTTAGGGTTTCATGTATATTCCACTTCTTGAATTTGTTTTACTTGTTCTAATTCTTGATGGAGGTTGTTTATATGTTATGTGGTGTCTTTAATTTATGGAAGAAAGCAGCTTTGATGGTGTTTTGATTTGTAACCACTGCTAGTGTTATTGGTAACCACTGCTAGCTTGTTGTAACCACTGCTAGCTTATCGTAACCACTGCTAGTGTTTTTCGTAACCACTGCTAGGCTTCTCGAAACCACTGCTAGTGTTTTTTGTAACCACTGCTAGGCTTCTCGAAACCACTGCTAGTGTTCACTCGTTACCACTAATACTTTGTTTGAAATCCACTGCTATGCTAGAGTGTTTTTACTGCTTATATTCTCTATTTGTTGATAACAAAAAGGGGAAGATATGAGAAGAGATAGCATGGATTAAGGGGAAGACAAGGAAGACAAGATTTGTTTCATTCATGGTGAGATTTAATTATCTCAACTTCTGCTACTTCGTCTAGGGAAGTTCGTACAAGAACCATGTTTGTTTTGTCATCATAAAATAGGGGAAGATTGTTGGGTTTATTGATTTGATGATACAAAATAATAAAGAATGAAACATCAAGGGATTAAAGAGAAAGAGATGAAACCTACAAAAAGATGGAATGACTTGCTTGTAAAAGAAGATTTAGTTATTAGTCCTTCTTAGTATTTTGTAAACCCTAATCCTCTAGTATATAAAGAGGACATGGGTATAGGTTTTAAATATACATGTCTTCCAATATGTAGTCAACTAAAAGGTGTTTGTGTGTTCTACGGCGTCGTTCATTGTAAACACCTAGAACTAGTTATCCCTAAGATCTGAGATGGCTTAGATCCCTGTTACAGTTAGGTAACACATTATATTCTGATCAAATATAATTGGGGAAGATGTGGAAAAACCTTGTGTCAATTACAAAGTGTTCTTATGTTTATTCCGTTGTGCAATGTTATATCTTTGTTATTGTTAAACCCTAGAGCTCATAAACGATCACGAAACTATCTTCATCACGTTTTTAGTTTCAACAAAGTGTTATTGCGATCTCGTGCAACTCTGTTCAACATTTGAAGTCTAAGCACATCGATCTTCGATATCATTTCATCAAGGAGCATGTGGAAAAGGGTACCGTTGAATTATACTTTGTGGGTACTAAATACCAACTGGCAGATCTTCTCACCAAAGCCTTAGCTCCTGCTAGGTTTACTGAGTTGGTCCACCGGATTGGTATGAGGTGTTTGACTCCAGAAGAACTGGACGAACTTTTAAAACAATCTTAAAACTAGTCAAACACCAAAACCTCTTTCGTAAATATTTTTCAAAAACAAAATACAAAAATATAAAATTTACAAAATTCAAAAATATTCTTCTCTCAAAAATTTCTTTAAACATGGAAAGTACAAATCTTCCGTCAACACCTTACTCTTTCAAATTTCAGTATTTTTTCCATAAAGTGTTGAGGGGGAGAAAGTAAATATTTTATGTTTCATATAACCTTGTACTTGCATGATTACCCAATACCGGTTGTATCTTTGATAATGGTGGACACGTTTCTTGTTTCTTGACACTACTCGGGCTCAAACTTATAAAATTTCAATATTTTCAAAGTCGAGGGGGAGTGTTGTCACATTTCTTTCCAAACTTATACATCATACTTAACCAATATGGAAAATATGGGCTTTGGATGAAAATGGTTGAGGTGGAGGGACTAAGATTGCCAAAAGCTTAAACTATTTTTTAATAAAACCACTCTACAAAAATTTTCAAATTCATTTATTACTTATATTTAATTTCTCAACCACTACATCCTACGCCTAAGCTTCAATCTTCAAAACCGTGCTTTAGACCTCAAATTTGTAAGTGGTTATTGATTCTAAGTGATAAACTAAACATAGGTTTTGATTTGTTTGAAAAACTAACGGCTAGATTTAACCCTAGGCATGATTTCATGTTCTACGCGTATGCGTATGAACATGCAATCATGTTCTGGGTGTTTGTTGTTGGAATAAGTGGGTTAAAAACAGTAATAACATCATTCTAAAACTATTTCCTACAACAAAATCAACCCAGAAACATCAGTTAATCATTTTTCAAAATTAGGGTTTATGCGTGGATTTGGGCGTTTTCATTTGTGATTGTTTCTGAGTAATTAGATGGTTGTATGATGATTGTGACATGCTTAATTGACCAAAACCACATGTGAATCATACCCAGAAACATGATTTGTGCATAATTGAGAATTAGGGTTTAAGTATCATACGAATTGGGGATTTTTGATTCTTAAGGTTGTGGATGTTAAAACTTGTTGCAATACACTCACATTACTTCTAAGACATTCCAGAATGAGTTTGGTGCAAAACCTATGGCTAGATTTCTTAGTCGTAAAATTCAAATCCTTAGGGTTTAAGTTTTTACGCATAAGTAAAACCTACGCGTAACTGTGTATGATTGTGGTTACATGTGAAAATGAAAGGAATTGAAAAATATGTTAATGGACATATTATGATGAATTTATTTCAGGTTTTACGCGTGCAAAATTTAGAATCAAGGTTAAACTGGATTTCTACGCATAAGGATCACCTTACGCGTAGAATGTTATTGGTAAGAGAAATCTTACGCGTAACCTTTACGTGTAAGGTTCTACAAAGGGACTACGCGTATCCTGTGTAGGATATGCGTAAACTTGAGTCTTACGAATAAGGTTCACTCTTACGAGTAAACCTTACACATAAGCTCCAACATGCACTTGCGCGTAAGCCTTATGCCAAGACCTCTTTTCCTACGCGTAATACTTCTTACACGTAAGAAGAGTTCCTACGCATAAGCTTATGTCTACGCGTATGGTTATTACTATTTACGCATAAGCTTACTTTTTACGCATAAGCCAAAACCTTAACCTTACCAATGAATTGTTACGTGTACAAACTTGTAAATAAATAAATCATAACGTCACAAAACCAAAATGTCACTAATAAGCTACAATGGTAATTATGTTGTGTAAATGAGTGAAAATTTGGACTTTAAAATTCAAAATTAATAAACTCACGAAACTTATCACGACTACTTTGGATTATTGGACAAACAAGTGACGTTAGACTCGTAACGTTCATTAACATAACATATTCAATAATTGAACAATAAAATCAACTTTTGACTAACGTAATGTCTTTCGATATGTTGGTTCTTTTGGCTCAATATCTTTCAGATCACAATATGGACGTCACAATGGAAAACGTTGATGCACCAAATGTTCTCACAATGGAAGACATTTCCCTACCGGTTACAAGATGAAGATTGGGAAGAACAATCTCAAAGTCGACTTCGATAACTTCACATGCTCTGAGTCTTATTGTCATATTGCCGTGGATATTATGAAGGCTCATACATACAAGAACATGCTCACAAACTCTGCAACAGTACCGGAGATTTATATTCACCAATTCTGGCACACCATGCAGAAGATCGATGGTCAAGATGTTGTGACAGTGACACTTAACAACATACAAGTCACCATCACTGCAGCAGACTTAAGGGCAATTCTCCTTCTTCCGGCCATCCAACCTGATAATTATGTTGCTACTCCTTCAGAAGAGACTACTCTCCAATTCATGGTCAATATTGGCTATGATGAAGCTGCTGGGATCATCACTAAACATTCTTCAGTGGATCTAAAGAACATTCCTCAGCCATGGAGAACTCTTTAAATCATGATTGCCAAATCAGTTTCTGGACGTGATAGTGGTTATGAGCATCCTAAGCTCATGGAACTACAAATATTTTGGGGCATGGTCAACATGATGCACATTGACTTCGCAAGTCTGATTTGGGATGACATGATGTCATATCTCAGGAAACCTGGCACCAAGATCCCCTACATCAGATACACTAAATTGTTGATCCAAAGGATACCCGGGAATAATCTGGACATTCCTTTGAGACTCGATGACCCCAACCATCACTCTGAGTTGTTTGAGCCTGCACTAAAAGTTGTCAGATTCAAAGACTCAACAACAAAGAAACAAGGTGCTGTATTGCCAGACTACCTTCTCACTGACGACATAAAGAATCTTCAATTATACAAAAGATATCAAGAAGCAGTAGCATCAGGCAAAGTTGGCTTCATTGATGAAAAGTCTTTCACTGTACCAGTAAAGAAGACAAGGAGATCGGGCAGTGCTGGAAGTGCTGCAAGCACTGGGAGTACCTGACAGTATCCAAAGAGGACTCATGTTCTCAAAAGGAAAGTTCCATCCAAAGTCGCTATTCCTAATCCTAAACCAGAACCCAAATTGATGGACGAGGACTCTGAGGATAATGAAACAGATGAGGAGATTATTTACTCTGGGTCGGTTAAGGATGATACGACTACTACTGAAAAATCTCCCAGTCCCAAAACTGACAAAGGGAAAACTCCAGTGGAAGAACAGGAAAAAGATGAAAGTTCAGAAGAAGAACAAATGGATGAAGATAAAGATTACCGCAAGAAATTGAAGAATCTCAGGCTACAACATGTTGCTAAGGAGTTCAATCTTTAACAGACTCGTGGCCCTGAAGGTTCAAGTGGTGGCTCACAAACAACACCAGTTCTTGATGCGGTTAATCAACCCGATAAGGGAACTGGTACCACCACCCACGAATCTGAACAAAAGCAGCACGATGATGAAATTATCTTTGATTTTGAGGAACCAGAAAAGGAGAAGACTGAAAAGATAACTGATGAAGATGTTGAGACAGCTGTTAAGGAAAAAGATGAAGAGGAAGCTCTAGCAAAAGCAGCAGAAGAGGCTAGGGTTAAGGCTGAAGAAAAGGCTAAAGCTGAAAAGGAAGCTGATGATTATCTTCTAGATAGTCCCGAACGTAGCAAGGAACAAAATTTTGAGCCACCAAATGACCCTGAGCCTTCTCATGACTCATCTTCATCTGATTCATCTTCTCACTCATCACCACCACCATCCAAAGACACCACCAAATCCGCATCCAAATCGGTAAAGAAACCGACCGATACTTGGATATCACGTGCAAAGACAAAGATTGTCAAAGCTGTCAGGCAAGTAAGGAAGAAAGACGTGGTCAATAAGAAACTGAATCAACTTGTGGACAGAATCAATCTTCTTCAGACTGTGATAACGAGGTTTCGGAAGAAAGGGATCAGATTCAACAGTTTCTAAACAGAAATATCCAGAGGGAAATGGATAAGACGATCAGAGAATACACTCACAAGTTTCTCCTCGACACTGTCCCCGGAGTGACATGAGAGATGTTCACCAGACAACTCTATCCAAATCTCATGCAATTGGTCAAGCAAACAATGCAATCTAATCCTGTAGCAATGAAAATCAATCTAATTGAGCCTGCAGTTGTCTCCGATGCAGAGTTGATTTCCAAGCTTGTGTTACAAATGTCTAAACGATATGAAACATTTACTTCTGACGAAGCTAAACTATTTAAGGCATTGTTGGAATATCAACTCAAAACTTCATGCAAAGAGTAAGCGGTAAAGGCTAAACGTCCAAGAGACGGGTAAGGACTCTGAGCCAAAACGTAAGAAGAAACATGACGATTCATCATCTATGCCTCCACCACCCCAAAGGACCTCCACCGCTAGAAGATCTCCACAACGTCCTCCAGCTACAAACAAACCTCAGGACTCTGAGTCTCCACCACCAACGGAGAAAACTGGTGATCATTTTGAATACACTGGTGGTAATGACGAGGAGTTTCCAGAGCCCCAACACCAACCTCCTTCTTCTACATCAACAAAGCAACTAGCATTATCATCAAAGCCAATGAAGAAAAAGTATACTTCAGTTGTTTCATGGCTAGATGAAGATGAATCTGAAGAGTATGAATGGTTTTCAAAGCTTGTTGATGCAACCCCTCACTTACCGGAAGGCCAAGAATCGGTAGACGGTCGAACATTGGAGCATGCCAAGTTAATTCAGGAAAAGTTTAGGGTGAAGAAGATGACGAAAGCAGAGTTGAGAAGAATCAAGAACGAAGCTTTTCAACTGCTAAAAGACAGCTCCGACAGTGCAATTGAAGTTGAATATCATCTCGACAACATCGCACGAGCCATGTCCAACAACATTGATTGGCTCAACCCTGAAGCAAACATCGACTTCACTAGACCTGACAAGGCTCCATACTACACTGACTGGACTAAGCCACTACCTACCATTGGCCGACCTGATCAACCGAAGATTCCCTACCGTTATTTCTTCAACAACGATATGGAATTTCTTCAACACGGTAGCGATGTAAGCAAGAAATACGCTACTTCACTCACCTTCCCTTTCCCGACAGCAATCTACTCAAACAATATAGCCATCGAGGAAGAATCCACACACATGTTTATTGGCAATGTGGTAAAGTATGACATCGATGCACTGTATGGGATTCATCATTGGCCAGAACGAAGAAGAATCTACTACAGAAGCTGTCAGGTACTTAAATCGAAAAAGGAGGTGTACAGTGATGAACTGATCGTTGCTATAATGCATTTTACCTTGTCGTCCAAATGGGACTACTCATAACCTGAAGAAAATAGTAGTCAAACGCCAATACGAACAGGAATATGACTTTACTGAAGCAGATTTTCCGAGATTGTCACTCAATGACATTGAAGATATGTATCTTGCCAAGGTATAAGGACGAATGCGACAATTCTCCACAAACAGTCAGCTCCAGTACATCAAGTCATTGCTAATATTCATCAGAAGCATCGTCATCCAGGAACGTGTTGAAGATCTTCAACTTGCCATGGAATCATATCAAAAACATGTTAATCTCACACCACCACAGCTAGACCTTCCCGATATCAACCATCTCGCTCAGTACACCATCATTAGGAAACCAAAGTTTGGGGTCGTTTACCAAAGTGAACTTCACCGTAACTGCTTCATGGCGTGCAAAGAGCTTCACAAGTTCTGTGATCACACTTTAAAGAAGATTCGGGACGGGTTAGCATATCGGTTAAAGGAGATTCATGACGACATAGGGTCGCCAAAGAGGTGGAATTCTAGGGACAAGAGGGATGTGAAGAAGATCATTACCAGGATTGTTGAAAGGTTGTTTCGAAGGGATCAGATGAGGACTTTGGAGAGTTTCGTAGGTGGACGTCAAAGCATATCTCTAACAGGCTACCAACGTCCAGACAGAACTCCTGGTGTTATTTCCGGACTTTCTGGTACTCCTTAATTTGTTTCTTTCATTAAACATTTGGATGTGTGATCTATATTTGACAATGGTTTGTGCACACATAACAGTGTACAACCCGTACTTGTAATTAAAGGACCCTGTGGTACGCTTCAGTGCCACAATCCTTATACAAGGAGCGAAAGCTTCTTACTTTCGAGTAAAACTAATCAAAACTTTCACTTTCAAAGTTTTGCTCAAAAGAACAAGTACTTCCCCTTATGATTTTCAAAACCTCAAAAGTTAATATCACTTGTTGAGGGGGAGTATTTGATTTAAACTTTGTTCACAAATGATTCTTCATGGTAATGTTCCCACAAAACTCGAAATGGACATATTCGATATCAAAATTTCGTCAAAAATAACATTAATATGCCATTTTTTAGGGGGAGAAAATTTATGTGATAAGAGATATATTGTGAAATGCTATTAAATCATTGTACTAAAGACTTAACCAATGAATAGACGAGCTCTTAAATGTTAGTAACTCAAAAAGACTTGTCCGGGATGGGTAATAATTTCAAGCTAGCTCGCTAGTGATGTAAACATGTCTCGCAAAGGACTTGTCCTAGTAGAATGTACCATTCAAGAAACTCTTGGTAGACATGAACTTTGACGGGTTTGACAACCTTTCGAGGTTTGTCCATACCTTTAAAGTAGTTATTAGAGCTAGTTGTCACCTAAAAGCTGACAATGTAACTCTTTAACTATGCAACGTAATCGTGTCTCGCGGGAATTGTCTATCTTGAGTTGATCAATTCAAAAGTGAGCGCTCTTCTCTCACCGTGCAGATTTATGTCAAAATACTTAAGCACGTGTGGAGGGGTAGTATTTCTGCAAAGTATAAAACCCTCACAGTGGTACCAAATGCTTTTAATCATAACCACTCTGAGAGATTTACATGAAAATGGTTTTACGACAACATAGGTTAGTCATGGAGTTATAAGGTGACTAAGGTTAGGAATAACCGTCCTATGATCCACCAGAGCCGGAGGGATCTACCCAAGGACACCACCAATACTTAGAATTTAGAAGTCCTTAGGTATGATTATAAAAAGGAGAAAATGAGAATCGGAGAAAGAAGGAGTTGAAGAATTAAAAATAAAAGTAAAGAAAAGGGTGAAAAGAAATAGCCCTCCAGATTATTCAACTTAGGACAGACACTGGGTTCAATTCATATGCTACTGGTTGTCACTTGATGACACCGGTATTGAAGATTAAAGTCGTCATGGACCCAGTGATGCATGCACTAAACCTTCTTAGCCACTCAAGTTTCTCTCAACAGAAGCTTGTTTCATTCTCACAGGGAACCCTACGTAAACTATCGGCTTTCTCTTAGAGATTGCTGGTATTGAAAAAGGAGACCCTCTCCCTAGTCTCCGCTCAGGAAAACCAAATCGCACTATTGATTCTAGATCCACGAGATTCATCAAAAGATCTCTTAGGTACACTTGACATTTCATCACTTGTCGTTCAACAATAAGGACGCAAGTGATACATTCTAGAGTCCTTCACAGATCTAAGCAATCTGTCAAGAACATTTATGAGGGGTTCACAACTGTGATCCTCAGTGATTGAATGGAAACTTCTGCCAGGGTCAACATCAAACAGCCCTGACAGTAGGTCACTTCGGTAACTCCTTGTGGGTTACGCTTAGTGTTGTCTCAAATGGTCTACAGTCGTGGGGTGATGCTTCGATGTACCTCAGCGACTCACTTGAACCGTAGATGTACTTCGGTATATCGTGTTAGTATTCTTGAGGGCATCCGGTTTCAGGAACAGCCTCTGCTAGAATTAGAGATGTGTCTTCATATTATGCTGTTGACACTCTCGAAGTTCGAACTTGTAAGTGCTGGAAATCCCGCTAAGGAGATTCCTTCAAGAATCGAGTCCTGATTATGTGGGTCATTACTTGAACTTGTTCAATGTAATGCCAAATGTCCCTTACGGGATTCGGACGGCTGATTCGCCGGACCAAGGTGAATGGAATCAAGACATTCATCAGTAGAACAATTGTAGTAATCAATTCTTTATGAAAAGATTACAATGATCAATTGCTATCCGTGACTGTACCGGAGATGCTGCTGCTGATGGATGCTCGCGGGAGGAAGAGATCATGCTGATACTCCACATGCTCATACCAACAACAACACAAAAGAAGTTATTGATAAGGTTTTAAAATGTACCTTTTTGAGGGGTCGTTTAAGCCCTTATTTGATCACTTTTGTATCCGTTATTACTTAATATCGTTCTTTTTCACTTTTTAGGTCTCTTGAAGGCAAATTTCTGTAATGGCACTTATTTGGACGAAAAGGCGCGGATATACGAAGAAAATGGCCAAAGTCAAGAATCGAGACGCTCAAGCTGCTGAATGACAAGGTGACGGCGTCACAGCTTATACGCGACGCCGTCGGAGTATTTTGTGACGGCACATAAGCCAAAATTCATATTTTCAAGTGACGGTGTCGGGCTTTAAAAGAATAGGCCGTCGCAACTCAGACGACCTAGATTTGATCCAGACGGCATCAAAAGCTGAAGAGGACGGCGTCACAAGCACAAGGTGACGCCGTCGCAAGACTAACGTGGCCAAGAAAAAACCCTGATGACGGCGATCTGACAGCGTCACAAAACATAAGGTGACGCCGTCGCATGTGTAATCTTATATATAGAATCCGAATTTTTCAGTATTTGTGTGTAGTCTTTTGGAGTAAAAACCTAAACCGAACCAAGGCTGTCTTGTACAGTATTTTAGGGTTCGGAACCCTATCTTACATCAAGATAAGTGTTTTACTTCATTAATTCAATTATGTCTTTGATTATTTGTGTGTATGCTTGCATGTTCTCCATGTCCGGCTAATTTACTTGTGTGTTTGCTTAGGGAATATGAAACTTAATTATTGAATATTGATTGGTTGTCTCTTATCTTAATTGTTAATGATCTAGTAATGCAATAGGTCATTCGTTGTGTACTTAATGCTTGATTAATCTTTGTGAACCTTAGGTTATAGCACCTTGAGCGGTTGTAAGCTAAACCTGTTCTTCTTCTTAAGATTAAGTATTAAATTCCGTGTGATACTTGATAAGTATTTGTTTCAAGTCAGTTTCTATATTAGATCGTTTGCTCAACTGGGATCAACAAGTGGTATCAGAGCTTGTGATCTAGAAACTGTAACCAAGAAGAAGTTCTGTTAAGTTCTATTCAAAGAAAGCTAAGATGTTTGACGAAACTCACATGGTGACTGCATCAAAGGTACCCATGCTCAAACATGGTGAGTATCAAATCTGGAGAATGCGAATGGGGCAATACATTCATATGATTGACTATGCTATCTGGGATGTCATTGAAAAAGGTGATACTCTTCCTAAGAAGGGTGATGATGGTAAAGAGATAGCTATTGTTAGTGAAACCGACAAGGCTAAAAGGAAACTGGAGATCAAAGCTCACATTATTCTCTCTATGGGAATACTTAATGAGTATGCTTTGGACTTTGAAAGATATGAGTCTGCTAAAGAGTTGCTGGATGCTCTTGAGACAAGGTTTGCTAGTAATGAAGCTACTAAGAAATCAAGGAAGAATATGCTCAAGCATCAGCTTGAAAACTTCACTGCTTTAAGTGGAGAGAAACTTTATGGCACTTATAATAGGCTTCAAAAACTTATCAGCCAATTGAAGTCGGTGGATTACAATGTCATTCAAGAGGATATTAATTTGAAGTTCATTAGAAGTTTATCTCCTAAATGGGCAGTTCATACAATTGTCTGGAGAAATAAGGACAACTTTGATAAGATGACTCTGGACAATCTCTTCAACAACTTGAAGGTTTATGAGTCTGAAAACAACATTGCTGGTGCATCTTCTACTAATCAAAACATTGCTTTTGTTTCCATTAATCACATGAATTCACAAGATGTAACCACTGCTGCATATGGAGTAACCACGGCTATTGCAAACAATACCACTGTTAGTGATAATGTCAGTGATGGTGCAATTTGTGCTTTCCTGGCTGATTTAACTACCAGTGTTACTGTTTTAAATCAAGATCTAGATCAAATTGATCCTGATGATCTTGAAGAGATAAATCTTCAATGGCAAATGGCAATGTTGACTCTCCAAGCAACGAAGTTTCTGAGGAGAACTGGAAGACAGGTTAAGTATGATGGTCAAAGGAGAGCTGGATTTGATAAAAGCAAGATGGAGTGCTTTAACTGCAAGAAGAAGGGTCACTTTTCTAGGGAATGTCAAGCTCCTAAGAGAATTGAAGGCATTAAGAAGACCACTGAAGAGCCTGCTTCTTTTTCAGCTTTGGTTGCTCAAGATGGGATTGGTGATTATGACTAGAGTGATCAGATTGAAGAAGGTCCCAATGCAGCTTTTCTTGCTAGTGAAGCTTCAAAAGAGCATAACTTTGCTCTTATGGCCTATGCTTCATCTTCTGGTTCAGATTCTGAGGTATCTAATGGTTCTACAACATCTACTTGTTCTTTTAAATCATGTCATGATAACTTAGAATCTTAAAAAGCTATCACTGAGAGTTTAAGGAAAAAAGTAGAAAGAATGTCTATGGACAACCTAGGTTATAGAGTTGGTCTAGAAAGTGTAGAAGATGTTAGGTCACTAGTTTTACAACACAAGCTTATAGAGAAAGAGATAAGGCGATTGAACAAGCTAAACACACACACACACACGTATAAGTAAAACCGGTTAGGCGTAGAGAGTGAGTGAAAGAATAACTTGAACAACCAACCCTCAAATGAGGGTTTACAATAGTTTATATAGGCAAGGAGCTAGGGCAACACTCCCTCTCCTTCCCTATTCCTTATTGGGCTTGGGCCTCAGCTTATGGGCCTTCTACATAAGCTGGACCTTAAACAAACATAAAGGCCATAATAAAGCTACCTATTACATATGAAATATAAATACTTGAAATATTGTTTAGGAGTGATTCCAACAATCTCCCCCTCAAGTATATATGAATGTAAACGGTGAAGGCGTTGATGTAATAGTAGCTGTGACGTCTTCTGACATTCTTCTTTCTTGTGAGAGGAATTGTCTTGATTCGAACAATCTCCCCAGTGTAGAGAGATCGTCATCTTTGAACAGTTATGTTTTGACGTCATCTTTAACTTTGTTCTTTGATCATTGTTCTTTGTGGTGAAAGTGATAGTATGTTGTTGTCTGCATCAGTCTGCCTCAGGTCTGCTTCGCTGCTCCAGTGTCTCCACGTCATTCTTCAACATGCTCACACGCTCTTTGACGTTGGAAATCAATACTGATGAAGTTCTGTAAGTCTTTAACTTTGTAGATTCTTTGATTGATGAAGAATCATTCTGACTGTTGTGTTGCATTCGAATAGAACTTTCATTAGTGATGATGTTGGCGTGAGCATGAGAAGAATCAGCACGATCATCCCGCTCCGGAGCTTCCATAAGAAGAAAACATTTCAAACGGTTAGTAATAAGCGGTTTCCGGCACTTACAAGTTTGAACTTCGAGAGTGTTAACAGCATAGTGTGAAAACACAACTCTAATTCTTACAAAGGCCGTTCCTGAACTGGAGTCCCACAAGTGAGATAACGCGATGTACCGAAGTACATCTACAGTTCAGATGAGTCGCTGAGGTACACCGAAGCATCACCTCACGACTGTAGACCGTTTGAGACACACTCCGCGTAATCCACGGGGAGTTACCGAAGTGACCTGCTGTCAGGGCTGTTTGATGTTGACCTTGGCAGGAGTTTCCATTCAATCACTGAGGAGCACAGTTGTGAACCTCTCATAAATGTTCTCGACAGATTGCCAAGATCTGTGAAGGACTCGACATGAACCACTGAATCACTGAAGATCTTATTTGTTGATCAACAAGTGATTAAATGTCAAGTGTTCCTAAGAGATCTTTTGATGAATCTCGTGGCTCTAGACTCAAAAGTGCGTTTTGGTTTTCCTGAGTGGAGACTAGGGAGAGGGTCTCCTTCTTCAATACCAGCGATCTCTAAGAGAAAGCCAATAGATTATGTAGGGTTCCCTGTGAGAATGAAACAAGCTTCTGTTGAGAGAAACTTGAGTGGCTAAGAGGGTTTAGTGCATGCGTCACTGGGTCCATGACGACTTTTAATCTTCAATACCAGTGTCACTAAGTGACAACCAGTAGCATATGAATTGAACCCGGTGTCTGCCCTAAGTTGAATAATCTGGAGGGCTATTTCTTTTCACCCTTTACTTTACATTTCTTTTTGATTCTTCAACTCCTTCTTTCTCCGATTCTCATTTTCTCCTTTTTTATAATCATTCCTAAGGACTTCTAACACTAACTAATGGTAGTGTCCTTGGGTAGATCCCTCCGGCTCTGGCGGATCATAGGACGGTTATTCCTAACCTTAGTCACCTTATAACTCCATGACTATCCTATGTTTGCCATTATAACCACTGTAAGTTAAAATATCTCTCACGGGGTTTGTTAATGAAAAACATGTTTGAACCACTGTGAGAGATGATGTTTTGCATAAATACTCCCCCTCCACATGTGCTTAATAGTTAAATGTTAAATGCACAGTGAGGAAAGAGCGCGCACTTTATGAATTGATCCACTAAAGATAGACAATCTCCCGCGAGACACGGTTACGTTGAATAGTTAAAGAGTTACATTGTCAGCTTTTAGGTGACAACTAGCTCTAATAACTTCCTTGAAGGTGTAGACAAACCTCAAAAGGTTGTCATACCCGTCAGAGTTCATGTCTATCAAGAGCTTCTCGAATGGTACCTTCTACTAAGACGAGTCCTTTGCGAGACACGTTTACATCACTAGCGAACTAGCTTGAAATTATTACCCGTCCAGGACAAGTCTTTTCGAGTTATAGACAGTTTTGTACCGTCAATTCGTTGGTTAAGTCTGAGGTACACGGATTCATTTGCATTCAGCACAACATATTTCTTATCACACAAATTTTCTCCCCCTCAAAAATGGCATATATGATGTTATTTTTGAAACATTTTGAGAATAAATATGACCATTTTGAGTGTTGCGGGAAGAGTGACCACTGTGAACATTTTGTGAGCAAAGTTTTAATCAAATACTCCCCCTCAATTAGTGATATAAACGGTTGAGGTTTTAACATCATATGGGGAAGTACTTGTCTTTTTGAGCAAAACCTTGAAAAATGAAAGGTTTGATAGGTTTTACTCAAAAATAAGAAGCTTTCGCTCCTTTTATAAGGATTGTGGCACTGAGGCGTACCACAGGGTCCTTTCTTGACACTTACGGGTTGTACACTGTTATGTGTGCACAAGCCATACACATATATAATCATACATCCAAAATCATATGAAGGAAACAATTCAAGGGGTACCAAGAAGTGCAGTGATGTTCCCAGGAGTGCGCACAGGGCGTTGAAAGCCGGTGATGTTTATCCTGGGTCTACCACCAACATAGCTCTCCAAGCGTCTGAACTGATCCCTTCTGAACAACCGTTCATCAATCATGGTGATGATCCTTCTCACATCCCTTCTATCCTGAGAGTTCCAGCGCTTAGGATTCCCAACTTTCAGGCGTATATCCTTCAATCTGTACGCCAATCCATCCCTAACCATCTTCAAGGTATGATCCCCGAATTTATGGAGCTCACTACACGCCATTAAGCAGTTTCTGCGAAGTTCACTGCGGTAAACAATGCCGAAAGGTTTGCTGATGAGCGTAAGTTGTTTGAGCTGGTTGATGTCAGGAAGATCAAGCTGTGGTGGAGTGAAGTTTACACGTTTCTGATATGATTCAACAGCCATCTGGATATCTTCGACACGTTCTTTGATCACAATGCGTCTAATGAAGATGAGAACTGACTTGATGAATTCACGTTGAATTTCGGTCGAGAATTGTCTCATACGACCCTGTACTTTGGCAAGGTACAAGTCTTCGATGTCGTTGAGGGACAAGTTCTCAAAGTCAGCCTCTGAGAATGCATAGTCTTGTTCATCTTGTCGTTTGACTATGATATTCTTCAAGAATGTGTAGTCCCATTTAGACTTGAGATCAATGTGTTTGATGGCCACGATGTTCTTTGAGCAATACACTTCATGTTGAGACTTCTGAACCAGGCAGCTTCTGTAGTAGATTCTTCGGCGTTCAGGCCAATGATGAATCCCATACAATGCATCTTGGTCATATGCTTGCACGTTGTCAGAAAACAAGTGAGTTGCACGTTCCTCGATAGCTATGCAGTTTGAGTAGGTAGCCGCTGGGAATGGAAGAGTTAATGATGTAGCGTATTTTCTTGAACCGTCGCCACCATGGAGAAGAAAATCCAGGTCTGTGTTGAAGAAATATCTGAAGGGGATCCTTGGTTCATCTGGTTGGCCAATGGTCGGTAGAGGTTTGGTCCAGTCGGTGTAGTATGGAGGGTTATCCCTTTGTGTGAAGTCAATGTTTGCTTCCGGATTGAGCCAATCCATGTTGTTAGACATAGCTCGAGTGATGTTCTCAAGATGATATTCGACCTCGAGGGCGCTTTCAGAGCTGTTCTTTAACAGAAGGAATGCTTCATTCTTGATGCGCTTCAACTCGGATTTCGTCATTTTCTTCACACGGAATCTTTCTTGCAGAATCTTAGCATGCTCCAAGGTACTACCGTCTACCAATTCTTGACCTTCTTCAGGGTAGGGAGTTTGATTGACAAGTGTGGAGAACCATTCAAACTCTTCAGTTTTATCGTCATCTAGCCATGATACGACTCCGGTCTGATTCGTCTGTTTCTTCTTTTTGGAAGGCTTTGATGATGAAGCTGGTTTCTGCACTTGTTTGGGTGAGGTGGGTTGTTGTCGGGGCTCAAGGACCTCTTCATCGTCACCACCCGTATACTCAAAGTGATCACCAGTTTTATGAGTCAGGGGTGGTAACTCGGAATCGTCCCGAGGTTTATCAGTAGAAGAACGATGTGGAGGAGACTTTTGTTGAGAAGAAGTCCGTGGTAGAGGAGGTGGCATAGATGTGGATTGACCAGACTATTTCTGACGTTTAGGTGCAGAGTCCTTATCCTTATCATCGTCATCTCTTGGCCGTTTGGGTTGATCGGCTGACTCCTTGCATGATGAACTGAGTTGAAAAGCAAGTAGACCTTCGAAAAATTTAGCTTCATCCGAAGTAAACGTTCCAGATCGCTTTGACATTTGCATCACTAGTTTAGCGATTAACTCAGATTCAGAGAGATCAGCTTCTTTGGCCATTGTATGTTTTACCAATGCGACGATGTTAGGGGTGAGTTGTCTGGAAAATATTTCTCTAGTCACACCGGGGACAGTGTCGAGAAGAAACTTGTGGGTTTGATCTCTTGCTGACTTCTCCAGTTCCTTTTGGACTTTAGGAACGACATCCTGAAGGTACTTTTGAGTGTAACCTTCAATCATTTCATTCAGTTCCCCCTGACGATGACTTCTCATGAATTCCTGAATAGCTTTCCTATCTTTCCGCATCTCGTCATTCTCATCATGTAAGTACTGCATTTGTTCAGCATACCAATTAAGTTTTCTTTGAAGCATGTCCTTCTTTCTAACTTGTTTGACAGCTTTCACAATTCTTGCATGTGTTTGAGAAATCCAAGATTTAGGTGGTTTCTTCACTGATTTGGATGATGATCTGGTTGTCTTTGTTGATGGTGGTGGTGATGAATGAGATGAAGAGTCCGATGATGAGAAGACTTGAGGAGACTTCATGTCCTTAGGAGTATCTGAGGTTTTCTCCTTTGAGTGAGTTGGACTGTCGAGAAGAAACTTTGTATAATCATCCTCGTCATCTTTAGACTTTTCTTTCTCAGTTTCCCGTTTCTCAAAATCATACTCAATAGTGTCTTCAACAGGCGGTTGTTGTTGCAGAAGAGTGGTGGCACCAGATCCCTTATCGGGTTGATTAACCGCATCAGGATCTGGAGAGGAGTGGGCAGCTCCACTTGATCCTCCGGGGCCACCCATTTGATCTTTAGCAAATTCTGCGGCCTTTTGAAGGTGTCGGACGTTGTGAAACTTTTTCCTGTATGATTTATTCAGTTGCTCTTCTTCTTCTTCTTCAGAGCTCTCATCATAAGATACAAGTGCAGTAGTCTTCTCTTTTCCTTTAATAGTTTGAGGACTTGGAGGTTTTGGTACTGAGGGATTTTCATCCTTTGCAGTTTCAGAGAATGTGATCTCTTCATCTGTGTCAGTAGCCTCAGAATCCTTGTCCCTGAGCTGTCTTTGCGGTTCAAGTGAAAGGATCGGAGTGGCTTCCAGAGAAGGAACTTTCTTCTTAGGAGTGGGTTTCCTCTTTGGAATGGGTTTCTTCTTAGGAACATTCCTTTGACTATCTGTACTTGTGACACTTCCAGCACTTCCTTTTCTGGTTCTCCTTACAGGTGTACCAGAAGATCTTTCGTCGAGGTGACCAACTTTGCCTTGTCTGACTGCTTCCAGATACCTTTCATACGATTTGAGCTTTCTGACATCTTCAGTTAGAAGGAAATCTGGCAGCACAGCACCTTGTTTCTTTGTAGACGTTTCCTTGATTCTGACAGATAGAATAGGTTCCGTCAACATGTCGTGATTTTCGGGGTCATTGAGCCTCTTGGGAATGTCAGGATGAAGTCCAAGTGCTCTCTGGATCAACAATTTAGTATATCTGATGTAGGGAATCTTTGAGCCAAGTTTGTCGAGAAATGACATCATGTCATCCCAAATCAGAGCTTCAATAGCGATGTGTTTCATGTTGACGAATGCCCAAAATATTTGCAGTTCTATGAGCTTAGGATGCTCATAGCCGCTATCACGACCAGAAACAGACTTGGTGATGATCATGTAGAGTGTTCTCCATGGTTGAGGAATACTCTTAAGCTCCACGTGAGAGTGCTTGGTGATTACTCCTGTAGCCTCATCATAACCGATATTGATTAAGAATTGGAGAGTTAACTCTTCAGCAGGTGTGGCATAAAGTTTGGTTGGATTGACTTCAGGAATAAGGAGAGCAGCCCTTAAGTCTGCAGGTGTAATGGTGACTTGTTTGTGGTTCAGAGTCACCGTCACAGCAGTCCTTCCTTTGACCCGTTCCATAGTGTTCCAGAACTGTTGGATGTAGATCTCAGGAATGGTTGCAGAGTGAGTAAGCATGTTCTGATACGGATGAGTCCTCAGAATATCGATAGCAATAAGACATGAAGATTCAGAGCAAGTAAGGGTGTCAAAGTCAACACGGAGGTTATTCTTTCCTATCTTCATTGGATAGCCATGAGGATAGATATCAGCAATGGAGAGAACTTCAGGTGCATCCATATTCATTTGTTCAGCCATGTCGTGATCTGAAATAACATTAGCCAAAAGAACCAACATATCGAAAGACATAATGTTAGTCAACAGAAGGTCTTATTGTCTAGTGATAATGATTGTTACGAGTCCTAAGTCACTTGTATGTTCAATCAATGATATCGTGAAATGTTTCGTGAGTTAGTTAACTTTAAGTTTTAAAGTTTATTTTATCACTTATTGTTCACAACATATCAAACGATTTAAGTTTATTAGTGACATTTTTGGATTCGTGATGATATGATTAGTTTATTTACAAGTTTGTACAAGTAACAATTCATCATGAAGGTCAATCCAGGGTTAAGCGTAGTTTTGGCAAAGTTATGCGTAGACAGGTATGATATATGCTTAGGCGTAGACTTACGCGTAGAATCCTATCTTACGCGTAAGAAATGTTACGCGTAGGAAAAGGAGTCCTTATGCGTAGAGCTTATGCGTAGGCATATATTTACCTTACGCGTAAGGCTACTCGTAAGAGTTGACCTTAAGCGTAGGGTTCACTGTTTACGCATATCCTTCACAGGATACGCGTAGTCCATTGTAGAACCTTAAGCGTAGAAGCTACGCGTAAGACAAGTCTTACGCATAACCAGCTACGCGTAAGGTAATCCTTATGCGTAGATAATCAAATGACCTTGATTCTGAATTCTAAGCGTAGCAATCCTGAAATAAATTTATCAAATCATCAACATTAACACATACATACATTTTATCAACAGATCATGGCAATAACATATGTTACACAGTTATGCGTAGAATTGCATACGCGTAGACTAAACCCTAGATCTACGCGTATGGATTCTAGCCATAGATTAAGCACCAAACTTTTTCTGGTATATCATAGATGTTGTGAGAACATGTAGACAAAGTCTTAACACTTTTTATGCAGTGAATCAAAAACACCCAAAGTTTATGAACTTTAAACCCTAGTTTCGAATTGATGATCAATTCGTGTTTCTGGGTGGCTATAGACCATGGAAATCATCAATTCAACAATGCAAAAGCATAACCCAACTATCTTTTTAACCAAAACACTTCATATTTGAAAATACCCAAATCGACTTTTAAACCCTAATTTTCAAAAATCTTCAATTAGTGAATCTGGGTGGATTTTGAAGGTTAATAAAGTATCATTGATGTATTAGGATCGTTTAGACACAATCATTTCACCCCAACTACACACGTATTGATTGTGTGTTCTTACGCATAAGCGTAGAACACAAAATTACGCGTAGAACATGTTTTAGCCGTAGGATTTACTTGAGATTCAAAACCATTGTTCAAAAACATGATCCAATCACAGAAACACTTACAAAATGATGATCTGAAACACGGATTTCTTGAGTGAATATTATGCGTAGGATGATAATAGGTGTTTTGTAATAAATGTGAAGTGAAAGTTAGGTGGAGGAGTTTTATTTAAAATAACTTTAAGTTTTGACAGTTTTGGTCCCTCCACCTTTTCCATTTTCATCCAAAGCCTTTTAACTTCCAATTTTGGTTACCAAATGAAGATTTTAGAAACCTTGACGACACTCCCCCTCGACTTGATAAAATATTGAAAGGTTATTAATTTTAATCCGAGGAGTGTCACATGTACCAGGAAATTAACCACCGTTTGTAAAAGAATCAACCGAGATGTGATAACATGCAAGTACACAGATGTTTTGAAGCAGTTAAAGGATTATTTTCTCCCCCTCAACACTTGATCGGAAAAATACTGAATTTTGAAAGATAAAAGTGTTGACGGAAGAAATGTACTTGCCATGTTTAAAGAAATGTAGATTGGGAGAATATTTTTGTTGTTTTATCAGGTTTTATATTTTTGTATTTTGTTTTTGAAAGATTTTATTTATTTACAAAAGATGTTTTGGTGTTTGACAGGTTTTTAAGACTGTTTTAAGAGGTCATCCAATTCCTCTTGAGTCAAACACCTCATACCAATTCGGTGGACCAACTCATTAAACCTAGCAGGAGGCAAGGCTTTGGTGAGCAGATCTGCCAATTGGTATTCAGTACCCACAAAGTATAATTCAACGGTACCCTGTTCCACATGGTCCTTGATGAAATGATAGCGTAGATCGATGTGCTTTGATTTCGAGTGCTGAACAGAGTTGCACGAGATTGCAATGGCACTCCGATTGTCGCAGTACATCGGGATTCTGTCAAATACATAACCATAGTCTTTGAGTTGTGTTCTCATCTAAATGACTTGAGCACAACACGCGGACATGGCTACATATTCTGCTTCAGTTGATGACAGCGATGTACAATACTGCTTCTTTGATTGCCAAGACACCAGTTTATCACCGAGAAATTGTAGAGCTCCTGAAGTGCTTTTCCTTGAGTCTAAGCATCCTGCGTGATCAGCGTCTGAAAAAGCGATTAGTTCAAAACCAGAATCCTTCGGATACCAGATCCCCAAGTTAATGGTTCCCTTGATGTATCGGAGGATTCTTTTAGCCTCAGAGAGGTGGGTTTCAGTTGGTCGCGACTGATAACGGGAGCATAGATAAACGGCAAAGACAATATCAGGTCTGCTAGCTGTTAGATACATGAGGGACCCAATAATACTTCGGTATTTGGTGGGGTCAACTAATTTCCCATGTAAATCAGCATCTAGCTTCTTGGTATGAGCCATTGGTGTGGCATAAGTATCACAGGTAATCATTTCAAATTTGTTTAACAGTTCAAGGGCATATTTGGACTGACTCAAGAAAATACCACGGGGTGATTGATGAACTTGCAGTCCTAGAAAGAACGTAAGTTCACCCATCATGGACATTTCAAAATTTTTCTTCATGAGTTTTGCAAAAGCGATTGAAAACTTTTTATGTGTTGACCCAAAAATGATGTCATCCACGTAAATTTGAACAATTAAGATGTGTGCCCCGTGATATTGTATAAAAAGAGTTGGGTCAACCGAGCCTTTGGTGAAATTATTGGCAATGAGGAAAGATGATAGCTTATCGTACCATGCCCGAGGGGCTTGTTTGAGACCATAAAGAGCTTTGTTCAGTTTGTAGACATGGTTCGGGAACTCAGGATCAACGAATCCATCTGGTTGGCTGACATAGACCGTTTCTTTAAGTTGCCCATTGAGAAACGCCGTTTTGACATCCATCTGATAGACCGTCATGTTCATATGAGCCGCGAACGCGAGAAATATCCGAACAGCCTCAAGACGAGCAACCGGAGCAAAAGATTCTTCAAAGTCTATCCCTTCTTCCTGACGATAACCCTTAGCAACTAGCCGTGACTTGTTTCGGATGACATTCCCTTCAGCATCCAATTTGTTTTTCCAAATCCATTTTAGACCAATGACGTAGACCCCTGTTGGTCTTTCAACCAGTTCCCATACTTCAAGACGTTTGAATTGGTTGAGTTCTTCCTGCATGGATTCAATCCAGTTGTCTTTTGTCATTGCATCCTTAATGTTTTTAGGTTCAGATTGGCAGACAGTGAGTGCATAAATGCAGTGTTCACCATCTGAGTGAAGACGTTGTCTCGTAACGACTGGTTGATTCGGGTTGCCAATAATGTTAGCCAGAGGATGGTCTTTTGTCCATCTATGTGTAGAAGGTTGATGTTGATATACATTGTGCAGATTCTGAGGATTCAAATGGTTTGTTGAAGATTCTGCAACATCTGGTGCAGCAGTCTCATTGGCAAACGGGTTGAAGAACGCATTTGGATCAAAATCTGCAGGTGGGGGTACTTCATTCAGAATATCATCAGCTGGTTCATCATTGTTGGAAGCGGTGTGTTCAACTGTTGTGTTGGAGTCAATTGGTGTGGGTGCATCTTCAACAGTAGTTGTTGTAGCAGGTGTATCAGGTATAGGAATATTATCAGGTTGTGCAGCGGAAACAGCGGATACACCAGGAGCACGTTCATCAATGTCGTCACAGAACAGAGGAGCAAATAACCGTTCCATTTGTTGACGAGTTAGCTGAGGGCTTTCTTCAGCTGATGATGGGGGTTGAGGGAAGTTTAAACGGTTGTGACCGGGTTCTAAGCTGTTATACTCAGAAGCCATCTCCGTGAGTTCATCGAAATGAGCATGAATCGTTTCCATTACCTCCTTAGTTCGACGATTCCAGATTCTGAAACCTTTAGAATTGTCACAGTATCCAATAAAGACTCCAATATCAGCTTTTGCTTTGAGCTTTCCAAAATCATCACGATCATTATTCGGATAGCAAAGGGATCCAAATACATGAAAGTGTTTGAGGTTCGGTTTGTAGTTGTGGACAAGCTCAAAAGGTGTTTTGTTGTGGCGTTTTGTGATCATAGAACGGTTTTGAGTATAGCATGCAGTAGATACAGCTTCTGCCCATAAGTAATCTGGAAGTTTAGCATTGATTAACATTGTTCTTGCAGCTTCCACTAACGTTCGGTTTCGTCTTTCAACAACTCCGTTTTGTTCAGGTGTCCGTGCAATAGATGTTTGATGCTGAATTCCCACTTTCTCATAAAGTTCACGAAGGGTTTTGTTAACAAATTCAGTTCCTTTGTCTGTCCGAATAATCCTGACGGTGTTGCGGAGCTGAACCTGTATTTTTGTGAGAAAGGTGATGATCATTTGTGGAGCTTGGTCTTTGCTACGAAGAAAATAGACCCAAGTCCATCGTGAGTAGTCATCAACAATTACTAAGATGTAGCGTTTGCCATTGATCGTTTGCACGCGCATCGGGCCACACAAATCCATGTGAAGAAGATGAAGCACATGCTGAGAGCTGTGTTCCACCTTTGAAGGAAAATGAGCACGAGTGCTTTTCCCTTGTTCACAGGCTGAGCAAAGGTGATCTTTTGAATACCGGAATCGTGGGAGTCCTTCAACTAGTTTGTGTCGAGCAAGGTTGGTGATGGTTTGAAAGTTTAAATGTGATAGACGACGGTGCCATAGCCATGATTTTGTAGATGTTGCCTTTGAAAGTAAGCAAATGGGAGAGGAAGCAACCATGTCTTGCATAGAGATAGTGTAGAGACTAGAATTACGCGAGCCAGACATAAGGTCGTTTCCTTGTAGATCACGAATGAAACAAGTTTTCTCCCTGAAAGCAACCTCCAAATCTCCATCACAAAATTGACCTACTGAAAACAGATTGTGACCGAGGCCTTCCACATAGTAAACCCTGCTGATTTCGATGTTCCCATTAATATAATCTCCGTAGCCCATGATGGCTGCGAAGTGATCGTTCCCGAATCTGACAGTGCCAATGAACTTTGCAATAAAGTTTGATAACAGTTTAAGGTTGCCTGTCATGTGTCGGGAACATCCGCTATCAACAATCCAGAGAATGATCTGTATCACCTGCATTACACACAGACGACACAGATGGAATAGAAGTAGATGTGGAACCCGAAATGTGAGAGGGTTCCGAAGCAGATATGTTAGACATACACACATTTATAATTTTAGGCATCCATTTAAATCCTAGTGTGTTATATATCCATTTCTGCCATCTATAACTACTCTTTGCTTTAGTCTTAGTGAAAGCACTAGATGATACTACATTCTTAGGAGGTGTAGTGGGAGCTACTGTGATAGCAATGGTTGCCTTAGAATCTAAAGAAGGTGGTTTACCAAGCACAGACTTAGAATGATTAGTGGGCTTAGAGGTATTCTGATTCTTAGGATTCCGTAATCTAGAGATTATAGCTTTAGCAACACATTTGTCATGACAATCAGAATTCATACTCTTTTGACAAATATCACAAGGTGCATCAGATTGAATATCAAAGGTACTTAACGGTTTAGCATTCGTTACATCACTATTTCTATTACATTTGCCAGACGCAACATCTATAGTGGAAGTAACTTGAGTTTTATTCAGATTCCTAGGGTGTTCTTCTACTTTAGCATTCCTTATTGATCTTTTCTTAGGTCGCAACTTCCTATTCTTCGATTGAGTGCTCCTAGGCTGTGAAGTGCGGACGTTTGGAAAAGATGCAACTATTCCTGTTTCAGTAGAGGGAAACACATTAGCAACTTGTGATTTGGCAGTGGGAATTCTAGGTTCACGATTACTAAGTGTGACTGGTGCTAATCTCTTAATCACAGTAGGCGGGAGTAGTTCATACTTTCCTAACATTTCCCGTAACTTAGAGATGGTGTGAATCAGATCTTGATTTTCAGAACGAAGATTACCAGCAAAATTCATGACTTCTCTAGTGTGAGCAAGACAGTGATCAAGTTCGTTTGATGCTTCATCTCGAGTCTTTTTGAGTAAATCAAATATGACACCATATTCCTGTTTAACTTTTAAAAGTTCTTGTTCATATTTTGAGATTTGACTTTTCAAAGACACGTTTTGATCATCCAGATGCTCAATTTTAGTATCAGAAGATTTTGCACTCAATTGAGCGATTTTCTTTTGAAAACTAAGTTGATGGTTGTGAATATCTTTTTCACACCAATGTAGACGTCGTTTTGCATTGTAAATTTCCGTGTGTAATCGTTTATTTTCAGCTTTTAAAGACTCGATCTGAAGCACATTATCGGTGTTCTCAACAGTTGCAACAGTTTCAACAATATCAGCAGAGATATGATCAGATGCATATGGCAACGAATAGAATAGCACAACATTATGGATATCAGCACAGATAACATCTTCCAAGAGTCGATCAACATCTTTTCTCAACAGTTTCTTTTTCCGTTTTGTGTTAGTAATAGATGTTTCTGTTTTCTCGAAAACGTTTTTCATTACCCCAAGTTCCTTATGAAAATCCTTTTCCCAGGCAATTGCACAACTTTTCAAGTTTTTAACATTAGGTAAAAGATTTTTCTGAAAAATGTCTCTTTGTTCTCGCGCCAGAGGCGATTGAAAATGTTCAACTTTGATTTCAGATCGATATTCTATCTCATGTTGTAAAATTTTGAGGTCAGCCATGAAAATGTCAAAATATCGAAGAATTTTTCGATTTTCAGGTTGTGAGTTTACTTCGCTAATGGAAGGTAAAGGACCGTAAGTTTGTGCAAAGACTGTTTTGGGATTGACAATAGAAGACTCGAGTGTTTTGATGATAACCCTTGGTGTGTTAGAAGAATCCGTTGGTGTGACGAAGGTGACCGCGTTTTTATAATTAAAAGGTTTGTTGTAAACAACATTTTTTAATTTTGATCGACTCTCGTCTTCTGCATCTAATTCCTCTTGACGATGATATTCAACAACACTCATGACAGTATTATCAATTTTGTATTCTGCACTGGAAACTTCAGGAGTTGGTTTGAATGTTTTTAGTGAAAGCTTTGGTTTGTAATCAGCTAGATTTTTTCCATATCCATTTGGATTAGGTTTTAAGGTAAACTTTTCAATAGCTGTTACTGATTCACCATGTTTGTAAACAACAGTTTTAAATTCTTTAAGTTTGTTTTGCAAACCGAGAATTTCTGCAAGAAGGTCATCTACCCGATTCGTTGAATGCTTTTTGTATGCGGAGAACTGTTTTTGACAATTTAACAACTCAGCCTTAGCATTTTGATTTTCCAAGGTGAGAGCGTTAATTTGCTTTTTATGTTCATGTTTCAGTTGTTCTAATTCGGACAACAAAGCATTCTTCGAGGCGGCTAGATCACGCATCTGTCTCTCTAAATATTTTTCGTTTTGATGAGATTTTGCAAAGGCGGCTTCAAAACCTTTTTCACGGTTTTCTTGAGTTTTGAAAAAGTTGAGTTGCATTTGTAAACATTCAAAATCCTTGGTTAACAGTGCATTTTTACTTTTTAAGGATTGATTTAATGCATAACATTCCTCCATTTTGATTTTATGGTCTTGAATTAACCGAGCAAAATCCGGATGAGGCAACAGATCATCTTGTTCAACGTGAGTCTCAACATGAACATTCTTTAGATCCTCAAGTACGACCACGGAGTCAATTTGATTATCAAAGGAGACCATAAGGTCATCTTGATCGTCAAATGTAACTACAGGGTTAACTTGAAAATCATCAGAAGGAGATGTAGAAGACTCATTTTGAACAGTCTGATCCGTGCCGGATTCAGATATTGGCGGAGATATTAGTTCAGATATGATGATGGTTTGTTCGGGTACCTGAGACAAGCCATCAGTGTCATACACTGGGCCTGTATCACTCATGTGCAGCTCATGCATATTAGCCATCAACATAACAGCTGCATTAGCCTGCAAGTCCTCCATATCATCATCTGAGTCTGCATCTGCCATAAAGCTCTGTTCTTTGTTTGTGAGAGATCCACCGGCTTCATCCTTAAAAGCCAAAAGTAATGCCTCTTTGAAATAAGCACTGCCCCGAGTCCTTGGCTTTGGGCATGCATTAGCCAGGTGTCCCTTCTCATTGCAGTTGTAGCATCTAAGACCATTTAACCGATTCTGAGCATTTCCCTGTTCCACCACTTGAGCTCTGTTGTTATTCCTACCCACAGCATTAAACCCTTGACCACCGCCCATCTGATGACCATAATCACGATTTTGAACTTCAACACGACCATTGTTCACAACAGCTTGAGTCCGTGTGTTAGATGAGGAACGAATACGATTGTTGGATTTGTTGGTGTAACAGCCAAAAGCATTAGCAATCATCACAAATCCTTGTTGCAATGCTTCGAATGGATCGATTTCCTCAGTAGTTTCACTGACATATGCTTGAGCATTGTTGCTGTATGGGACCAATTGATTTTGTTGAGGTTGAGGTTGGTGCTGTGAAGGTGTGTTGGAAGCAGTTGGTTGAGTTGCTGGTTGAGAGGGATAATTCTGTTGAGCATACAAGGCAAGTTGTTGATTGTCCGGTTGTGACTGTTTAGTAATTTGAGCACGGAGAATCCTTTCCCGATCAACTTCCTTTTCATGAGGCTTCAAGTAATCGTACAACAATCCATAAGTAGAATGATGCATATTCTTCGCTTGACGGAGAAAAATGACATACTTCTCCTATTCTGGACCAAGACTACTCAGGAACTTAGTATTCACTGCAATTCTTGGCATGATGATGTTGTGTTTATCCAAATCATTGATGATGTCTGAAAATCGGTGATGATATGACTCAAGTGTCTCTCCAGGTTCAATCATGAAGTGTTCATAATCCAAGTAAATTTTGGATTCCAAATCCTCCTGATTGAGTACAGATCCTTCCATAAGAAGACGAATATGATCCCACATTTTTTGTGCAGTCTTTTGAGCATCAACACTACGAAGAATTGGGTTTGGTAATCCTAAAAGGATGTATTCCATTGCAAGTTCATCAGCTTCATAGTGTAGAAGTTCTGTAGGATTTAAATCTGCAACAGTAGCAATGTTGGTTTGTTCATCTCTTGGTGGAACTGCGTTTGGATCTCCGGGTACAATGACAGTAGGCATCTCAAATGGACCTTCCAAGATAACCTTCTTTAAGAACTTTCCATGTGGTTTCTTCAGATCACAGAACCTAAAGAACCTTATCACCCATTGATCGTAGTTTCCTGGAGTGAGCATTGGAGGTCTATCAAGTGATCCAGCTTCATGAATTGATTGTTGGCTGCTTAAAGCTTCACACATCTTTGCAAACCAAGTGGGTTCCTTCATAGTGCTTCGTGATGGATGTTGATTGACATCGTTTGTGTAAGGTAGAGTTTGAAGACTTGGTGGTGGTTGAACCATTTGTGGTTGTGGAATTGCACCAAGTTGTGGAGTATGTTGCTGATTAAATTGTTGTTGATAAATGGCTTGTTGTTGATTCCATTGTTGATGTTGTGGAGTTAATTGTTGTTGTTGTTGATGATTATAAGTGTGAGGGAAGTAGTTAGAGTATGGTGGTTGAGACATGATGATAAACTTGTGTAGTAATAATGGATCTTTGTAGTCGAATGAACCTTTGTTGATGAAGTATCCTTAGGCGTAGAAATGACAAGAACCAAGTAGCACTTATGCGTAAAAAACACCAAAAGTTACGCGTAACAAGAATAGTTACGCGTAGGATTTAGCTTACGCGTAAGCAGGAAAAAAGACTAATGTTATGCGTAAACAGTAAGTTAGGCGTAGAAAGTTAGGCGTAGGATTACCTTATGCGTAGGACTAAGTCTACGCGTAAGATGAATCTTAAGCGTAATATTTTCTACGCGTAAGCTTATGCTTAAGCGTAAGATTAGGGTTTTATCCCAAGTGATCTTTTACACTTCACAGTGCAAAAGAAATCCAAAGTCGACGTATTTTCAGACTTATCCAAGTAAGAAAACACGGAATAAACCAGAAAATTGAAGATCAAACCAAGGAAAGTCTTACGCGTAATTTTAGGGTTTTGTTACGCGTAAGATTACTCGTAACTTTGATTCTATCCAAATGTGTTTCTAGACCAGTTTTTGTGTGTTGAAATAGCTTCAATAACACCAAAATAACACAAAAGTGTGAAACTTGATGATCCAAAGCACTTAAAACAGTTACGCGTAGGATAACACTTGCGTACAAAAACAAGCTTAAAAACAAGGAAAAACACGTAAAGTTCCAAACTTTTTGCCAAAAACCAATAGTTTAACACCTAATAACGTTGAAAGTACAAGAATCTTGGATTCAAAAGTGTAAAAAATCAGTTTTTAAGCGAACCAAAGATTGTGTTATCTTTACGCGTAAGACCCAAACCAAAACTTCAAAAACAAACGAGTACACCCAACTATTTGGCGATTGATACCACTGTTAGGTCACTAGTTTTACAACACAAGCTTATAGAGAAAGAGATAAGGCGATTGAACAAGCTAAACACACACACACACACGTATAAGTAAAACCGGTTAGGCGTAGAGAGTGAGTGAAAGAATAACTTGAACAACCAACCCTCAAATGAGGGTTTACAATAGTTTATATAGGCAAGGAGCTAGGGCAACACTCCCTCTCCTTCCCTATTCCTTATTGGGCTTGGGCCTCAGCTTATGGGCCTTCTACATAAGCTGGACCTTAAACAAACATAAAGGCCATAATAAAGCTACCTATTACATATGAAATATAAATACTTGAAATACTGTTTAGGAGTGATTCCAACAGAAGAAAAGCTTAAATTCTGTATCAAATGTGAGTTTAAGTATGTAGATAAGATCAATATACTAGGTGGTGAAATTGATCTTAAAGATAGAGAGATTAAGATGCTTAAAGATAAACTAGCAGAGGCAGAGAGTGTAAAATAAAAGGCCCTAGAAGAAAAAGAAAAACATGTTGTGAGGGTAGCTAAAACACAATTTGCTTCTGATTTAGTTCATAAATCTATAGAGAGTCATTTAATGAAAAAGGGTTCTGGGATAGGATACAATAATATGCCACCACCCACTCTTATGCAACATGTACCACCTGCTAAAGAACTGTCATTTAGTAGTGAATTCAGTTTTAACAAACCTGTAGAAGGGTTAAGTGAGACTGAAACACCTAAGATAGGTTCTGACAAGTCATCTGATGGTCCCACAATTGAAGATTGGGAATCATATTCTGAGGAAATTAGATTTGAATCAACTAAGCCTGAAGAGATAGAGAAAGTTAAGAAAGTTGATTCTCAGCAAGTCAACCTTGTACCTAGATTTGGAGCTCAAATTGCTAAGAGAGTAGTTGAGTACAAGGAAGTGCCTAGGGAACAAATGAAAAGATTCATACCTAGGGGAAACCAGAGAAACTTTAATGGCCTAATTTCTAACAGGTTAGGTGATGAGTTTCAATGTGTCAAGAAAGCTTGTTATAAATGTGGTAGTTTTGAGCACTTGCAGAGAAATTGTTATAAAAACAAGCCACAAGTATGGAATCATTGGAGGAGGGTAAATCATCAAAACTTTTCAAAGAACACAAACCCTCATCCTAACAAAAACATGATTCCTAGAGCAGTGTTGATGAGGAATGGGAATACAAAATCTATAGTCACTGCTGCACCTAAATGGGTTCCAACCACTGCTAAGCAAAATGTAAACATGGCTAAGCAGAATCAAAACACTGTTAAGCAAAATATCACCACTGATACAAAAGAAGTTTTAAAAATTCCAAAGGTGATAACTGACACAGTGGTTGGAAATCATTTTTATGCTGTTAAGGCCTCAGCAAGTTGGCAATGGAAGCCTAAGACCAAGGTTTTACATCATGTCAACTGTGCATCAATGGACCTAAAGAAATTTGAATATTTTGATGCACAGGGCAGACCCAAGTTAGTATTGGCTTGGGTCCACAAAAGGAACTAACTTGTTTAAATTTCATGTGCAAGGCAATCTACAAACTGAGCTAAAAGATAAAGGAGTTTTTGATAGTGGTTGCTCTGGGCACATGACTTGGGATGGGAGCAACCTGGAAGATTTTGAAGCTTTTGATGGAGGTTATGTGGCATTCGGCAATGATCCAAAGGGAGGAAAGTTACTTGGCAAAGGCACAATCAGAACTGGGAATTTAGACTTTGAAAAAGTCTATCTGGTACAGGGACTTAAGTATAATCTATTCAGTGTTTCTCAAATGTGTGATAAGAAAAACTAGGTACTTTTTGGTGAAACTGAGTGTGTGGTGTTGTCTCCTGAGTTTAAGATGCCTGATGAGAAGTTTATACAACTTAGGGTACCTAGGAAGGAAAACATATATTGTTTTGATCTTAAAGATGTTCTCCCAAATAGGTCCCTAACATGTTTGTTTGCTAAATCATCTGTTGATGAGTCAAAATTATGGCATAGAAGGCTAGGTCACCTCAATTACAAAACAATCAATAAACTGGTGAAAGGAAATTTAGTGAGAGGGTTACCTTCTAAGGTTTTTGAGTGTAAGGAACTGTGTGTGGCCTGTCAAAAGGGAAAACAACATAGAGCTTCTTGTAAGACCAAAACTATTAACACCATCACACAACCACTGTTTATGCTTCATATGGACTTATTTGGACCTACCTTTGTTAAAAGTTTGAACCATAAGCAGTAATGCCTAGTTATCACTGATGATTATTGTAGATTTTCTTGGGTATACTTTTTGGCTGCTAAGAGTGAGACTAGTGAGATACTTAAGAGTTTCATTACTAAGATAGAAAATCTAGTAAATCATAAGGTCAAGGTAATCAGATGTGATAATGGAACTGAGTTTAAGAATGATGTGATGAATCAGTTCTGTATAGCTAAGGGTATAGAGAGACAGTTTAGTGTTGCTAGAACACCACAACAAAATGGTGTTGCTGAAAGGAAAAATAGGACACTAATTGAGGCTGCTAGGACAATGTTGTCAGAATCCAAGTTACCTACTACCTTTTGGGCTGAAGCTGTAGGAACTGCATGTTATGTGCAGAATAGAAGAAAGGTAGTGAAGCCTCAAAACAAGACCCCCTATAAGCTGTTACATGATAGGAAGCCTATGATTGCATTCCTAAAACCTTTTGGGTGTCCTGTTACTATCTTAAATACCATAGACTATCTAGGCAAGTTTCAAGAAAAAGTTGATGATGGATACTTTTTAGGCTATTCTTCTAATAGTAAAGCCTTTAGAGTATACAATAGGAGGACTAGAATTGTTGAAGAGAACCTACATGTTCAATTCAGTGAAAAGACTCCTAGTGTTGAGACCAAAGGACCAGACTGGCTGTTTAACATTGATATGCTAACCAAATCTATGAATTATGAGCCTATCATTGCAGGAACTTCCACTAATGTTAATGCAGGTATACAAAAGGATTATGATGCAGAAACATCTTCCAAGGAAGCTGATTCTCCAAAGGAGTTCTATTTGGTTGAAAAGTGGAAAGCTGGTTCTGTTCCTTCCATCATTGATAAGCAAGGTCCCACTGATGATGATGTACTAAATACTGGAGGCAATGTTGATCATCATCAAGATAAGGATGAGTTGTTGAAAGATAACTCAGTGTCGGTAGAAGAAATTGAAAAGAAGAAAAGGCATTCTGCAAGCACTGCTAAGCCAAATGAAAGCACAGATAGAAATAATGAAAGCATTGCTAAGTCATCTTCTACCACTGATAGTTCAAGTGAAATCCCGGCTGCAAGTACTAATGATAGTACTTTCTTTAGACCAAATGCAAAGCCATTATTTGGTGATGAGGAGTATCCACATGATCCTAACATGCCTGCATTGATAGAAATTGATACTCCTACTGATGATGAAGACATGGATGACTTCTTCAATGCTGATTTGACTAACTTGGAAACTGTCATTCATGAAAGTCCAATCACTACTACAAGGATTCACAAGATTCATCCCAAGGAACAAATACTTGGAAACGTGAATACACCAGTTCAAACAAGAAGCAAGGTTAAAAACACTGAACCCTTCCCTGAACATGGTTTCTTTGCAAGATCACTTCACAAAAGAAATAGTCATAAAGATCTGCAAAATTGCCTGTTTGCTTGTTTTATGTCTCAAAAGGAGCCCAAGAGAGTGGAAGAAGCTTTATCAGAAGAAGGATAGGTAGAGTCAATGCAAGAGGAGCTTCTTCAGTTCAATCTTCAAGAGGTTTGGACATTGGTTGATCTTCCAAATGGTAAGAGGGCAATTGGGACAAAATGGGTGTTTAGAAACAAAAGAGATGAAAGAGGAATTGTTGTAAGAAACAAATCAAGGTTGGTTGCTCAAGGATACACACAAACTGAAGGTTTGGATTATGATGAAGTGTTTGCTCTAGTTGCAAGAATAGAGGTTATTATATTATTTTTGGCTTATGCTTCATTCAAGAACCTTGTTGTGTATCAGATGGATGTTAAAAGTGCATTTTTGTATGGCACAATTGATGAGGAGGTTTATATTTGTCAACCTCCTGGTTTTGAAGACCCTGGTCATCCTGATAAGGTTTACAGGGTGAGGAAGGCTATGTATGGGTTGCATCAAGCTCCTAAGGCATGGTATGAATGCTTGTCTACTTATTTGATGGACAATGGGTTTAAAAGAGGGCTGATTGATAAAACTTTGTTCATTAGAAAGCACAAAGATGATATTTTATTAGTTCAGGTCTATGTTGATGACATCATCTTTGGCTCCACAAACAAGGAGCTATGCAAGGATTTTGAGAAACTTATGCACGATAAGTTTCAGATGAGTTCTATAGGAGAACTCACTTTCTTTTTGGGGCTACAGGTTCAACAGAGGACTGATGGTATCTTCATTAGTCAAGACAAGTATGTAGCAGATGTTTTGAAGAAGTTTGGGTTTCAAGATGTAAAGAGTGCTAGTACACCTATGGAGACTCAGAAACCACTACTACCAGATGATGGAAGTCCCAAAGTTGATTTGAAGTTGTACAGGTCCATGATTGGATCTTTGATGTATCTCACTGCATCTAGGCCAGATATTATGTTCTCAGTATGTGTGTGTGCAAAATTTCAAGTCACACCTAATACCTCACACATGAATGTTGTTAAGAGAATCTTTAGATATCTTAAAGGTTATCCTAAACTGGGCCTTTGGTACTCTAAGGATTCCCCTTTTAATTTGGTGGCCTAAACAGATAGTGACTATGCTGGTGCTAGTTTGGATAGGAAGTCTACTACTGGAGGATGTCAGTTTTAGGGAAGCAGACTAATTTCATGGCAGTGTAAAAAGCAAACTATTATGGCAAATTCTACAACTGAAGCTGAATATGTGGCTGCTGCTAGTTGCTGTGGTCAAGTTCTTTGGATTCAAAATCAATTGCTGGATTTTGGGTACAATTTTATGCATACTAAGATTTACATTGATAATAACAGTACAATTTGCATCATTAAAAATCCTGTTTTACATTCTAGAAATAAACATATTGAGATAAGGCATCATTTTATTAGAGATTGTAATGAGAAAAGGTTGATTCAAATGGTAAAAATCCATACTGATTTCAATGTTGCTGATCTTCTCACTAAAGCTTTTGATGTGGGGAGGTTTCAGTACCTTGTAGTTAGTATTGGCATGATTAATCTCTAACTCTCAACTTGTTTTGTAAAAGTTTGTATAAGTATTGGACTGTTATTATGTAATCTTAGTATTGCTATTTTGTTTCTAACCACTGATAGTTGTGTTCAAACCACTGTTTGTTGCTCTGTGTTCCCACTAACCATTTTGCAGATACAAGAAAGTTCATTATAGAAGCAAAATAAGTACTGAAGTTTAATTATTCATTCATTCAAGAAACAGTTTACAACTTACAGCTTACAATTAACTTCAAGTGCAATTAAAAGACTAGTTCTATACATGATTTCCTACTCCTATCCTAGCTCATATCATCTATTCCAAAACCTGATCATATGCATGACCAGTACGATGAAGAAGCTGAAAAGGATGGATTGATGAAAACGAAGATGATGAAGATGAATACAGTAGATGGATGTGTGATATGACAATGTCCTTTTTGTTTCATCTACTGGTTTCTCCAAAAAGCATCACTCTATCTTCCTCTTTCCCTTTCCCTTTATGATATGTGATGAAGCACCACAACCTGGTGCAGGAAGACCAAGAACCACCTCTCTGTCCTTTGGGAGTGGTAGATTTCTTGCTCGTGGTCTTGGTTGGGATTGGGATGATGAAGGTTGTCCTCTCTTTGCTTTCTCTCTAACCAACCTATTTAAGGTTGGTTCAAGACGCTCAGTAGAATCATCTGAACCCCTTGATGACTCATTAGGATCTACCACACTATCATCTTCAGATGAAGGGAGAAAGGGGGATTTTCTAGGTCGAGGATATGGTTGAGGAAAGTAACCATGCCATGGGTTTGTATCCTCACTTGATGATAATGATGATGATGAGGAGGAGGATGTTAGATCAATGACTTCTGGTTTATTCCAACTGGGATTCCACATAGTGATTATGGTTGATTGTGGATTTTCGAGAAATTAGGGTTTTGGTTTTAATTGGAGTGTGTTATTTGAGATTTGGGTTTCTTTTATAAGAAAAGATGTGGCTTATGTAAGTAAATGAGGGGCATGTTAAATATGGTTGAGGAGTTAATGAGATCATTGGGTTTTGGGAATATTTTAATACCGAAGGTTGACTCTATTGACTTCAGTATTAGCACTTTTGCTAACCACTGATGATACAATGGAACCACTTATATCTTTTCCTAACCACTGATAACACTTAATCTCTTTTCTGTGTTTGGTTTTGTTTGTGTCTTGCAGGTATAAAGGATAGGATTGTTGCAGTTTGGAACTTGTGCTGTTTAGCTGCTAATGTTTTATTAAAAAAAAAAAAAAAAAAAAAAAAAAAAATTGTGTAATACTTCATATGTTTGTGAGATCTCTCTTATTTAGACACAGATTTGCTTGCTGTATTTCTTGGTCAACTGATTGAAGTGAGCCCTTGTATCCACTGATGGTGTGCTTCAAAATGCGGATAGCAGTTCTGAAACCTCTGATTGAATGCTGCTTAATTTTGGATACTACAGGGGTCGTTTGGTAACTTTGGCAAAAGTATATTTATCTCCCCAAATCACGGATGGATCATTCAATTGGTCTTCAAATCACTTCAACTTGGCGCTCTATATTAACCCTAATCACTTTCCTTTGCATAATTCACATAATCCACTCCATACCCATCATCAATCACAATGGCGACCCAGTACTCCAACACACATAACCTTGTTGCTAATCTCATCAAAAACAATCGATCTGAAGGTTTTCATCAAATGATTGATTTCCTTATTCACATTTCTATTCACTATGCCTTAACTGTCACACCAACCATCCTTAAAGCCTACATACATCATTTCTGGAGGAATGCTAAGCTTGAAGAGGTTGAAGGAGTAGAAGTGTTTAGAACTGTTGTGGATGAGAATGCTATTTCAGTTGATGAGGAGATTATTAGGAGAGTTTTAAAGTTTGATGATGCTGATGGTATTGTAAACCTTTCAGATGCTGAGATAGTTGCTGGTTTAGAAAGGTTAGGATATACATACATGGGTGATAAGGTATAATTTTTTTAAAAGTTTGTTTTCACAACAATGGAAGTTTTTAATTCACACCTTGTTGATGTGTATGAGTAATAAGACCACTGGGTTTAATGACTTTCCTTCTAAAATTGCTATTGATGTTATTTGTTTGTCTGATGGAAGAAAGTTCAATTGGTCTAGGATGATTTATGAGGGACTAGTACAAAACATTAGGAAGAAGGGTAAATATTATTTATATCCTAGGTTTGTTCAACTTATTGTGGAAAGTCAAATAGCAGACCCTGTTGAGCATTCTAGAGAATATGAAGTACATCATATGCTTCCTAAGGTTTTTGCACATATGAGGAATCAGAAGCCAAATGTACAGATTAGAGATGTTCCTTTGTTTTCCCATATGCTTACTATGCCTGCTGATCCTGAGTTTGATGAAGGTATTGGATCTCACCCAATAGTCACTGAACCCACTGCTAGTACACCTCAACTCACTGATAGTACACTTGTAACCATTGTTAGTGACGCTCAACCTCCTTCTAGTCAAACCCAAACCACTGTTACACCAATTGTATGGACTAGGAGACAGAAGGGCACTAAGCTACCTCAGGCTAGTGTTAGTGGTGTTATTCATGAGGCTGTCACATGGAGTGGAGGTGACATGATTGGAAGGGCTTCCACTACTGATTCATGCTTAGATGCTGGTCAGGATAGTGGAAACATAATTAAGACCCAACCTTTGGCAACTCTTAATGTGGAGAGTTCCTTGGAACTTAACACATGTGGAGGAATCCCTCGCCAACTGGCTACTACAGGGTGCATAGTTGATCAGGCAAGGTCTGATGCTATGTTTACTTTATCCAAGGATTCACCTCTCGGAGCATTTAACACAGCTCAAAGTGATGAGGATAGTTTGGAACATGAAACTGAATTGACGGATCCTAAGCTTGTACATGATGACTTTTCCAATGAACCACCTCTCGGACCAGGTCACACAGGTCGAAGTGGGGAGGATATTCTTGAATGTTTTAATGAATTGACGGCTAAGTGTACCAAAATGGAGGATACAATTTCAGGTCTACAGGAGCTGGTTGTGTTTCAGGGAAAAGACATTAGGCGATTGAAGCACAGGGTATTGATTTTGGAGAAAGTAAGAAGACCTGGGGTTGCTGTTTTGAGAACTATGAGAAGGATGAAAAAGAAGGTGGACTCCTCTCCAGCTCTGAATGTGGAGGATGTATCCAAACAGGGGAGGAGTGAAGGCATGAATTCAGGGGAGGCTGTTGATGTACCTATGGAAGAAGATGTTGATAGTGGAGATCAAGAATTTTTGGTATCTGATAAAGATGGGAATGAGGCAGTTCTTGAAAGTTTGAAGACTGTTGTAGAAGATGAAGTAGTGTAGGACACAACCACTGATAGTGTGTCTGCAACCACAGTTAGTACACTTGTAACCACTGCTGCAGTTTCAGACATGGCATTGTACCCACTACTATCATACCCACTGTTATCATAACCACTTCCATTATTGTTACAACTCTCTCTGTATCACCACCTAAGTCTAAAGAAGTTGAGAAAGAAGCTGCAAGTACATTGATGAATCTTAGCAAAACCTCATCTATTTCTACACCTATCATTGCACCTGTTTTATCTATTGAATCTGCTGCACCTAAACCTAGAAGTAAAAGTTTGATTATTGGTGATCCATTAAAGAAGAAAGTGGTTCAACAAGACATTGGTAAAGGTAAAGGGATTGCAGAACCAGAGTTGAAGTTTAAAAGTAAAGCAGAGCAGGTTGCTTATGATGAAGAGTATGTAAGAAATATGTTAGCTGAAGAACAAGCAGCTTTAGAGAAAAGGAAGCAAGAAGAAGAGGAAGCTAGTCAGAGATGGTTAGCTACATGGTATGAATCACAAAACTATCTTCAAGCTTCTCAACAAATACATGATGAGTATACTGCACAAGAATGGGCATTGTTGGATGATGAGGAAAGAGCTAGACTTTTAGGTGAATGGGCAAGGAGGATCAGTAAAGAAAGGAAACAAGTTATAAGAAAGAAACCTCCTACAGTTGCACAAATGAGGAATGTACTGATGAAGATTATTAAGAATTCAGGCATACATATTCCTGATAATCTTAATAAGTGTTCATTTGAAAGAATTCGTGAGCTGTATCTGAGATGTATGAGGATTAATAATGATGATTTATGTCCAATGAATTCTGAAAAAGAAGAAGAATGGCTTCAAAGTAGACACAAGAGAAAATCTGAGATTCAGGAGACATCTGGTTCTAAAAGATTGAAAGTAGTTGAAGATGTTAATCAAATTATTTCTTATGAGTTTAAGCTTAAAGTTGGAAGTGAAGGAGTTTGGAAAACTCAATGACTCAACAATGAAGTTTATGAATATAATAAATTTTCACAGATGCTTCAGTATTTTGATAGGGATGATTTGATGAATCTTTGGATACTTTACAAGAATAATTTTGGTGAAGAACATCCAAATGATTATCATGAGAGACTGGTTTATCATAACTTGAAGATTTTATTTGAACCTACTCATCATGAACCTGAATGGAAAGGACTCTACAATGGTCAAGTTACAAGATGGTTTTTATATCAAACTTGTGGAGTTCATGTTTTAACTGTTTCTGGAGAAGTTATTCATATGCTAGTAGAAGGTGATTATCCTCAACTGAATAAGTATCCAGGAGTTATTGCTCAGATGTTGAAGCCTGGTATTATCAAGATGTTGTTACCCTATGATGGTCAAGCTTACGAGTTGTTGCTGAAGTATGAGAAAATTCTTAAATCTAGTAAGTGTTTGTCTACATCCTCTAATTCAGATGTTTTGAGCTTAAAGGAAACTTGAGAATTCTGTTGGAATGTATCAAGTTTAGGGGAGGATTGTTGGGTTTTTGGTTCCTTGGATCAAGAATTATACTAAGTATTGGAACCACGGACAGAGTTGATAAAACCACGGACAGAAGAATGGAACCACTGATGAAGACAAACCGCGGCTAGTAGTATTGTGTAACCACGGACATTGTATTGTAAACACTGCTAGTCTTGTATAGTCGGTTTAGTATTTTGTATTAGATAAATATGGAAAAGATATTTATCTTGTAGGTTACGTATTGTATAATGTAAAGGACTCCTCAGCCTATAAAAGGAGGTCCTAGGTTAGATTAGATATACGTATGTTTTATATCTAAGGTCGATACACTTCAAGGTTGTAAAACCCTAATACTGGTTAGAGTATTCGTATTAATAATAATGTTGAGGTGTTGAATGTTTACTGTTCTTCTTCTTAAGATTAAGTATTAAATTCCGCGTGATACTTGATAAGTATTTGTTTCAAGTCAGTTTCTATATTAGATCGTTTGCTCAACTGGGATCAACAAACCAAGATCCTTTAACTCCCTTTTTGGTTAATCAAAACACATTTAGGCAAGAAACTTGATGATGCTCCCCCTCGACTTTTGAAATAATGAATTTTATAAACATTTGAGTCCGAGGAGGGTATTTTACATGATAAATAAGGTTTTATGAAATAGAAAAATATTTACTTTCTCCCCCTCAACACTTGTTCGGGAAAAATGGTGAAATGTTTGATAGAACACGGTGTTGATGGAAGTTTTGTACTTGAAATGTTTGTTTTTCAGTTAAATTTGGAAAGAAAAATATTTTTGGATTTTATAAGATTTTATATTTTTGTATTTTGATTTTGAAATATATTTACAAAAAAGGTTTTGGTGTTTGACTTTTCAAGTGAGTTTTAAAAGTTCATCCAGTTCTTCTGGAGTCAAACACCTCATACCAATTCGGTAAATATTGCGGGAGGCAAGGCTTTAGTGAGAAGATCCGCCAATTGGTGTTCTGTACCTACAAAATATAATTCAACTGTACCCTTTTCCACGTGCTCTTTGATGAAATGATATCGAAGATTGATGTGCTTTGACTTTGAGTGTTGAACTGTGTTGCACGAGATCGCAATGGCACTTCTGTTGTCGCAGTATACCGGAATCTTGTCGAATACATAACCATAATCCTTGAGTTGTGTTTTCATCAAAATGAATTGAGCACAACACGCAGACATGACTACATATTCTGCTTCAGTTGATGATAGTGATGTACAGTCATGTTTCTTCGATTGCCATGACACCAATTTATCACCAAGGAATTGTAAACCTCCTGAAGTACTTTTCCGTGAATCTAAGCATCCTGCGTGGTCAATGTCTGAAAATACTATAAGTTCAAAACCAGAATCCTTCGGATACTTTATCCCCAAGTTAATGGTTCCCTTGACGTATCGGAGGATTCTTTTAGCCTCAGAGAGGTGTTTTTCAGTTGGCCTTGACTGATAACGGGAGCAAAGGTATACAACAAATACTATGTCAGGTCTACTGGCTGTTAGACACATGAGAGACCCAATAATACTACGGTATTTGGTAGGGTCAACCAATTTTCCATGTAAATCAGCATCCAGTTTGTTGGTATGTGCCATTGGTGTATTGTAAATGTCACAACTTTGCATTCCATGTTTATTCAATATTTCAAGAGCATATTTTGACTGACTTAGGAAAATACCACGGGGTGATTGATGAATTTGTAGTCCTAAGAAGAACGTAAGTTCACTCATCATTGACATTTCAAATTTGTTTACATTAGTCTTGAAAAAGCGTTTGAGTACTTTTTGTGGGTAGAACCAAACATGATATCATCCACATAAATCTGAACAATTAAAATGTGTGCCCCATGATATTGAATAAACAGTGTTGGGTCGACCGATCCTTTGACAAATATATGAGAAAGAAGAAAGGATGACAACTTATCATACCACGCCCGGGGCTTGTTTGAGACCATAGAGAGCCTTGTTCAGTTTGTAGACATAATTAGGGAACTCTGGATCAACGAATCCTTCCAGCTGGCTAACATACACTGTCTCCTTAAGTTGACCATTTAGAAAAGCAGTTTTGACGTCCATTTGGTAGACTGTGATGTTCAAGTGAGCCGCAAATGCCAGAAAATCCGTACAGCCTCAAGTCTAGCAACCGAAGCGAATGATTCTTCAAATTCGATGCCCTCTTCCTGTTTGTAACCCTTAGCCACCAGACGTGACTTATTTCGAATAATCGTACCTTCAGCATCTAACTTATTCTTCCAAATCCATTTTAGACCAATGACGTAGACCCCTGTCGGTCTTTCAACCAATTCCCATACTTCTAAACGTTCAAACTGGTTTAGCTCTTCTTGCATGGATTCGATCCAGTTGTCATGAGTCATTGCTTCCTTAATGTTTTTGGGTTCAGTTTGACTGACAGTGAGTGCATAAATTCAATGTTCTCCGTCAGTCTGAAGGTGTTGTCTAGTTACGACTGGTTGATTCAGGTTGCCAATAATATTAACAAGAGGATGGTCTTTAGTCCATCGGTGTGTGGATGGTTGGTGTTGGTATATATTATGCAGATTAGGTGGATTCAGATGGCTGGTAGAAGATTCAGCAACATCTGGATTTGCAGTTTCAGTTGAGAAAGGGTTGAAAAACGCATTTCCATCATAATCCGCTGGTGCATGTACATTTTGATTAAGAAGATCATCAGATGGGTCAGTGTCATTAGAAGCGGTTTGTTCAACTGTAGTTGGAGAGTCAATCGGGGGTGCATCAGCAATGGTTGTTGTTGTTTCAGATGTATCAGGTATTAGAGTATTATCAGGTTGAGCAACGGAAATAGTTGATACATCTGGAGCACGTTGATCGAAGTCTTCATTGAACAAAGGAGCAAACAACGTTTCCATTTGATGACGAGTGAGGTGAAAGGTTTAATCAGTTGATGATTGAGGGAAGTTGAGACGGTTATGACCGGGTTCTAAGCTGTTTTGCAATGAGACTTCACCAGGAAAAGTCTTTGATACCACTGATAGACACCACTAGGGATCACCTAAGATCCGTTAATGGATTCACAATTAACTTGGACAAGCAAGATTAAAGAATTGTTATAGTCAAAAGCTTAATTGGATTATCAATGATGATGGTTTGTTACAATGGTTGATTACAAGTGAAATTTGAGAGAGAAAAGGGATACAAGTGTCTAAAACTGAAATGAGAGAATGAAAGCTAACGACTATTTAAAAGGTATTTTTGGAGGTAAAGTTAGTTAGGAGTCTTTGTGGAGAACTATACATGTGCAACTCACAAGTGTGATATAAATCCCACTTGTGCCCCTCACATGCCAACAAGGACTCCTAACACCGCCCATTATTAATTTTTCTGTAAAGAGTTAAATGGGTGGAATTTCAGATATAATTGAAATGGGTTGAACGGGTCAAATCGGGTCAATTCAGCATGCATAAACCTTCTTTTTATTAAGGGCAAATCACCTAGAAATGTAGTTAACTTGCCACTTTTTCCCATTGTATGTAGCATTCTTTTTTTTTTCTCATTCTGTCAATAAACTTCTATCGTTAGTCCTTTGTGTGTACCCGTTACCAAAAAAACCTGCATCGTTAGTCCTTTATGCTAACGACCGTTAATAAATAACTTAAAATTTGGTTATCTTACGCTAAACTTGCGTCGTTGGTCCGTTATAGTAACAATCGTTAAAAAATAACTTAAAATTTGGTTTTCTTACGTTTCCGTCTGTTTTTTTCACGTTTTCGTACGTTTTTACACATTTTCGTTCGTTTTAACACGCTTTCGTCCATTTTTTCACGTTTTTATCCGTTTTTACACGTTTTCATTCGTTTTTACACGTTTTCGTCTGTTTTTACATGTTTTCATCCGTTTTTACACATTTTCGCCCGTTTTTGCACATTTTCATTCGCTTTTACATGTATTCGTCCGTTTTTACACGTTTTCTTCCGTTTTTTCACATTTTCATGCGTTTTTACACGTTTTCATCCGTTTTAACACATTTTCGTCCGTTTATGCACGCTTTCATCCCTTCTTACACGTTTTTGTCTGTTCTAACACGTTTTCGTCCGTTTTTTCACGTTTTCATCCTTTTTTACATGTCTTCATCCGTTTTTACACGTTTTCGTCCGTTTTTCAAGTTTTCATCCGTCTTTACACGTTTTGGTCCGTTTTAACACGCTTTCATCAGTTTTTTCACGTTTTCATCCGTTTTAAACGTTTACAACCGTTTTTGCACGTTTTCATCTGTTTTTCACGTTTTAATCCATTTTAACACGTTTTCATCCGTTTTTACACGTTTTCGTCCGTTTTTCACGTTTTCGTCCGTCTTTACACGTTTTGGTCCGTTTTAACACGCTTTCGTAAATTTTTTCACGTTTTCATCTGTTTTTACACGTTTACATATGTTTTTGCACGTTTTCGACTGTTTTTGCACGATTTCGTTTGTTTTTACACGATTTTTTCTGTTTTAACACGTTTTTTTTCTTTCCGTTTTTCTCGTTTTTACACGTTTTCATCAGTCTCTACACATTTTCGTCTGTTTTTTCACGATTTCATCCGTTTTTACACAAAATGTGCAAACACGAACGAAAACATGAAACAACGGATGAAAACGTGTAAAAACGTGAAACAACGAATGAAAACGTGAAACAAAGGACGAAAACGTGAAACAACGAACGAAAACGTGCAAAAACGGATGAAAACATGTAGAAACGGATGAAAACGTGAAAACACTTACGAAAGCGTGTTAAAACGGACCAAAACGTGTAAAGACGGACGAAAACGTGAAAAACGGACGAAAACGTGTAAAAACGGATGAAAACGTGTTAAAACGGATGAAAACGTGAAAAACGGATGAAAACCTGCAAAAACGGATGAAAACGTGAAAAAACTGATGAAAGCGTGTTAAAACGGACCAAAACGTGTAAAGACGGACAAAAACAAGAAAAACGGACGAAAACATGTAAAAACGGATGAAAACGTGTTAAAACGGATGAAAACGTGAAAAACGGATGAAAACGTGCAAAAATGGTTGTAAACGTGTAAAATGGATGAAAACGTGAAAAAACTGATGAAAGCGTGTTAAAACGGACCAAAACGTGTAAAGACGGACGAAAACGTGAAAAACGGACGAAAACGTGTAAAAACGGATGAAGACATGTAAAAACGGATGAAAACGTGAAAAAACGGACGAAAACGTGTTAGAACGGACGAAAATGTGTTAAAACGGATGAAAACGTGTAAAAACGCATGAAAATGTGAAAAAACGGAAGAAAACATGTAAAAACGGACGAATACGTGTAAAAGTGAATGAAAATGTGCAAAAACGGGCGAAAATGTGTAAAAACGGATTAAACATGTAAAAACAGACGAAAACGTGTAAAAACGAATGAAAACGTGTAAAAACGGATAAAAACGTGAAAAAACGGACGAAAGCGTGTTAAAACGAACGAAAACGTGTAAAAACGGACGAAAACGTGAAAAACGAACGAAAACGTGTAAAAACGGATGAAGACATGTAAAAACAGATGAAAACGTGAAAAAACGGACGAAAACGTGTTAGAACGGACGAAAACGTGTAAGAAGGGATGAAAGCGTGCATAAACGGACGAAAATGTGTTAAAACGGATGAAAACGTGTAAAAACGGATGAAAACGTGTAAAAACGGAAGAAAACGTGTAAAAACGGACGAATACGTGTAAAAGCGAATGAAAATTTGCAAAAACGGGCGAAAATGTGTAAAAACGGATGAAAACATGTAAAAACAGAAGAAAAGTGAAAAAAAAGACGAAAACGTGTAAAAACGAATGAAAACATGTAAAAACGGATAAAACCGTGAAAAAACGGACGAAAGCGAGTTAAAACGAACGAAAACGTGTAAAAACGTACGAAAACGTGAAAAAAACGGACGGAAACGTAAGAAAACCAAATTTTAAGTTATTTTTTAACGATTGTTACTATAAAGGACCAACAACGCAAGTTTAGCGTAAGATAACCAAATTTTAAGTTATTTATTAACGGTCGTTAGCATAAAGGACTAACGATGCAGGTTTTTTTGGTAACGGGTACACACAAAGGACTAACGATAGAAGTTTATTGACAGAATGAGAAAAAAAAAAGAATGCTACATACAATGGGAAAAAGTGTCAAGTTAACTACATTTATAGGTGATTTGCCCTTTTATTAATTCTCCTTTATATATATCAAGCATATGATATACATAAGCTGGTTGCAAGGCACTCCACCTGACCTGTTTTGACATCATGATCAGACCTGTTTTCACGTTGAACTTTTATGACCCGTTACCCAACCACCGGATGCCCCATAATGAGTTCTTATTTTTATGTTTCTAATATAACCTCACATTCATGCAAGCACCGTCTTTAAAATTCACTTAGGTGCATAGTAATTACAAAAAGGGATCACATTGATTGATTTTACTCTTTCTCACCTCTAACTTTATTTCTACCAGTTCGGATATGTTTCTCTCATACTGGAGAAAAAATAAGAATTTAATTTTGGCATAAGTAGCCGTAAAAGTATATTTTACTTTGGTTGTTGACAGTGAATTCAGGTTGTTTTAATTTTGTTACAATAGGTTGGGAAGAGTATTTTTCAGTAATTCTTGGAAGTGACGAGGTCAAATCAGGGAAGCCCGCTCCAGATTTGTAAGCTCACAATAGAATGATTCCTTTTACATCCAAAATGATGAGGTCAAATTGGACTGGATGGGTAATAGTCAAAATGCGTTAGTTTCCAAAGTGTGGTTAAAACAAATTGGGCCAACCAAACACACTTCTGAACTTTGTTAAGTACATGAAAGGCTAAAAGTAAATGCAATTTAGGAGGTAATTGTGTATCTTTCAACGTATTTGACTCGTTCGATTATTGTCTACTTAACCATTTGACCCGTTAGAGATAAGACATAACCTGACCCACTCACAAATAAATGCTTGTAAGGAGTATATCAAGTGATTTATTATGTGACTATGATGAATCACTTGAACATCAGAATTTCTTGAAGCTGCGGATAAAATGGGTGTGGATGCATCTAGCTGTCTCGTGATAGAAGATTCTCTGTAAGTGAATTATGGTCTTTTTCAATTTTGTTAAGTTCGTGTTTATATCTTGTTTTTAGAGCTGTAATAATTTTCTACTTGTATCAAGTTTGCATTTCATAAGATCACAGGCAAAATAATCTACCAGCAATGCGACGTTCTCTATTTTGGGTTTAACAAAAATGGGAATTTCTGTTATTGCAATTTACTCATTTGCCTTTATAGGAATCACTTAATGTTTTTAGTTGGACTGACGGTGAATATGGTAACGATATTAACAGCGTAGGAATGGGAAGGCTGCAAATATGCAAGTGGTGGCGGTACCATTTGTTCGGATGAGTTTTCAATTGCTGATTATGTGATTCATTCATTCCTAGATTTTAAACCAGAGTTATGGGGACTCCCACCGTTTGATGACTGTATGTTTCACTACCAAAGATGTCATCATCCATTGTCTTTACTCTTTACCGAAGAGACCACATTGACTTTACTACTAGAGGTGGCAATTTGGACGAGTCAGGCAGGTCGGGTAATGGGAACTATTTTTTATATGGATAAGTGGCTTAGTTCAGGATGGGCTGATCCAAAAAAAATTTAGTTTAAAAATATATAAATATCAAATAAGTGCGCATGTTTGTTCAAAAATTAAATTAGTAACATAGGTTTGGAATAAAATGAGTTAGAAAAGTTATTGCAGTATATAAAGTTAAGGCAAATTAAACCTGTTTGACTGATTAAAAACCGTTTCTTTTAAGATAAAGTATTATTTAGTCATTTGACTCGTTACAGAAAAAAATTTCCTATATATATTTCAAAAGTAAACGGGTCGAAATTGTCACATCTATGCCGCACACCAAAGATTTAACAGTAGTATAATTCAAGTTAACGTGTTGTTGTTCCAGGGGTGATGAAAGCTTTGCCAATTGAACCCATTCGGTTTAAAGGATCATACAAAAATGGATATTTGAACGAAAGTTCAGGTTTATAGTTTACTCTCGTTACACTTGGCATTTAAATTACACTGTTTTAAAAGCGTATGGTGGCTAACTGGATCGGTCTGGCGGGTTCGGCAACTAACAGACCAAAACCTGTTTTGTGTATGGGTTGGTTTTGGTCGAGTCGAGCATGGCTAACCTGGAATAATTTGTCATATAGTGACGAAAACCATGTCACATATACGTTCCTTTCTATTCTGACTTTCTCAAAATTAAGAAATTTCACATGCAACTGGAGTATAGTTATCACATATTTTGAGCTTTGTTTATTAATGTCTTATCGATTGTTCAGATAATGGAGCTTCTGATCTTCCTGGTCAAGTCTGTGGTGTCTACTTTGGTTGGGCTGAAGCTCACTCACAGGAGCGATTAAAGATCGTCGTTAGCATTAGATGGGAGCGTATTTGTGGCTCTTTCAAAAGAAACATTGTGAGAATCTAAGCTTTGGCTAAACCACTTACCCACGGGTGCTACTTGCGCTAAAAAAAGATTGACCATTTAGCTAAACATTAATATAATAATATACTCATGGCTAATCGGAGGAGAGAATTTTAGCTCATATATGTGAAATAGCCCCGTATGTGCTGTATTTATTGCTAATAGGTCAAACAGGTAAAGTAGTAACTTTAACTTTTCTTGGCTTTAAAATTAGTCGGCCAAAAGGTCGGATACCATGGTTACCCAAATAAAGATACCATGGTTACCCAAATAAAAATAAAAGTATTTGAATGTACCTTCATAATAGAACCTCATGCTAAAGGATCCTGGTTCATCCGCTGTATAAAAATTGTACAAAAACAATGTTACGATAAAGTTACCTAAAGGGGGAATAACTTAAGCAATCGTACTAACATATGATTGTAATAGATTATAACCAAAAAAAACACTTACCATATCTCCTGATTGTAGTTTTTTCCTCAATTTCATGGTCATCAAAGAAAGGATATTCTCTAATTCGCCATAGAGTAAATCCAAGGTTGGTGTTTGTTATTTTCTTACTTAGATTATTTGATTTGATGATTGACATTACATTAGGGTTTTTTTTGTAGGCTTCCAAAACAAGTTTGGGGATGAGCAAGGATAACGATATTTTCTTACTTAGATTATCTGCTATAGCACATCAAGGTAATAAGACGATTGTACCCTCAACAGTAAAAGGATAACGATATTTTATTGAGTATAACGAAACGTTGACCTCGGCGTTAATGGTCAAGGGACGAGTTTGGCATATAAACCCCATGTTTTGGACATCCAGCGATGAAAACGCCTAAGTTTGTCTCATCGTGATGCACAGGAACAAGTTTAGGGACCAACGGTGTATTTTTAGTCTAATAATTGGAAGTTCAACTTGATATCAAATAACATTACATTTACTACGAGTCAAACTTTCCTAGAAAACAATAAGTCAAAAAGAGATGAAAACTTACTTTTTTTCAACGCCTGGAATTGTGTTATGTGGCCTTCAAAATCCTCCTTTGAGCGGAAAGGCGGGTTGAAGTTTGATTTTTACAGGTTTAGCTAATCTATTTTCTTTACCTGCAACTTGAGATCAAATAACATTGCATTCACACCAAGTCATTGGTTAATAGTTGAAAAGTACTACTAAATATTATATATTCAAAGAAGAAAGCTTACTTACGTCAGTGCCTGGGATTGTGTTTTTTGGATTTCAGAATCCTTCTTTGAGCTGAAACCCATGTTGAAGTTTGGTTTTAAAGGTTTAGCAGATGTTTTTCCACTCAATACAACTGTAGATCAAATAACATTGAATTTGAAGAAAATCATCAGTTATTACTTAGATGTACTAGAAAAATATTAAAACCGTTATGGAAGCTTACTTATGCTCAAAGCCTGGGATTGTGCTTTGTGGCCTTCGGAATCCTCCTGTGAGCTGAAAATCGTGTTGAGGTTCGGTTTTACATATTTAGCTGATATGTTTCATGTAACCACCACTTGAAATCAAATAACATTGAAATTGAAACCAGTCGTCAGTAAATACTTTCGAGTACTAGACAACGTTGAAAGCCATTTGAGTGGTCAAACTTTCCTAGAAATTACTTACTTTCGTTCAAGGTCTATGATTGTGTTTTGTGGCCTTCAGAATCCACCTTTGAGCTGAAAACAGGGGTGTAAATTTTGTAGAGGTTCGGTTTATAAGGTTCAACTGATCTCTTTCGTGATACTGCAACTTCAAATAAGATAGCATTAAATTTGCAACAAGTCGTCAGTTAATAACTGATGTAGTAGTAAAAGGTATAAGCCATTTAAGTGGTCAAACTTTGCTAGGAAACAATAGCTTACTTGTGTTTAACGCATGGGATTGTGCTTGGTGTCCTTCAGAATCATCCTTTGAGCTGAAAACTGTGTTGAAGTTCGATTTTACATGTTTAGCTGATGTGTGTCCTTTGACTGCAACTTGAAATTAAATAAAATTGTATTCACGATGAGTCATCAGCTAATACTTAGAAGAACTAGTGATGTTGAGAGCTATTTTTACTGGTCAAACTTTCCTAGAAAACAATAGCTTACTTTTGTCCAATGCCTGCAACTGTGTTGAGTAACCTTCAGGATTCCCCGTCCAACTGGAAGCCGTGTTGAAGTTTCGTTTTGAACGGCTAGCTGATCTGATCCCTTTTACTGTAACTAGATATTAAATAAAATTGAATTTACAAAGAGTCGTCATTTAACACTTAGATTATAAAAGTAACAAAAATTGTAAAACGTCTCATGAACACCAAAACCGATCCTCTAAAGGACGTTCGACAAGCTCTAGTTCTGAGTCACTTAAGCTAAGATAAGTAGCTTTAACTAGCTTATAGCTTATGATAAGGGCTTATACTCAAAATATCAAGAAAACGCGAAATTAGGGTTTTAGAAAGAAAACGCCTAGGTTTTTGTGAGCAAGGCTAAACCAAGGTTTCTAATGGGATCTAACACATCTTATGAACATACTAGAACAGTAAGAGAGCTTATAGAATAAGTATAAAGGCTTATGTAACCTAAAGTGGGTCGATAGGGGTTTTTAGGGTTTCTGTACAAGGTTTCGACCAGGAGAGGGCTTCGGGGCTGGTTCTCTCGACTTCTTGGCTTCCTATGGACTCTTATCTTTTGCATAGGTCTATTGATATCCAGGATCGAAATTATCAACAAGATTGACAAGAAGTTACATTGTATTATGAGACACACTTTACAACGTTTACATGTACATCGTATTTATAAGGTTCTATGCGAACCATCATGTCCCTTCGTGAAAGGGTACAACCGAAATAACTAACTTCCATAACTACTTTTAACTAACTATAACTGCTATTTGGTTATTAACTAAAAAACTAACTAGTTTAGCCCTTAGGCTTTCGTTTGTTACATATTGTACCGAGCCAATGTTTTGTCCAACAAGACTTATGCAATTATGGTCCAACATTTCCCCCCTAATTGTTTATGTCTTGTTCTTCGAGTCTTCATGCTCTTCTCCGCGTTCTCTTCCATGTTGCCTTCCAAACTAACACCAAATTGAGTAGTCTTGCTTTTCCTCTTCTGAGTTTCTTCTAGTGCACTTCCTACTTCAACATTCATCCCATCACAGCCTTGTGGATATTTTACCCTAGCATAACCAATGCTACTCTCAATCACTTAATCTTTAGGCTCTTTTCCATGTAGGGATCTCTCTGCTTCCTCATAGTAAACCTTCACTATTCCTATGTACTCCTTGTAGAAATTCTTCACTGCTTCCTCATCCTTTTTATGTTAGCCTAAGTAACAAAGCAACCTTCTTCCATTTATGTCGCGTTCAAAGCAATCCGCACAAAGTTCCTATACAACGTTGTTTCCCTTTTTTCTTTCCTTTTTTGTCGCATATAATACATTGTCCGTAACAAAGTTACTTTCACCAATTCGTTTGGTGTTTTTGTTGGCCGTATATTCCTTCAACCTTTAACGTGTTCCTTTTCTTCTTCAAAAGTTGATTGAAGTTATTCCACGTTCGCAACTTTACGTTGGTATCGATCATGCACTACCATCTCCAACGTCTTCCAAATGTCACCGTGTTCCACCGAGTCCTTTTCTTGGCCGGCGTAGGGTGTCTTTTGATCTTTCTGATCAAAGTTGAATAAAAAACTTCTTGTAATCTTGGATCCCTTCGCTCTGATACCAGTTTTGCACAGGTCTATTGATATCCAGGATCGAAATTATCAATACGATTGACAAGAAGTTACATTGTATTATGAGACACACTTTACAACGTTTACATGTACATCGTATTTATAAGGTTCTATGTGAACCATCATGTCCCTTCGTGAAAGGGTACAACCGAAATAACTAACTTCCATAACTACTTTTAACTAACTATAACCGCTATCCAGTTATTAACTAACAAACTAACTATTTTAGCCCTTAGGCTTTTGTTTGTTACATATTGTACCGAGCCAATGTTTGTCCAACAAGACTTATGCAATTATGGTCCAACATTATCTATTGCTAGGACTCAGAACTTTGAGGTGGAGAAGTGGTGTGGGATGATTTTGAAAGGAAATGGGTATACACCTATTTATAGGCCTCGAAATTACTTAGGGGCCAAGTTTACTTGGTGTGGTGGTCAAGGGAGGAGGGAGGTGACTCATGATAGCTAGTAGGTGACTAGGAGAAGCTAGGAGGGTAGCTAGGGGCGGTGTAGAGTAGTGTATAGCTATGGTTGTGTCGTGGTGGTGTTTTTGGTCAAAGGTGGTGACAAGTAGCTTATGGTGGTGCTAGGGTGGTTGCTTGGTAATGACAAGGTGGTGACAAGTAGGTGGGTCATGGTGGAGGGTGGTTGCTATCTTAGTTTTTGGTTTAAACTAGTTTAGGGTTAGTTTAGGGCTTAAACTAGATTAGGATTTAGATTAGGGTTTAGTACCTAGATTAGGGTTTATAAGGTTATTAGAGACTAAGATTAAGGTTTATGAATCATGTACTAAGTGGTTGTAACTTATGCTAAAGAAATGGTAAGGTTTAGACCTAGTTTAGGGGCGTGAATGACCTAAATAAGATTTTGTGCTTAAGAGACTTGCACCTAAGCTTTAAGGAGTTGTAAATAGGGTTTAGGGAGGCTAAGATACTCTAAAGTTAGCTAAGGTAACTTGTAATTAAGTATTGAACACAATTAAACTAGTTTCATCTTGAAATTAGGGTTTCTGAAATAAATGTAAACGTATAGGGCTTGTTTTGGTATAATGTTATATATAGTAAGTTAGATTAATAGAATACTTGATAAAATGATGTTTAAAACCTATACTTGACATACTAGGAGGTTTACAAGATGTAAACATAAGGATATTTGGTATTGGGGATACATGAGCATGTCTAGTGGGCTATGCAAGTAGTGGGGATGAAATAAAGCAAAACTTTTACCGTGAAAATACCTTATATAGATATCGTAGTGGAAATACCATTGAGGAAAATAACGGGTTGTTATAGATATAGACCCGCATATTAGATGTGTGAAAACTTATAAAAGAAAGATTCAAGCTTTGACCACTTTTGATACCAAAACAACACTTGTATAAACTGTTAAACCAAAAGGACTAAAAAAAATGAATACTTGTTATAAGATGAAAAACCACAAAACAACCATAAAAATAACAACGAGGCTCAGATGCCAATGTTAGGATCGTATATAGGTTGAATATTGTGATTCGGGAGGTCGGGGAATATGGTAGAATACCATCTCCATGGTTAGAGAGAAGAAGTAAAGAGAGAAGAGAGCAGGGCCGTCTCGTGGATTTTAGTGGCCTTGTGCCATGACTAAAAGAAAGGCCCCTTAAAGACAATTTTTTCTAAGACTGCGTTAACTTTTATTCTACTTTTTGCTCTTTCCATATCCAGATTCTTGTTTTCTAGGAGGCAAAATTCTTATATCTCATAACAAATGCCAATAAATAGTCTTTAAATCAAACATATTTGACATCATTAGTAATAATGCTACCAAATAACATATAAATCAAATAATTTAAGAACCATGGAACCATGAACAAAACAAACCTCAAACAAAAGACCTTATAATGCCACTTCAACAAAGTCACATTGATCGAGATGTGATAAATGAAAAGGCAGTGTCAGTTTTATTAACGGTCACATTGGGCCTTTTAATGAGTTTCACAGGTGGGCCTTATAAGTATATTATAGGAACTGGACTTTGAGAAAATTGGTGCCCTAGAGAATTTTTGGGCCCTGGGCGTCAGCCCAACCCGCCCCTGTCCAAAACCGGGCCTGGAAGAGGGTATGTATCATGTGCTTTTCTTGCCTTCTTTGCGAAAACCCTTTCCCTTAAATTTAAAAATAAAAAAAATAAAAAAATAAAAATAACACATACTCTTTTTCCGTCTTTAATTTTTTTATCTAAAAATAAAGTAATGTAACTAAGGGGATGTTTGTTACGGCCTATATAGCCGGATTATGGCTTATTTGGTTTTGAGACTTTGAAACTTTTCAGCTTATATAAGTTCATTATGACATTCAGTGGGGGCGATGCCCCCGACCAACTTCTTGTGGACACATAAAATATGTAGTAAAAAATGTCAAATTCGTGGAAGATAGGTCAAGTGCCCTCAAACAATTAATCCGAGTGCCCTCGGCTCTCTTTGGTTATCCATAGTCAGAGTTCTTTCTAATGGGTAAACTATTTTCCGGTGGTTTTGTTTGGCCGGAAATGGAAGAAAAATAAAAGAGGTAAGAAGTGAGTAAGATGTGTGGGGCCTTCTTCAAAGAACAGAAAGGTATGGGCACGTGGGATGTGAATCGGTACTTATTGATTATTTTCCAATTATTTATATAGTAAAATTAAATACTATAAACTTGGTACAGCTAATACCAAAATTAAGACATGCTTTTTAAATAAAAAATAAAAAAATGTGTGTGCAATATGATGTAACTAGGGGTGTTATTCGGGTTGACCTGGTCGGGTTCGGGTCAAGGCTAAAAAAAACATACCCGAACCCGACCTTGTTTAGAACTCGGGTTACTTGGGTCGGATCAATTCGGGTTTGGGTCAACTCGGGTCGGGTCAATTCGGGCCGGGTCATCTCGGGTTCGGGAGGTCATTTAAAAATAGTACAATCTTGGTGTTTACATACAAATTAGAAGGATAAAAATGAAACTCGGGTCACTCGGGTTGACCCGAACCCGAGTAATAGACAAATATTATACCCAAACCCGACCTTGTTTAGAACTCGGGTCAATTCGGGTTGACCCGATTGACCCGAATATAATTTTTGACTCGATTAACCCGACCTGAAATGCCATATTCGAGTTTGGCTTGGATCGGGTTCGTGTCGGGTCGGTTTATATGACACCCCTAGATGTAACTATATTGTATAGAAAGTTATCATAATTATTAGTACTAATATACGATCTTTTGGTATTAGTTTGCGCATATATGTTTTTTTTCTTTTTTTTTCCATTTTTTTTTATAAATTTGTTAGCCTTTTGTAAAAAAAATTGTTACGGTTATATATATTTTTTAACGTATACTTCTTTCGTTTAAAATTAAACGGCTTAAATGTTTACCTTGAGATAACTAGATGATATTACAAGTAAAAGTTTTTTTTTTTTTTTACGGAAACCTGCATATATACCATGCTTCAACAAAATTGTGTCTTTGGCTTAAAATAACGCTTTTTGCCTAAAAATAAACCCGACCCGACCCGACCCGACCTATTAAAAATAAAAAAAACAAACGTTAATTCAATCACTTTTATCGCTCGTTGCCCCTACTAACTACTTTTTCTGGCTCCGCCACTGATGACATTATAAACTTATATAAACCCAAAAAATTTAAAATATGCCACAAAAGATGAGCTTATAAACCATAATGTCACGGAGTCATCCTCAACGACCCCGCGCGGCGTCCTTACACCGATAAGGACCAGCCATCCGTCCAGCGTATAATAGAGGTTCACTGGTTTCGTCCTGCCTTGGACTCATCAGGGGAGCGGCCCCAACTCCCGACCAGTGTGGTGCCGTATCGAGTCTCCACTCGTGGCACGTACTACACCCTTAACGTTGGGGTACTCCAACAAGACCAACAGGATTGACCAGGAACCCACGCATTAAGCAACGCTTCCAAGCAGAACCCGACCCACAGAATTTGGCTCGTGACATTCTCCCACCACCAATTCATGCACGTCCTCGTGCATGGTCATCCGTCTCAACGAACGACTTCCCTCGAATGATTTGGCTTTACTCCGGCTTTATGGCTAAAGGGACATTCGACTTCTTTTCGTCCCAGCGTGCAGCGACTAAACTCCATAGTCCATTACCCTCTCTGGCTTCCGCCGAATGCGACATTGTGACCTCCACACAATCGTCATATTGACTCTTCAACATCCCGAGAGCTCACTCCCGCCACCTTTGTTTAGCCAACACTTATAGAACTTTTGGGAGAGCGACTTGAGCGATTCATGTCTCGGTCCGCCTCGGTCTGACTTGGCTCTGATACCACTTGTCACGGAATCATCCTCAACGACCCCGCGCGGCGTCCTTACACCGATAAGGACCAGCCATCCGTCCCGCGTATAATAGAGGTTCACTGGTTTCGTCCTGCCTTGGACTCATCAGGGGAGCGGCCCCAACTCCCGACCAGTGTGGTGCCGTATCGAGTCTCCACTCGTGGCACGTACTACACCCTTAACGTTGGGGTACTCCAACAAGACCAACAGGATTGACCAGGAACCCACGCATTAAGCAACGCTTCCAAGCAGAAACCGACCCACAGAATTTGGCTCGTGACAATAAGCTCAAAACTAAATAAACCATAAGCCGAAACAAACACCCACAATACAGACACCCTCAAACTCTCTCATTCTAAGGAGGTCCTAACTTTTCTCCCAATTTCAACCGTATCATACCATCGACATCTAAGTTCCTTATTCATTTCAATTTGATGATCCAGTTGTTCACGAGAATCCAGTTGTTCATGGGTAATTTTTGTACGCCATGTCATTACCTGGTGTTAATCGCCTCCTCCAACATCTCCATAAGGAAGAATGTAGGGGTCAAACTCTCTTCCCAAACAACTCAAACTGTATCCGCACATAATTCATTCATGTTAATTAAACTGTTAACATTATAAGAAGAGCTGGAAATATTGACCCATTTAGGGAAAATGGTTCAATTTGTGTTATAAATTTTACGTAAAGTGTTATGGGTATGTTTGGCAAAAAATTGCTTGTGCTTGTGCCGGTGCTGGTGCTGATGCTGTTGCTGTTGCTTAAAAAGATTATAAAAAGAGATTATTTTTATAAGCTACATGAAGTAACCTTTTATTTTCAGAGACTATGAAAGATTATTTTTTTTATACTCTCGTATAAGTTATGTCTGCCAAACAAAGATTATTTTTTAAATAGCTTATTTTTTGAAAAAATAAGCGTAATCTCTCCATAATCTTGTGTGCCAAACATAGCCTATATGGGTAGACTATTAATTAAATATTAGCAATAATTCAAATGGATTGAATGGGTCAAATTGGGTCAATTCAACATGCATAAACCTCCTTTTTATTAATCACTATCACTACTACTTATAATGCACAAACGACTCTCTCTCCTATTTAATTTTCAGACTTGCAAGTAATAAAGCATGATGTACAACACATTAAAGCACAAAATTTCAGACTTACAACCACATATGCATTATATACAACACATTGATACACAACTAAAAATACAAATCAAACTACAATTAATACACAACTTAAAACACCCCTTCACAAAAGAGTACATGTCTCTAATCAGGATGTACACCCATTTGCTTCACAGAATGACCATGATACCACTGCTGTCCATTCACGTCATACAACAAACATCAAACACTCCCCTTCTTCTCATCACACACCAATTTCAACCGACAAGAAAAAATAAATGGAAAAAAAAAGAAATAGAGATCTCAGATTTAACGAACTTTTTCATAAATCTTAAAAGATTTACAAGTTTTTTACAAAGCCATCATAGATCTCTAATGACAAAAACCAAAAACAACAAATATACGAAGATCTCAGCTTTATCTTTCATGTCTAACAATAACTTCTAAGACCTTTAAAGATCAAAACACGAAAAGAAAAAATCTGCATAGATCTGTAAATTTCTTTTAAATATCCGAAATTAAAGTAAGATAAAAAAACAAAAAGTGTTTCACTCTTTCTTTCTTTCGGTTAAGACTTAAAACGAAAAACAAAGAACCTACCTTATATCTTTATAAGATCTTGAAGCCTTACAGTGAGCCGCGTCAAACAGTAAGATACGAATTGTGTTTGTGTTTTTCGTGTGATATACTGAAAGAAAGGTTTTGTGTTTGTTATTCGTTTGTGAAAATAAAATGAGAACGCACAACAAGGATATCTGGTTCGTTTATCACAAAGACAAGTGATTATATTTATTGCTTTGAGAAAGAATTTTTGTGGCTGAATGTTGTTTGAAAGAAAAGAGGTGTGGTAGGCGTGTGTTTAGTGTGTGAGTAATATTAGGGTATAAGTTGTTTAAAACATTAAACTAAACGGGCCAAATGGGCCCGAGCCCAAACGGGTACAGTCCAGACGGGGTCGAGCCCGAAAGGGCACAGGCCAAACGGGGTCGAGCTCGAACGAGAATGGGCCAAACGGGCTCGAGCCCGAAGAGGCACGGGCTAAACAAAATTCTTGATCTCCGCAAATTTATTGTCAAAAAGAACATTATAAACTAAAATACATGATTCATCGAAAATTTTTATTTCAGGGTACCCGCCGCCGCAACGCCTGGGTACCCTGCTAGTTATTCTTTATATACATATCAAGCATATGAAATACATAAACTGGTTGCAAGGCACTCCATCTGACCCGTTTTGATATCCTCATCAGACCTGTTTTCACTTTGAACTTTTATGACCCGTTACCTAATCCATCGGATGCCCATGGCGAGTTCTTTTTTTTTTTTTGTTTCTAATCTAATCTCACATTCTCACAGGCACCGCCTTTAGAATTCGCTTAAGTGCATAACTGCATATAGCAATTACATAGCAAACACGAAGACTGTTCTTAAATATGTTAGCTCCTAGAAAGTAGACATGTTTGGCAGTTTGGATATAACTACACCATGCACAAAGATGGACCACATTTATCAATTTTACTCTTTCTCACCTCTAGATTTATTCTACAAGTTCAGATATATTTCTCTCATACTTGAGAAAAAATAAAAAGTTAATTTTGGCATAAGTAGCCGTAAAAGTATACTTTACTTTTGTTTTTGACACTGAATTCAGTTTGTTTTCTACTATCCTTACAATAGGTAGGAAAGAGTACTTTTCTGTAATTCTTGGAAGTGACGAGGTCAAGTCAGGGAAGCCCGCTCCAGACCTGTAAGCTCACAATACAATGATTCCTTTTTCATCCAAAATGATGAGGTCAAATTGGACCGTTGGGTAACGGTTAAAATACACTAGTTTTCAAAGTATGGTTAAAACAAGTTGGGCCCTCCTTCAAACACATTTCTGAACTTTTTTAACTACCTAATATACTGAAAGTAAATGCAATTTATGAGGACTTTGTGTATTTGAATAGACTTTGGATGTCTTTCAACGTATTTGACTGATTCGGTTCTTGTCTACTTAACCATTTGACTTGTTAGAGATAAGACATAAACTACAGCGACCCATTTACAAATGAATGCTTGTAAGGAGTATATCAAGCTATTTATTATATGAAAATGATGAATCAGTTGAACATCAGATTTCTTGAAGCTGCGGATAAAATGGGTGTGGATGCATCTTGCTGTCTCGTGATAGAAGATTCTCTGTAAGTGAATTATGGTCTTTTTTCACTTTTGTTTAGTTCGTGTTTGTATCTTGGTTTTAGAACTTACATAATTTTCTACTTGTATCACGTTTGCATTTCATAAGATCACAGATAATATAACCAACAATGCGGCGTTCTCTAATTTGGATTTTACAAAAATGGAAATTTTCCGCTGTTGCAATTTACTCATTTGCTTTATAGAAATCACTTAATGTTTTTAGTTGGACTGATGTTTAATATGGTAATGATATCAACAGGGTAGGAATTAAAGCTGGGAAGGTTGCAAATATGCAAGTGGTTGCGGTACCATCTGTTCAAAGTGAATCGGATGAATTTTCAATTGCTGTTTATGTGATCCATTCATTCCTAGATTTTCAACCCGAGATATGGGGACTCCCACCTTTCAATGATTGTACGTTTCCTGATAAATGTCATCATTCAATGTCATTATTTAATGGAACAAAACGATGTTACAATTAGATGTGACACTTTGAGTGAGTCAGACGGGTCGGGTAATGAGTCCAAAGGAATGTTTTATTTTATATGGATAATTAGGTTAGTTCAGGATGAGCTTATCCAAAAATAATTTTGTGAAAAAATATATTTTTCTTATACAAACTAACGGGTCGAATGTATGCTCATATATAATATTATTAATCTGTTTTTTCTATAAATGAGTTAAGAGGTTTATTGCATTACAGTTAAGGCGAATTCTACCCATTAGACTCATTTGACCCGTTTCCTTATAGGCTAAACGTTTATTTAGTCATTTGACTTATTAGAGGTAAAACATGACCTGTAAATATATATCAAAAGTAAACGGATCGAAATTGCCATGGCAATTGCCACATCTATGCCGTACACAAGTTATTTAACAGTGGTATAATTCAAGTTAACGTGTATCGATGCAGGGGTGATGAAAGCTTTGCTAATTGAACCCATTCAATTTGAAGGATCGTACAAAAATGGATATTTGCAAGAAAATTCAGGTTTATAGTTTACTATCGTTACATTTTAATTTCAATCACACTGTTATAAAAGTGTATATTGGCTATTTGGATGGGTCTAGTGGGTTGGGTAATAGATCAAAACAGATTTTTTGTATGGGTTGGTTAGGGACCTATGTTGCACGGGGACGGATACGGAAATGAGGACGGGGACAGAAACGGGTACTTAGAAACGCCAATATCCCAAAACTCAAGAAACGGGTACGGCCAGAAACGTTTTTGTATTTTATATAATTTATATATAAGTATTAATAAAATAAATAAACAATAAATATCCAACATCAAATTGTTATCACCAAAGTGTCAGTAATCAAAGTAGATGTAAATAAATAAATAAATATATAACATGACTATATGAGATAATGAGAATTGGTAACTCACTACCAATAGTTCCATAAAATTACAACCAAGATTGAGAACTACATAAAAAACAACACCCAATAATTTAACCAATTGACACAACTACTACATAATTTAACCACACAATAAAAATAGCAGTGTAACACCTGCGTGGCTAAGTGGCTTAATCAGTTGACACTACAGCTACTACATAATTTAACCAAGCAATAAAAATTTTACTAGAAGACAAATAGCCAAAAAGGACAAAACATTAGTAAGTAATTAAATACAACTTGAACTAGTAGTAGTAAAACTGTTATTTATGTTCCCAATCCATCTTCATTCTCTATCTATAAAACAAAGCTCACCTACTCAAGCATAACACAACTAAACAAATGTATACATAGTCGATCAACAGTTCAACACAAAATCATATTCATACATTCATAGTTTCACTGATACCTGTTCGAGATTCGAGAAGATAGAAGATCAGAGGAACAGACGTGAGACGACGGCAGGAACAATGCATACGTTTTAATCTTGATCGAAGGGGTATATATATAAGTTGCCGTCAAAAAAAGGGTTTATTGGCCCAGAAGTTATCTAATCGTTTTAAGAGGCCCAGAAACGCGATTACAAGGCCCAGAAACGTTTCTCGAATGTTTCCCGCTCAACACCCCTCGTTTCCGATCAACATGAAACGTTTCCATTTTTCTGGGAACGTTTTCGGCGCGTTTCCGGGCGTTTCTAGCCGTTTCCCGTTTCCGAAACGTTTCCGGTACGGGAGACGGCACCCTACCGGCGTTTCCGTGCAACATAGTTAGGGACTTTGGGTTTATTCGAGCATGGCTAACCTGGAATATTTCATATTAATATACCAACGAAAACCATGTCATCTGTATGTTCCTTTCTATTCTGATGCTCTTAAAACTTACTACAAAATTAAGAAATTTCACATGCAAGTTAGGAGTATAGTTATTACGTATTTTGGGTGTTGTTTATCATTGTCTTATTGATTGTTCAGATAATGGAGCTTCTGATCTTCCTGGTCAAGTCTGGGGTGTCTATTTTGGTTGGGTTGAAGGTCACTCACAGGAGCAATTAAAGATCGTAGTTAGCATCAGATGGGACCATAGTTTTGGCTCTTTTAGGAGAAACATTGTAAGAATTTAAACTTTTTCTCAATCAATTTACTATCTAGTTATTTATAATAATAATGTTAGGCTAATTAGAGAATGAAGACGCTAATCTCGACATTGCTTCAATCAAAAGGACCATACTTGCTCGTTTTAAAGTTTACAACCGCCAAGCGGTTATAGTTAGTTTTTAGTTAGTTTTATAACCGAAAACGGGTTATGAAGAAGTAGTTATTTAACCGCCAAATAACCGCCATAAACGGTTACATTTTGAACCGGTGTGTCGTTTGGAATCATGCCCATTCGACTAGTATATATAGACATTGTAATGAATCATTTCAATAGTTAGACGATTAGTTATTCAAAGTTCTTATTGTTATTGTTTGCATATTTCATATCAACTCACACAAATCACACGTTAGGGACCAACATTTGGTATCAGAGCCTGTTTACATCTCGTTACAATCACATATTCATCACCCTGATTCCTTGTTAACGAGGCAACATTTACCAGACCTTGTTAAACGAGACAGAATCAAACCAGATTCTTGTTAACGAGATACATACCAAACCAGTAAAAACCCAACGAGAAGAATAAGAGAACCAAAGCAGAAAAATACAAGCGCTGTTTTTTAGTTCTGGAAAAAGAATACACGCTGAAACATTGTTTCAGGAAAAGGAAGACGTTTCAAACTAGGAGACGTTGTTACTTGGATAACTAGGACATAAGATAAGTAGTATACGACTTATCTTTGTGTCGAAATTGCAAACGGAGAGGACACCCATTCCATTGTGGTGTCGGATACCTGTTGTGAAGTATTATACGCAGCAACAGAAGAGAAGGAGTTACGTGACCAAAAAGAAAGACGCGTTAGGATACCTTGTATAATACCGCATATACAAGAAGAGAAGACGAGACGTTGCTTGGAGATAGAAAATACACAACCGGTTAGAAAACAATCAAGTATTGTTTTTTAAAGAAGAAACGCTAGCGATATAAGACTATTAACAAAAGGACAAAACTTGATCACTTGTGGGTTTTTTTGTTGGAAAATACCGAAAGGTATTTTGGGTAAAGCACATTCGGCGTGGAACAAGTAAAAAGAAAGGGTTGTGAGACGCGGCAAGCAAACGTAGAATATTACCATTCAAAGTGGTAAAGGAAAGAACAAGTATTTGACTTGTTTCTTTAGAAAATACCGAGAGGTATTTTGGAGATTTGTGTTCGGAAAATAGCCAAGACCAAGAGTTCAAAGGCAAAACATTAATACATCGATACACAAGAAAGAAGAAAGACAACGTGGGGAAAGAAAGAAAGTAGTTGGTATCATACTCAAATACCGACAAAAGTGGGAATACGACTGTGTTTAATACACAACAACGAGGTCACAAATTCAAAACTTTGGATTTCTCTTTTATACTTCAAATAGTATAGATCGTTATTTATATTACTAGGAAATCCCGAGAACTATATATTGATCCCGTACTAGTAGATTCCAGGAAACTATTTATGTTCCCGTAATATTAAGAATACCATACTTAGTTAGAATCCCCATAGAAAGTGAAGATCATAAGAACTATCAATATGCCTGGTGACGATGCAAGTGGCAGTAACACTGCACCAAAACCCGTAACCCCTATGACACAGTATCAATGCCCAAAACTCAAAGCCACAAACTACACAGTTTGGACTATACAAATTAAGGTGATACTAGAAGCACAAGGCTTATGGGAAGCAATAGAACCTAAGGCTGATACACAAGTAGATGTTAAGAAGGATAAGGCAACAACTGCCTTCCTATATCAAGCATTGACCGAAGATGTGATCTTACAAGTAGCAAGTTGCAAAACTGCAAAGGAATTATGGGATTCATTAAGAAAGAGACACGTTGGAGAAGAGAAAGTGCAACAAGCACGGTTACAATCATTGATGATTGGATTTCAGACCCTTCAAATGAAGGAGGATGAAACGGTGGATGCATTTACAGCCAAACTGAACGGCTACGCCACGAAGGCTAAAGAATTAGGAAAAGCTTTGGATGAATCACTTTTAGTTCGAAAACTATTAGATTCCACACCCGATAGGTTCATTCAAATAGTAGCATCCATAGAACAGACTAATGATCTCGATGACATAACGCTAGATGAGATCGCAGGAAAACTTAAGGCATTCGAGGAGAGAATAAAACTCCAAAAGGGAGTACAAGCAGAAAGCCAAGATAACCTATTATTCGCACAAGGCGAACACTCTAGAAATAAGAAACGATTTACCAAATATAGGGGTAGATCAAACAATTCACGAGGTAATTGGCAGAATAAGGGAAATAGAGATAACTCGAATGGAGGAAACTCACCTCACAACAAGAATAAAGGTGAGTGGGATAAAAAGAACTTGAAATGTTACAATTACGGGAAACCCAGACATTTCAAGAGGAATTGTAAAAGTCCACCAACAACTCAGGAACAATCAAACCTTATCTTAGAAGACGATGAACCATCATTATTAATGGCAACACAAGAAACTGAAGAAGTCTTGTTAAATGAAGAACAAGTACACCCCCGAAAATATGCTACAACAGATGCTAGCATATGGTATTTAGATAATGGTGCAAGTAACCATATGACGGGCACCAAAGGCCATTTTAAGGATATTGACGAAAGCATCACTGGACGCATTCATTTTGGAGATGGATCGTATGTAGAGATAAAGGGTAGAGGCTCAATACTATTAGGATGTAGAGACTTACAACAGAAAATGATTTCGGATGTTTACTACATTCCAAACCTCAAGAGCAACATACTTAGTCTAGGAAAACTTACTGAAATAGGTTGCAAGATCATCATAGATGGAAATTTACTGACTTTGTATGATAAGAATAAGAAGTTGTTGATGAAAGTAGAACAATCTAAGAATCGAATTTACAGTATTAGATTACATATACTAGCACCTATATGTCTCTTAGCAAACGTAGATGACCAAGCATGGTTATGGCATGCTAGATTAGGTCACCTGAACTTTGATGCGATAGACAAGATGACAGGAAAAGGTCTAGTAGACGGAATACCTAGAATAAACCATGCAGGACAAATCTGTGATGCATGTTTATTAGGAAAACACATCAGAACACCTTTTCCAAACCAAGCTAAATTCATATCAAAGAACCCGTTGGATTAGTATATGGAGATCTTTGTGGTCCCATAAGTCCAGCCACACACTCTGGAAAGAAGCTCATCTTCTTATTAGTAGATGACTGCACACGTTTCATGTGGGCTTACTTTCTAAACTCGAAAGATCAAGCATTCAACACATTCAAGGAATTTAGGCAACAGATAGAATCAAAGTTGTAGAAAACTAGAAGGGGGGTTGAATAGTTTACCGATTAAAAACTTTGTTTTGAAACTTATTGAAAGATCAATTGATATTAATCTTAAGTATGTTAATGAAATATGCAAGCAATATGTAATAAGTAAATAAGGAAAGAGATGATCAAACCACAACAAGTTGTTTATAGTGGTTCAGCCTACAAGGACTCTTTTTCCTTGCCCTACTCCACTCCCCGAGTCTCACACTCAAGAGTTTAACTTCACTAGTCAACAAGCTCCTTTCACCGGCGGAGAAAACCTTTACACTTCGCTTACACTATTTCCGACACTAAGCTAGATGTCGAGTTCTTTCCAAGGGTACAACTACTCCCACACACAATGTATTTTGAGGACTAAAATACTAACCACTCACACTCACAAGATTATGATGGTTTGATACAACAATGAAGTATGAATCAACACTAGATCATACAACACTAAACAAACAAGACTTCCAACTTCTCGTTGAAGCTTGAATATGACTTGATCTTCTTTGCTACAAAAGAGATCACTAATATGATATGAAACTGAATTAGAAAGGTTAGAAAGAAGATATGTATGAGAGTATGTTAGAAAGGGATGAGAAACTACTTGGCTTGGCATTGCTATTTATAGCCAAATTGGACAGGAGCGTCCACGGACGGCGGACCCCTTAAAAGGGTTCCGCCCGTGTACCAATTTGGTACCGCCAGTCTGACAGTCAAGATATCAAATCTTGCCTAAAGTCAACTCTATCTAAGTGAGATTGTGCAAGATATGAAGAGTACAAATCTTCACAAAATATCTAATGGAATCTTCCAATGATTTCCATGATGTAATACATGATGTCAAAATGTTGTATTACTATTAATAGAAATATGCAAATGCTTAAGTAGTGTTTGGTTTTAAGAACCTAACACATTCTACAAACTATTATTATACATAATGATTAGAGTCATATAGAGATGTTACTAATCACAAATGTAAATGCTTGAATGATGAATATATTGCTTGAGAAAGCTTGTTTTAATATCTAATAAACTTGACAAGCTTTAAGCTTTTATAAATTAAATTTACTTTTGTCGTTAACAAAACTTAGGCAAAGATCAAAAATATAAATAACGTTTAATGACGATATTTGTATTAACAATCTCCCCCTTTTTGTTGAGGACAAAATATAAATTTTATTTTTATAAAAGAAACAAAGTTTGTATAAGAGTTATAAAAATATTAGTTTTAGAACTTGAAAAGGAAATGATAATGCAAGTGTATGAGATTTGACTTTTTATGAAAGTCAAAGAATTCACTAGTTGATGCATGATGTTGACTTTTTTAGAAAGTCAAAGTATGCAGTTTGACTTTTTTAAGAAAAGTCAAGTATTATCAATGAGAGTTCCTGTTTGACTTTTTTAGAAAAGTCAAATATAAATAAGTTCAAAGTTCTATATTTTCTCCCCCTTTTTGTCTCAACAAAAAGAAGAGGCTATGCGGAATGTAATGAGCCCGAGCTATTATCTCCCCCTTGTTCAAAGCTCCCCCTAAATTGGGTGCTTTAATGGGAAGATACATGGATTGTGAAAATAAAGCTAAAAAAAAATTGTTAGTAATAATGATCATTCACAAGCATTTCCAAACACTATGTAATGACACCAACAATGTAATAAACAACATTCATTAGTTAAAATTTTTCATGAGTAAAGATCATGAAAAGAGAACACAATGATGTGTTTCTAGTACAAGAAAATAAAAATTATCCTAAGAAAGCAAAAGAAAGACTATTCTAAAACCATCCTAAAGTGATGGTGGATGGGAAAGAGCGTTGAGACGCTCAAGAATGTGGTTGAGGATGAACCTCATTTCTTCGTGGAAGTCATGGACCATAACCCGGGTCCGTTCCACTGTTTGACCCGTTTGCTCACAAGTTGAGCAACCATGCCTTGGAGGGTAGAAAGTTTGGGGAGGTTGTGGTGTTGGAATGGTGGATGTGTTGGTGGTGTTGGGGATGTTTGGAGTGGTCATGATGGATGCAAGCAAAGCACTTTGCATTTGCATTGTCTCACTTAAGTGAGAATCCACCATGCCTTTGAATTGGTGGAGGTTGTGGAGTTCGGTTTGAATCTCCTCTCTAGTGGGATTGTCATCCCACATGCACTCCGGAATGTCCTCAATATGAGGGGACATTGATGATGGAAGTGGATGATCCCCGTATAAAAGACCATGAATGTCCTTGTGAATGGGGTGGAAAATGAGAGGTCTTGGCCCTAATGGGGCGTTTGGGTCAATGGATGACCGAGGTGACTCATGAGCGATTCGCTTAATTGTGCCAAAGGATGGCAATGGTGGTGGATGACTTGGCCTAGGAGGCAAGTCCTCCAAGTCCTCTAGGAAAGGATTTGGTGATGTTGGTGGAGTTGAAAATAACTCCATGGGAGTGAGAGTGGGAGACCTTGGTGAAGGTGGTGAGGGTGTTTTGGATGTTTGGATGGGTGCCGGCGGAGGTGAAGTAGGTGTTTTTATTGGTGGTGGAGTGGTGATCACAATGTGTGATGAAGTGGGTGTAGCTAATGTAAGACTTGTATCATCTCTAATGGGAGATGAGATTGTGAGTGGTGAAGATTCGGATGATGAGCTAAGATGAACAAAACAACAAGGCCTTACGCTAATTCTAGCGGTTTTCTTGCAAGGTTTTGGTGATGATTTAGTCATTTTTAACTTGGGTTTTGATTTGCTAGATAGTAGTGAGAATGAAGAAGGTGTGAGGATAATCATGGTAAAGCCTTTCAATTTATAGAGGTAAGAAATTGTTAAGAAATGGTTTGATTTGATGTTGAACCATTGAAGAGATGAGGTTCCTAATGATTTGGAAGTGGGTTGAATGCTAGTCATATCACCCAAGTCAATCCATACAAAGAAGATGGAGTGAAGAAGAAAAGATATGCAATAAATGTGTTCTAGTGAGTAGAATTTCCTAATATTCAGATTACCCACGGATTTGAAGGTACCAAAAATTTGGTTCCTTCCTTTATGCCAAAGGGCTCCTTGGGTGGATTTTTCAAATTTTTGAATTTTGGTGGGAAATGGATTTCTTATATACCTTAGTGAATAATACTAGTTCTAATAACAGTATAAAGTAGTTAAGATTGATTTATAAGTGATGGAAGATAATTTGGAATCACGAAAGAGTCGAAATTCAGAAAATTACCTGGAAGATCCACGGCACCAAAATCATACACGGACGGTACCCTAAAAAGGGTGCCGTCTGGTCCGCCTGTACAGGTATGGCGGTACCAAACTACATAAAGGACGGTACCAAAATTATGGTGCCGTCTGATCCGTGGAGTGCTGAAATATGGACAGAGTACGTTTTTAGGTGTCGGGGAAATTTCCGAAACCTGAAATTTTTCTTAAAAGCTGTTATACTAAACATTTCTAGTTAGGAAAACTAAATAACACATATCTAAACATAGTGGAGCATAGATTTTGAGCAAGGCTTATTGATTTTCACAATATAGTGAAAATGGGTAAAATTTGATAGCATACTTGTGCTATCCCCCTGCATGAGATTGTTAGCATACATCATTGTTTCAAGTTATATTATCATCCTACATAATAAAAACAATTAAATAGTATCAAACATTAACGATAATGCATTGTTCCAAACACTCCTTTAAGTACCCTTATTTGTCCAATTTCTTGTAAATCTTGTTCATCATCCTACCAAGGCACTTGAACATTCCCTTAGTTTGCTGGAATTCTGCTGATTCATTCTCAATCTCGGGAAGGGATGCGTAATACTCTTGAGGTGGAAGATGAGAGCTTGGAAGACCATCCTCGGAGCTATTTGATGATGATGATGAAGGAGTTGGAGGTTTAGCTCTCTTGCCTTTAGTCTTAGCAACTCGAGCATCACTCAAAGGTACAAAGATGTGAGGGATGAGTTCATAATGAAGGTGCATCCCTTTTGGGGTTGGTGGAATTGGAGCGAAGTTTCTATAGAGACGGGTGAGAAGCATCCCGTATGGAAGAGCAACGGATCCTTGAGTAGGAATATCAATCATTCTCCTAGCTATGTAGTAGGCTAAGTTGAATGGTTGTCGGGTGGACAAGTTGTAGAGCATGTGGCAAAGACAAGCGTTTATGTGATCCCTATTCCCTATGGTGCTAATGACGTTTGCTCTAAGTAACTCCTCCCATTTCTTAAATTCGTGCTTAAGTTCATTTAGCTCCATTCCATATGGATCTCGGTCTACCTCCTTTCCCTTTCGGGTTACTCGGGTTGTATCAGTTTTTGGGTTAAAAAGGTGTTCACGGATGACATCCTTATCGGCTAAACGGGTTAGATAGGGAGTAGTGCGGTCGTTGATTGCATCAAGGGCGGTGAGTGACCACTTATCCGTGTAGACACAAGTTCCTCGATTGGGAATTCCTAGTACTCTAGCAAATTCACTTAAGGTGATGGTGTAGTCATTTTGGTTGATTCTAAAGCTAAGACAAAATTCATCATCATCTTCATCACTAAAACCGGTCACACTAGCATAGAATTCTAACACGAACCTAGGACAAATTGGTTCATCAATGTCAAGAAGACAATCGAATTGAATGGCGGCTAGTTCTTCACGGAGATTAGTATGCTCAAGGAAGGATGGGTGAATGGTTCTACCCTCGTGGAAATACCTTGATTCTAGACCCCTAAATATTTCTACTTGTTCCTTGGTGAGTCCTTTGGTTTTGTGGTGTTTGGGAATGTAGTTAAGAGTATCTTTGTGATCATAGAATCTTGCGGCTACCATGGTTATTCCTAAGGACAAGAATTAATATGTTAACAAATGAAAATAAATTTTAACGTTTTTGATTCTAGTGTGTGCCTATATGAAAACAATTTGGAGTTGCGGTTATCTCGACTCATTTTATGCACAAAATGGTTTTAGTGGAGTGTTTGGCAAATACCATGAGATAACCCAAATGCTCCTAATTCAATGTGGCTACATTTGAATATACCCGGGAGTGCATATTAGTTATGCAATACCTTTAGTATTCAAGAGCATGCAAGTGATGAAAATTTTAACGTTTCTATTTGTATTAGCAATGAAAAAAAATGTTTTCCTACAAGTGAGAAGCTTTTCTAAACTTTTGACATGGGGTGTTTGGTTGTTTGAATAAGGCCTTATATTTATTATCTATCAATTAGTGGGAAACATGATTTGTTTATGCAATATGATAATGTAGTACCTAATTTGAATGACTAGTTATGCAATTTGCCAATTGAATTCATATTTGGTATAAAAGCATACATAAAACCCCATGTAATGATTTGTGATAGTTTTGTGCATAAATAAGAATCCTAGACTCAGAATTAAGAGATGAAATGTAGTTAGGATACTTACAATGATGTTATCTTCAGTGATTAGTGAGTGGGAAGATGACAATAATGAGCTTGGTTTAAGTTTTACACGTTTTGGTAAAGTGGGTTGTGAGGAAGAGGATGTTATGTATATAGCAGTTTTGCTTCTGTAGACACCACGGACTAGACGGCACCAAATTTTTGGTTCCGTCCGTGTTGTCGTTTGGTGCCGTGGCTACAGTAGCAGATACAAGACAAAATTGTTTTGGTTTGACTATTCTAATGTTTTAGGCTATGTTTATCCTACATGTTTGGTTCCATTAACCCTAAACCAAGTCTAAGAAGATTAAAAGGTTCTCGTTTAAGAGGTTTAGTAAAGATGTCGGCAATGTTGTCTTCGGAGGATACTTTCTCGATTGAAATGTTTCCTTTTTGAACATTGTCGCGAAGAAAGTGATGACGGATTTCAATGTGCTTTGTACGAGCATGTTGAACGGGATTCTTGCTGAGATCGATGGCTCCTTTGTTGTCGCAAAGTATCACAATGTCGTTGAGATGAATTCCGTAGTCTACGAGAGCTTGCTTCATCCAAAGAGCTTGTTGACATGCTTTTCCGGCTGAGACGTATTCGGCTTCAGTAGTAGAGATGGCTAAAGCCGTTTGCTTCTTTGCAAACCATGAGGTGAGACAATGTCCAACAAAAGTACAAATACCACTTGTACTTTTTCTATCGACATAATCACCGGCATGATCCGAGTCGGCATACACTATGGTTTCTATACCCGTTCCTTTGGGATACCATAATCCTAAACACGTTGTTCCCTTAATATATCTAAAAATCCTTTTTAATGCTTCTAAGTGTGATGCCTTTGGGTTTTCTTGAAAGCGAGCACATAGACAAACACTAAACATAATGTCGGGTCTACTAGCCGTAAGATAGAGTAGGCTACCAATCATTCCTCTATATTTAGTGTTATCTACGGATTCACCTTCTTCGTCCTTGGTGAGTTTAGTGTCCGAGGACATGGGTGTTTTAGTTGGTTTGGAATCTTCAAGACCAAATTTCTTAAGCATGTCTTTTATATATTTAGATTGGTTAAAGAAAATACCATCTTCTAGTTGTTTAATTTGAAGTCCTAGAAAGAAGTTTAACTCACCCATCATACTCATTTCAAACTCATCATGCATGATTTTAGAGAAATCATTACATAGTTCTTGACAAGTTGATCCGAATATAATGTCATCAACGTATATTTGAACAATAATAATTTGCGATTCCCTTTTCTTAGTAAAAAGAGTATTATCTACTAATCCCATAGTATATTTGTTATCAACAAGAAAAGTCTTAAGACGGTCGTACCAAGCTTTAGGTGCTTGTTTAAGGCCATATAATGCTTTTTTTAGTTTGAAGACATGATGTGGTTTCTCAAAGTCGGTAAAACCGGGAGGTTGAGCAACATACACTTCTTCGTTAATAAACCCATTAAGAAAAGCACTTTTAACATCCATTTGAAATAATTTAAAGTCATAAGCACATGCATAAGCTAGTAATATTCTAATGGATTCAAGTCTAGCTACCGGTGCATAAGTTTCATCATAGTCTATTCCTTCTTGTTGATTATAACCTTGTGCAACAAGCCTAGCTTTGTTTCTAGATACTACACCATTTTCATCCATTTTGTTTCGAAAGACCCATTTTGTTCCAATTATAGTTTGATCTTTGGGTTTTGGAACTAGTTTCCAAACATCGTTTCTAACGAATTGGTTTAATTCTTCTTGCATGGCCATTACCCATGATTCATCTTTTATTGCTTCATTTATGGTTTTTGGTTCAATGGTGGAAACAAAACAAAAATGATTACTTTGATTTTGAGCTTGTGACCTTAAGGTTCTTTGATTAAGTTGTCCTATGACCTTTTCTAATGGATGACTTTTAGACTCTTTGATGTTGACAATTTCCTTATTTGATGGTTCATCTTCCTTGTTATTATTAATTTGACTTTCTATTATTTGACTTTCAACTAAATCATCATCTACCAAAGGTGATGTCTTAGAGGGAGGTGGACTTTCGTCAAATGTTATGTTCAACGATTCCTCGACTATCATTGTTTCTTTATTAAGGACAATGTAAGCTTTACTAGTTTGAGAGTAACCAAGAAATACACCTTCATAAGACTTTGGGTCAAACTTGGTGAGATAATCCTTAGTATTAAGAATAAAACATTTACAACCAAAGACTTTAAAATATCCTAATGTTGGCTTTTTACCTTTATAAAGTTCATATGGTGTTTTGTTTAGGAAAGGACGTATTAGGACTCTATTTAAAATATATGTAGAAGTGTCAACGGCGTTACACCAAAACTTTTGAGGAATGTTTTGTTCATTAAGCATTGTTCTACTCATTTCTTGAATTGTTCTATTTTTACGTTCTACTACTCCATTTGATTGAGGTGTTCGTGGAGCGGAAAAGTTATGTGTTATACCATTTGTATCACAAAAGTTTCCAAATTGAGTTTCGTTGTCAAATTCACGACCATGATCCGTTCGGATCGACACAATTTTGACACCTAGAAGATTTTGAATTTTCTTGCTAAGTATTTCAAATTTATCAAAAGCTTCATTTTTGGTTTTCAAAAATAACGTCCAAGTAAACCTTGAGTAATCATCTACTATGACCAAAGTGTATAAGTTGCCTCCATAGCTTCTTATAGCGGATGGTCCAAACAAGTCCATATGTAATAATTCTAGACACTTAGATGTGAACACCATATTTTTAGATTTGTGACTACTATGTGTTTGTTTACCAATTTTGCAAGCGTCACAAAAGTGTTGGTCATATTTTAGTTTTGGTAAATTTCTAACCAACTCTTTTGAAGATAGGTTTTGTATAAGTCTCATATTAGCGTGACCTAAGCGTCTATGCCAAAGAGATGAGCTATCGTCTAATGTTGTTAGGCAAAGTTTGTCATTATATGTTTTATCTATTTTCATGACGTATATGTTATTTTTCCTAACTCCTTTAGCTATGGTGATACCATCTTTTAGTATTTTACTACCATTTTCATCAAATAGTACTTTATACTTTTTATCACATAGTTGGCTAATACTAAGTAGATTAAATCCTAACCTATCCACATGAGCAACATTTTCAATAGTTAGAGAGTTATGAGCAATCGTACCTTTGCCAATGATTTTGCTTTTGAGATTGCTACCGAAAGTGACATTACCTCCGTCATACTCTTGGTATGATGAGAAGAGACTTTTGTTGCCCGTCATGTGTCGTGAGCATCCACTATCTGTTATCCATTCATCAGGTTCCAATCCAACTTTCAAGCATACCTAAGAAGCGAATAACTCAAACATTTGGTCCCCAATATCTCATGGGTCCGTTTGGGTTAAACATACCATTCATTTGATTCATGTATGGAAATGATGGGTAAGGGTTCCATGGCATGTAATCTGGAGTTTGATATGGTCTAGGAAAGTTTTGATTCCAACCGTTGTGTTGGTAGTTAGGTTGAACGTTGTGGTTGCTCTTAGGAAAGGGGCGTTTGGCAAAAGAAGTTTTATATCGTTGTTGAGTAGTTTTTGATCTAAATTCATTTTTAACAAGTCCTACTCCTGATATAATGGCTGGTTTTAGTTTAACATTATCATTGGTTTTCTTTGTTACTTTAACAAATTCAGTACGGTCCGTATTGCGAACATTCTGTCCTGCTGAAGTACCCGCGGTACCATTTTGCACAACGGACGGAACCCTTATTTTGGTTCCGTCTGGTCCGTGCTGTACAGCAGCAATTTTGACAGAATGTTCGTCTTTTTCGGCCGTTTTGTTTTGACTCTTTGGAATTAATACTTCATTAAAACCTAGCCCATTCATGTCTCCTGGTGTTTTATGGATTTTAACTATTTCATCGGCAATAGCGATGTTTTTGTTAAACCTTTTAAACTTAGAATTATTTTCTATTAAAACTTCTTGTGTGAGCTTTAGTTTTTCTATTTCAAGATTAAGCTCTTGACATGATTTACAATCATCGTCATTTGCTTTTCCTTTTTCAAGTCGTTTTGCTTTTTCTTTTAACTCATATACCTCCTTTTCCAAAAACTCCTTTTTAGTTTTTAGAAATTTATTTTTAGTTATGATTTTTAGACTTAGCTCACACAATTGATTATATTGTTTTTGCAAGGTGTCATCATCTATAGAAGAATAAGAAGAGTCGGAAAGTACCTCATTTGACTCATGTGCCATTAGAGCGATCTCTTCCTTGCTTGATTCTTCATCGTCTTCACTATCACTCCAAGCACCACTTACAAAAGCTCGTTGAGTTTTGCTTTTAGGTGGCTTGGGACATTCTCCTATAAGATGACTTGCATCACCACATCTAAAACACTTTCTTTCACCTTTAATCTTCTTATCATCCCGATCTTTTCGGAATGGCTTCTTTTCTTCTCGAGGTTGTCTTACAAACTTTCCTCTTCTTCTAAAGAACTTCTTGAAATCTCTAACGGCCATGGCATACTCCTCATCTTCACTATCGGAACAAGATTCACCATCATCGCTTGATTCCGCCTTTGCTTTAAGAGCAACGGATTTGATCTTCTCCCTTCTTCTTTTGATGATCTCCGAATCTTTCTCCATTACCATTTCGTGAACTTTGAGGTTGCCAATTAGCTCGTCTAGTGACATTATTGAGAGATCTTTTGATTCTTCAATAGCGGTCACTTTAGCTCTCCATTTGGGATGGAGTGCCCTAAGAAATTTCCTGACAAAGTTCTTACTACGAAAAGATTCATCAAGTGCTTTAAGTGATGTAATGATAGTGTTAAAACGAGCAAAGCCACAATCAATGGTTTCATCTTCAGGGATAACAAATTGTTCATATTGTTGAACAAGAAGATCAATTTTGTTATCCTTGACTTGTGAATTACCTTGATGTGTAACAATTAAAGATTCCCAAATATCTTTGGCGGTTTCACACATAAAAATTCTTTCATATTCTTTTCTAGGTAAAGCATTATAAAGCATCATTTTAGCTTCATTATTTTTAGCAACTAATTTCTTTTGTTCATCAATGGAAATATCCTTTGTTGTAGAACTAAAATCTCCTTTAACAATAATAAACCAAAGATCTATATCTTTTGATTTTACATATGTTTCAAAACGGTTTTTCCAATAGATAAATCCATTGGTTTCAAAGAGTGGTGGTCTTTGCATAGATTACCCTTCTTTAAAGTTTTCAGAATCCATGGATCGTTTCAAGTTTATAAAATACAAGTTATTTTAGAAATTCTTGAGCAACGAGGCTCTGGTACCAATTGTAGAAAACTAGAAGGGGGGTTGAATAGTTTACCGATTAAAAACTTTGTTTTGAAACTTATTGAAGATCAATTGATATTGATCTTAAGTATGTTAATGAAATATGCAAGCAATATGTAATAAGTAAATAAGGAAAGAGATGATCAAACCACAACAAGTTGTTTATAGTGGTTCAGCCTACAAGGACTCTTTTTCCTTGCCCTACTCCACTCCCCGAGTCTCACACTCGAGAGTTTAACTTCACTAGTCAACAAGCTCCTTTCACCGGCGGAGAAAACCTTTACACTTCGCTTACACTATTTCCGACACTAAGCTAGATGTCGAGTTCTTTCCAAGGGTACAACTACTCCCACACACAATGTATTTTGAGGACTAAAATACTAACCACTCACACTCACAAGATTATGATGGTTTGATACAACAATGAAGTATGAATCAACACTAGATCATACAACACTAAACAAACAAGACTTCCAACTTCTCGTTGAAGCTTGAATATGACTTGATCTTCTTTGCTACAAAAGAGATCACTAATATGATATGAAACTGAATTAGAAAGGTTAGAAAGAAGATATGTATGAGAGTATGTTAGAAAGGGATGAGAAACTACTTGGCTTGGCATTGCTATTTATAGCCAAATTGGACAGGAGCGTCCACGGACGGCGGACCCCTTAAAAGGGTTCCGCCCGTGTACCAATTTGGTACCGCCAGTCTGACAGTCAAGATATCAAATCTTGCCTAAAGTCAACTCTATCTAAGTGAGATTGTGCAAGATATGAAGAGTACAAATCTTCACAAAATATCTAATGGAATCTTCCAATGATTTCCATGATGTAATACATGATGTCAAAATGTTGTATTACTATTAATAGAAATATGCAAATGCTTAAGTAGTGTTTGGTTTTAAGAACCTAACACATTCTACAAACTATTATTATACATAATGATTAGAGTCATATAGAGATGTTACTAATCACAAATGTAAATGCTTGAATGATGAATATATTGTTTGAGAAAGCTTGTTTTAATATCTAATAAACTTGACAAGCTTTAAGCTTTTATAAATTAAATTTACTTTTGTCGTTAACAAAACTTAGGCAAAGATCAAAAATATAAATAACGTTTAATGACGATATTTGTATTAACAAAAGTTAAAGCTGAAAATAAATATGCTAAGAACTGATAGAGGAGGTGAATTTACATCATATGAATTCACCAAATACTGTAAGGAGAACGGAATAGAAAGACAATTGACAGCACCATACTCACCGCAGCAGAATGGTGTAGTAGAGAGGAGAAATAGGAAAGTATTATCGACTACTAGGAGTATGATGAAAGCGATGAAGTTACCCTTAACTTATTGGGCGGAAGCAGTCAGGCACGCCATTTACATACTCAACAGGGTACCTACGAAAGCCCTGGTAGATAAAACACCATATGAAGCCCTCTACAATAGAAAACCAAACCTAGAATACCTAAGAATATTTGGATGCACAGCTTATGCTAAGGTAACAATACCTCACTTGAAGAAGCTGGATGATAGAAGCATTCCAATGATTTACTTAGGAGTTGAAGAAGGATCAAAAGCATGTAGGCTATATGATCCAGTAGGAAAGAAGAAACATGTTAGTAGGGATGTGAAGTTTATGGAAACGAAACCGTGGGATTGGAACAACAATGAAAAGGATACAGACACAGAAGATACGTTTTTGACTAGCTTTGTAGTAGATGGAGTTGAATATGATAATCCAACACCAGTCAACTTAGAAAACACTGATAACACGTATCAAGAACAAGAACCTATACCAGATCCACCTTCACCAATCACACCACCATCATACACTTACAACCCTAACTTAGAAGATGAAGAAAGAGCTACTATAAGTTCGTTCGAAAGCTCATAATAGAGATATGATCATAGACCTATACAAGGTTTAAAGAATATTATGGAAATCTACCAAACTGCACGTGAAGTAGAAGTACCAAGCTTATTCTTCACAGAAGAAGAACCCCGTAATTATAAGGAAGCATCAAAGGATGAGAAGTGGATTAAGGCCATGGAAATTGAATTAGATTCAATTAACAAAAACAACACATGGACCCTTACCACATTGCCTGAAAATCAGAAGGCAATAGGACTTAAGTGGGTTTATAAAACCAAGAGAGATGCACAAGGAAGGATCATAAAGTATAAAGCAAGATTAGTAGCAAAAGGTTATGTACAAGAACAAGGAATAGACTTCGATGAAGTGTTTGCACCAGTTGCTAGGATAGAGACAGTTCGATTAATATTAGAATTAGCAGCATATAATGGATGGCAAGTACACCACTTAGATGTAATATCAGCATCTTTACATGGAGAATTGAAGGAAGAAGTCTATGTTACACAACCTGAAGGTTTCATTCAACAAGGAAACCTTGGAAAAGTCTACAAGCTAACTAAAGCTTTGTATGGCTTAAGACAAGCACCTAGAGCTTGGAACGTGAAGCTTGACCAAACCTTGAAGTCATTAGACTTTAAGAAATGTAATCTCGAACAAGCAGTCTACACAAAGAGAAGCAAGACTTCTACACTTATCGTTGTAGTATATGTAGATGATTTAATAATCATGGGCACTCCAAAGAAGGAAGTAGACTTGTTCAAATCCCAGATGGAAGATAAATTTGAAATGAGCGACTTAGGGTTGCTAGCATATTACCTTGGGATAGAAGTTACACAGACAAGAGGAGAGATTACGATCAAGCAAACAGGATACATTAACAAGATCTTAAAGGAGACAAGCATGACGGATAGTAATGACACGAAGACACCGATGGATCCCGGCACTAAGTTGGTCAAGGCGGAAGATGGAAACCCAGTTGACGCAACTTATTACCGAAGCCTAATTGGAAATCTCAGATACTTACTACATACAAGACCAGATCTTAGTTACTCAGTCGGACTACGCAGCAGATTTATGCAAGACCCGAAGGATCATCACCTGAAGGCAGTGAAACAAGTAATCCGATACATCAAAGGCACGAAAGACCATGGAATAATATACAAGAAAGAAGGAGGCTGCAAGATTACAGGATACAGCGACAGTAGTTATGGAATCAATACAGATCAAGGAAAAGGAACTACTGGAATAGTATTTAACTTTGGAGAGTCACCTATCACTTGGTGTACTCAGAAACAACCGACAGTAGCACTCTCATCATGTGAATCAGAATTCATGGCAGCTACTGCAGCAGCATGTCAAGCCTTATGGCTAAAACGATTACTCAGTGAACTAACTGGATTAGAAGAAAAGAAGATAACGCTTAGAGTTGACAACGTATCAGCTATAGCACTCGTAAAGAACCCAGTTTTTCATGGAAGGAGCAAGCACATAGACATTCGCTATCATTTCATTCGTGAATGCGTAGAGAATGGTCATATCAAAGTAGAACACGTAAGTGGAGAACTACAAAGAGCAGACATCTTAACAAAAGCTTTACCAAGACTCAAGTTTGTGACTATGCGACAAATGCTCGGAGTTCAAGACTTAGGACGAAGCAACGATCAAGATTAAGGAGGAGATTGAAGACGCTAATCTCGACATTGCTTCAATCAAAAGGACCATACTTGCTCGTTTTAAAGTTTACAACCGCCAAGCGGTTATAGTTAGTTTTTAGTTAGTTTTATAACCGAAAAACGGTTATGAAGAAGCAGTTATTTAACCGCCAAATAACCGCCATAAACGGTTACATTTTGAACCGGTGTGTCGTTTGGAATCATGCCCATTCGACTAGCATATATAGACATTGTAATGAATCATTTCAATAGTTAGACGATTAGTTATTCAAAGTTCTTATTGTTATTGTTTGCATATTTCATATCGACTCACACAAATCACACGTTAGGGACCAACAGAGAAGAGACTAAACACTTATATGTGAAATGGATCTATATGTGCTGTATTTTTATTGTTAATAGGCCGAACAGGTAAAATTTAACTTTGTTAGCTATACAGGATTTGTTTTAAGAAGCGGATCATATTTTAATAAATGTTTATGCAACCATATTTAATATATTTGTTATCTACCATTACCCAACTTGGTCCATTTGACCGTCACCCACTCACCCGTTTTGACTAGCCCGTTTGACTTCCTATTAGGGATGATATATCAAGAACTGTCAGTTTTGGCTAGAAAGTTTTAGGCAACCACATGAACATCAAAATTACTAATCATCTGGCCAATGTTGTTTATTTTCTAGACTCTTTCATAGGATATGATATGTGTCTCACCCTATTATAGTATTATGTCTATGTTATTCTTACTAGTAAACGTATTTTGTTTTTGCTGACATATATTTACAAGGAACTATTTGTAGTCAAGTGTCTACTAATAATATATTCTGAATATACCCAAAATAAAACCAATATTTAGACGTTATATATACGTTTTTTAATGGTTGGTCTTCTCCTCACACTTTACTGAAATTGCTGAATACTACACTTTACTGAAATTGCTGAATACTACTGGCTGGGTTGAAACTTATTTATAATTTGCAGATAATACACAGGCAACATGTTCTTGTAGGAGTCTGAATAGACAAACATCATCAATCAGTTACTAGCAATTCTTCCAATAATTGTTGTCGGCAGTTACAAACGATTTCATTAAGATGTGGTTTTAGATGATTGATGATGTTTTATATTCAGAATCCAAAGTTTGTGATAGTGTCAACGAGTTTTTAAGACAGTGGTTGATACCAATTCTTACTATATGTACCAAAACCAATCCAAAACACCAAAATCTGCAAAACATCTAGTCAAATCTAAATTGTCCTGGACGATTCGGTTTGTCCAAATAGTGGTCAGGACCCCCTAATTTTACCCTAAAAGATGATATTGATGAAGGTATAAGTTAATATAAATTAACTTGTATTTAACTGGACTTGGAACATTAACCTAGTTTGTTATATATATATAAACCAGTTTGTTTGTCAAATTCTATGTTTTGTTCGCTTAGTGTTATTCTACAAATGTAAGTATCAAAAAAATAAATAAAAATAAATATAAAAATAAAATAAAATAAAATAAAATAAAATAACGCAAATGTTGCTAAATGAAATCTAACGTCCATAGTTTCCATCCTGTATCAATCATGGCATTTTACTTTGTGGACTTCAAACTTGCCGTGTAAGGTGTAACCAAATATATCCAGAATAAGAATCAATACATTTTGTGGATGTAAATTTTCCATTGACCCCAAGCCACAATGACTTCCAAGTCTTCTATGACACCATAATTTGTTGATCATTTGAACCCATCTTTACACTTTGTATTTTAATACTATTAAAAATGGCAAATCACTGGTCTTTGCTAATCCTTCTCGTTTCAAGTATATATTTTGTTGCAAACATACATACTTGTTTGTGTGCTCCAAATATATCGGCAGTTTGCTCTAAGCAAGAGCGATTAGCTCTACTCAAGTTCAAACACAGTGTCAACGATTTCGCTGATATGCTGTCATCATGGGTTGGTAATGACTGTTGCCAGTGGGAAAGAGTTCATTGCGACAAAGTAACTGGGAAGGTTGAGAGCCTTCATCTCAGAGGAAGTGAAGACATATTTGAAGGATGCTTAGTTGGTAACGAGGTGAGCTCTTCTTTACGACACTTGAGGAATCTAAAATTCTTGGACTTGAGTACTAATAATTTTCGAGGAAGTCGGATCCGTGAATTTATTGGATCCTTGAAACAGCTAAGTTACCTCAATCTCTCCAATGCCTATTTTTCTGGTGTTATTCCTCCTCACATTGGAAATCTTACAAATTTAAAAGTTCTTGATCTCGGATCAAGCCCAGACAGTGACACTCCTAACACACTCATGTCAATTGATATGTCATGGATGTCTGGCCTTTCATTACTCAAGTATCTTGACTTGAGTCATGTAGATCTTAGTAAGGCTCAAAACCGTGACATGGTGTTTTACATGATGCCGTCCTTTGTAAAGTTAAGTTTGTCAGGATGTAGTCTTACAAATGCTGATCTTGGTACTCTTAATAATTCAAGTACAACACTTGCCAACATTAAGCATCTAGATCTTGGCAACAACCATTTCAAAGGTCAATTTCCAGGATTTTTTCAGAACATGACATCCCTAGAATTCCTGGACCTTTCATACTTCAATTTTAGTCTTTCTACAAACTTTCTAAGCACGATCCATTATTTTCCACAGATGCGTTTTTCATTTTGTGGGCTCCAAAACACTCATCTATCTCCCAATAATCTTAATTCCACAGCAATTTCTATCGTCCAACACCTGGATCTTAGCCAGAACCAAGTTCAAGGCAGATTTCCATCTGTTTTAATAAACATGAGTTCTCTATTATCCCTAGACCTTGCAGATAACATGTTGAATTCATCGGTTCCTATCATGCCTAACCTTTTAAAGCTGGATCTCTCAGGGAACCACTTTGAGCATATTGAGGATGTTGGAATCTGGAGACAGTGTCACTTGAAAGAACTGACTGTGTGGGCCAATCTCTTTAAAATTGAATTGACTGACTCACCAAAAAATGTATCAGAATGCTCCCAATACGCTTTTGAGATGCTGGACTTACAAGAGAGCTTAAAAGGTGCATTTCCTGCAGACTCATTGGGAAGAATGGCCAATTTGAGAGGCTTAATTCTAGCTGTCAACAAATTAACAGGTCCAATCCCTGAATCTCTGGGAAGATTAAGATTATTGGAATGGTTAATTCTTTCTGATAACCAGCTAACAGGTCCCATTCCGAAATTCATTGGGGAACTAACCAACCTCAGATATCTTGACCTTTCTTCCAATCACTTGAACGGTTCAATCCCAGAATTCTTTAGAAGACTTCTTTCATTGCAGATGTTTTCAGTGTCTTCAAACTCGTTAAATGGGACTGTTCCAGTTTCTATTGGGCAACTCACCGAACTCAGAGCTCTTGATATTTCTAACAATTCTTTAGAAGAAGTAATTACTGAAGCCCACTTTGCAAAGCTTCCGATGTTGAAGGAATTGGATGCCTCTTCTAATAGTAAGCTGACATTCAATGTTTCACGTGAGTGGAAACCTCCATTTCAATTGATAGTTGCTGATCTCAGTTCCATCAAGATTATAAATGGATTTCCACAGGTGCTCCGAACACAAAAGAAACTAAGAATTTTATGGTTGTCTAATGCTAGCATTACAGGACCTTTGCCGACATGGTTGCGGAAGATGCATGTCATTGATGCCTTAGATCTCTCTCACAATAAACTCAGCGGACCTTTAACAAACCTTCCTAATGAAGGATCTGTTGATGTGTCAAATATTTTTAGTAATGCACTATTGCTGCAAGATAACCTTTTCAATGAGTCGATTCCTATTTCATTGTGTAGAAGGACTGATTTGGCATATCTTGATCTTTCCAGAAATAGGTTAACTGGGAGAATTCCTGAATGTCTTCGGAATATGCGAAACTTGAATACCATGCAATTGAGCTCAAATCAGTTATCTGGTGTCATTTCAAGTTCTATGGTACCTCAATCATCTATGTTAAGCTGGCTAAACTTGAACGACAATCATTTCACTGGTGAGCTTCCTCGAGAATTGGGGAATTTACGAGGACTGGTTATGTTAGATTTAGGTGAGAATGGGTTTTCTGGGATTATACCCGAATGGATTGGAGAAAACATAACAAATTTGATAGTTTTCAGGCTACACAAGAATAACTTCACTGGAAGTATTCCTCGATCTTTGTGCAATAATTCATATCTTCATATTTTGGATGTGGCACACAACAACTTAATGGGTCCCATCCCTCATTGTCTAGGAAAGTTGAATGGTATGGTTGCCGGTAACTCTTTTGAAGAAGGATATTCTCTATATGAGAGGTTTGAAGAAAATCTGATTCAGGTGATGAAAGGTGTCTCTCTTGAATATACAACAACATTTTCACTTGTCATTAACATGGATCTTTCAAGCAATAACCTTGTCGGAGAAATACCTGCCGAGCTTATGTCACTTTCCGCGTTAGTGGGTCTCAATCTGTCTAATAATCATCTCAATGGTGGCATTCCGGACAGCATTGGAAACATGAAGGCGTTAAATTCTCTTGATTTCTCAGGAAACCAGTTGACCGGTCCGATCCCTCCAAGTATTGCAGCTTTGAATTTTTTGAGCCATTTGAATTTGTCACACAACAACTTGTCCGGACGAATTCCAACAGGAAATCAATTGCAGACCCTTACGGATCCATCAATCTATGTCGGGAACAGAGACCTATGTGGTGCTCCGTTACCAAAGAGTTGCTCCAATAATGAAGACCAAACAACAATGCATAAAAACAGCAAAGCGGCTAATCATAAATCAAACAAGGTATGGTTCTACATGGACATAATCTGCGGTTTTGCAACAGGGTTTTGGGGTGTTATTGGACTTTTGTTGTTCAAAAAAGATTGGAGACACAAGCTTTTTAGGTTTTCTGAAGAAACTGTGGACAAGATATACGTTGCAGTGGTGCTAAGAGTTGACAAGATGAAGAGAGGAAGAGAATCCGCATAGATCATCTGGAATGCAAGTATTATGTTGTCTTTTAATTATGTTGTCCTTATTCATATTGTGTTCATGATTCTCTTTATATTTTGTAAGGCATTTGTCATATGGGTGCTTTTAATTAAGACATTCAAATGCATAGCTTAATCATCAAATTTGTATAAAAGTGTTGTATATGTTCATATTCCGTTAAATGCATAAGTACGTATGTGCATTAGAACAGATGCTATATATGTTTCAGTCGCATATTGCTGAGTTTTTCACTGCTGCTGCTCTTACTGCATTGCGTGACAGCACATGTGCGAGTGTTGCGGTAACTTGAAAAAAATTAATAATAAAACAGGTTCATATGTATTTTGCTTGCATTCTGTATAAACTGATGCTTGTGACTGCATTAAGCTATTTGATTTGTTATAAGACCCATTTTTATTAGAGTAAATTACACCGTTCATCCTTGTGGTTTATGTTGACCGACATGGTTCGTCCATTGACCAAAAAATGCACCGTTGGTCCATAATGCCAAACGTTATGTACCGTTCATCCCTCCCTCTAATGACCGTCACTAACGTCTGTTAAGTCACCCACGTGATACGGTGAGGGTAAAATAGTAATTTTTGTCATGATATTGTCTTGTCTCCACTTTTTCTCTTTCCCACCAATGCTTTCTTCTTCCAAAACTTTCATCTACAACACAATAATCATCATCTTCATCTCCATCAGAATAATCTTCTCACCTCTATTTCAAAATAATTTAAACGTTACTTAACAAACCCTTAAGTTAGCTTTGTATGCTTCATGGTTAAAAACAATGGTTCTCATAAATTAGCCATATAGGCATACCTTACCATAACTAGTTTTTTTGGACACAAAGGCAAACTTCAGTTAGCTTTGTATGCTTCATGGTTAAAAACAATGGTTCTCATAAATAAAGATACAAGTGATGATAGCAATTTTAGAACCTGTCTCTGAAATTGAGGTTGCTTTATTACAGATAGGAATATTCACAACCCAAAATCTAATAACTGGGGATCACTGTTACATCATTAGCTATTTTAAATTTCTGTAACAAAGTAGCAATAAGAATATTAACAACTATAAAGATTAAATCTGATATGAAGCTTTACTCTTGGGCCTCACATACTCATTCATCCAGGTTGGTTTCTTAATGCCTCTTCTCGGCCTGTTAATCTGATCAACTTGTTCTTCAAAGCGAGCCAATGATGTGTTTCCATCAACTGCACCATTTGTAGCAGCATAATAATTGGAAGTTCAACTTGGTATCAAAACAACATTGCATTTATTACGAGTCATAAACTTTCCTAGAAAACAGTAAGTCAAAAAGAGATGAAAGCTTACCTTTTTTCAACGGCTGAAATTGTGTTCTGTGGCCTTCAGAATCCTCCTTTGAGCGGAAAGGCGTTTTGAAGTTTGGTTTTACAGGTTTAGCTTATCTGTTTTCTTTACCTGCAACTTGAGATCAAATAATATTGCATTCACAACAAGTCATAGGTTAATACTTAAAGGTACTACTAAATGTTAAAGCAATTCAAAGAAGAAAGCTTACTTAGGTCCAGGGCCTGGGATTGTGATTCAATTAATTTGCAGTATTAGTTCTGAGTCAATTAATTTGCAGTATCAGTTTGTTTATTGGTTGTAAATTTTAGTCAGTGTTATTGGTTGTAAATTTTGGTCAGTGTCGCTAATAGTGATATATAGCTATCAGAGAGCACAAAACTTGGGAGGAAGCTGTAAAACAGAATGGTGATAGTACCATACCAAAATCCTTTTTTTCTTAAAAGTAAATGAAACGACATCAAAATTCTTTCAAAAGATTAGCTTAATATCACGAGCCCAAAGTTTGAGTCTGCTTCACAGTACAGAACCAGATGAAAACCGCTACCATAACATACTGTACAGCTACTATACTGTCAGGGACTCGATCTCAGATTTTGGGTACCAGTGTGGTACAGTTTGTTTTTGTATCATTGCATAGCCCCAAACTGGATAACCGTTTCATTCTGATAACATGTATAATCTAACCCTATAATCTAATGATGTATAATTGCCAAAATAATATTGTCTAGAATCTGAACTTTCATATGGAATAAGGCATTAATAGAGAGAGACCTGGATTTCAAAGTACCTAATATAAGTGGTCAAAGTGTCAAACTATCCTACAAAAAAATTTGTCAGAAGGAGGGTGAAACCTTACATTTAATCAATGCCTGGGAATCTGTTTTGTGACCTACAGAATCGTTCCTCGAGCTGGAAGCTGTGTTGCACTCTGATTTTTGAGCATTTAGATGATGCTTCATCAACCACAGAGCTAAAATCGGTCACGGAGTTAATAGTTTCAACAGCCGTGATGCAGCATTCTTGCCAATGGAGAACCGAAAGGTCTCTGATTACATCATTCAAGCTCAGGAACACATTTGAAGAAACATCACTTTGCAGTGTCGAGTGGTGTGCATCCATCAAGTCGATTGACCTCACTGCGCCCATCAAATCATTCTGCAAATATATATGGCTTCTAACAAATACACCGAATAAAGTAGAACTGGTAAGATGTGTATGTAACTGGTCAAAACAGGTGCGGGTTGAAAGTTGTCATTTTTTAGCTAGGGTCTAGTAGGATTGAGATTGACCCGCAAACACTCTTTTGTCCCTTTCCTTTTTTCTTAAATACATAAACTATAATTACAAAAACAATATTACTTCAATAAAATTTATAAATCTTTGAATACAACAAGTCATACACTTTAAATTAATCTTTAGGTGACACTCATACCCTTTGATTATTTGACACAATCCCTTTTTCATACAATCTTTTAGATTCCCTTTGAGATAAAACAGAAGTGCGATTCCCTTTTTCTCAACATAAATAGTGTATAAGATCATATAACCTTTGGAACTTTGACGCTCTTGAATCCATGCATCATAATTATCTGTAAAGTAAATTGAAAGGTGTTCGTAATTGTGATAAATAACAAAGCAAGTACTGAGATTATATCCAGCTTCTCCAAATGGAGGTAATTTTCGAGTAACAACTTGGGAACCCACAGTGTTCCTGAAGCTCCTTGGAACTCCATTTCTGTATATTATACAATCTTGCTTGAGATTATCACTACTGTGTTGTGTTAACATGCTAAAAGATTTAATTTTCAATTTCATATGGATTTTAGGATTTTCCCAGAGTGGGAAGCTAATAAACAGTGTTATTTGAAAAAATATATATATAAAAAAAAGGAGAAATTCTTGACTCTGACAATTTTTGCAGATTTTCTCCTATCAAATTGGTTTATCCAATCAGTTGTTTTTATCAATCTAATAGTTTTAACAAAATGTTGACAATTATCAAATACCAGTAAAATCAGTTAGAACGTGAAGTTCTGTTTGGTGCATCTATGTTCACAAATAAAGCATCAATAAAAGTATTTTTAAAAAGTGTTCAGAAGGTCAAATGGCCAGGGCCAGTAGGATTGGCCATTTAGTTTAAGGTTTGTGTTGACTAAAAAGTCAAAATGACTTTGCACAAAATGGGTCAGATGGCGGGTTTTTTTTACTCGCTAGTAACTAACACTCAGTTTCACAGAAGTTTCATAATTATCATCTAAGATCCAGAAAAGAACAAACAGTAGAACATACTAATTTTTTTTGGGTAAAGGGTTACCCCGGTAAAACGTATTAATCACAATAAGTTAAGTACAAAATGGAATGTGGCAGAAGTACCACATTAACCTCAAGCAAAAGCTTGATAAACATGTATGAAAAAGTGTCTATGACATGCCATAAACAGACTAATTGGTACATCCATCAGTTATGTTTTCACATATCATAATAGATGAAAGATATGAAAACCTCAATAGATAACATGCATATAATCACCACACACCACATATGACTTCAACATCCACAGTGGTTGATTAACAGAAAGCTCCCTACAGTTCCGAGAAAGCTCCCTACAGTTCCGAGATGCAGAGCAACATGCCAACATTGCTTAGGAGTACTTGTATCCCAATTAAAAAGGTACAAGGTTATCCAAGGAAAAACACTTCTATTGAAACTTATGTAGGATTGACCTCGAGCTACAAACGCATTTCAGGTTACAAACTGGGAGTTGGAACCAACTCTTTGATCCAAATGACTAGATTGGGGGATGTTTGGATGTACATCTACAGTGGTCATTGTGATTCAAAATCGCAATAATCAGTTTCGAGAGAAAGGGGAAAATATGATGATCGATTAATTCTGACTATTTAGGATAAAACTAATTAGATTTGGAGAAGTAGATAGAAAGAAGCTCTAAGAAGACTGATTGGTGAAAAACGCCAACAAATACCAAAACTATGAATAAATTGTGTGCATTTGACTCTTCAATTCATAATAATATGAAAACACAAATGTATCCACCGCCTTCGGGTAGCTCTAAATAACAATGTACGAAACAAACTAGATTTCCAGTTAAAGCCCCACACAAATACACAGATCAGACTCACTTCCCAGCTTCCTATTGAGAAGAACTAAGTCCTTATGTCACAGCTGTGATGTCTTTTGAGCAGACTAATGGTATCTGAGAAAGGAAAAGTCTCTAAAATGTGACACTGTGATGGGAGGAAACCATTTTTCTTCACTGATCATTTCGCCAATCGAATGATATCCATCATCAAAATGACATCGCTTTGTGATTTTCTTAATGATAAGACTCAGCCTAACTAAATTTGGAGAATGAGGTATAAAAGACTTGAGAAAAATGATGAGTGACATACATAAAACCGCCTACATAGCCTAACTATTAAATCAAAAACTAGTCAGTGACATACATAAAACTGCCTACATATCTTGACTATTAAATCAAAAACTAGTCGGTGACATACGTAAAACAACCTGATTATCCTACCTGTCAATTGAAAGCCAATAACCGATACCCACGTAAATTACCTAGGATGTGTTTGGTTGGGGTGAATCGGAATAAAGGAATGACAATGTATATGATTGTTAATGTTTGGTTGATGTAAATTGGTTTCAAATTTAAGAATCAAACCATGATATTTTCCTTACTTGATGCCACCCACTAAGGTTGACTTTACTCATTCCATCAAATTTGTATTCTTGTTTATCTTCTTCCCCAACTCTATCGTGTTCAACCTTTTCACCCATATTTTCAGATCCTTTTCATACTAGTTCCTGCCAATCTAGTTCTTCATATTTTCAGGTACCCTTTAATTTGGAAGATGATGACACCAAGTACAAAAATTACTAGTGGGCCAATTTGACGAGTTATTATCACGATTATGAATTTCTTCTATTATGTTTTGAAGTTCACATAAATTATCTCACAATATCATATTCAAGTACATATGATCCCTGTTGGATTTGAAAGAATATATATATAAAGTTCACATAATTTATCTCATCAATATTCATCCATGTTGGATTTTGATCGTTTATGTCGTGGGGTTCTGTTATGAAGTTCAAAGATTTTGGAAAGCTACTGATGGTCGGCCTCGATTTGGTGGAGATAAACTGATATCCAACTTATGCAACCAAACAATTGAATTGGAATCATTCAATCTATATTCATTCCATGTTATTAAGAAACCTATACCTATAGTGATTCCAGAGCTTATACCAAACGCCCCCCTATTATCCTAACTATTACTTAAAAACCTCTTATAAAATTCGTCAAGTCAATCTAATCACCTTGGAAACGCACATCAAAATAGCTTTCAGCCTAAAAATCTCACACTGGTATACAAATCAGTCTCTATTTAACATCTTATATATCTACGTCAAACACGAGTATAGGTAAGGTCAAAATAAACGTATCAACTGAACAACTAAAAGTTAATCGATAGACGAATTCCTTCAGCTAAAATGCAACTAATAAATAGATCAAATACTATCTAACTTAATGAAACAGATTCGAAATTTCCGCTAACAGATTCAAAATGAAACAGAAGAAACCGGTCAACAACTGAAGGCATATATCAACAAAGCATCTCATGAATCCATGTATATCATCTTTACGCCTATCAATCGCTACCATAAACATATATATCAATAGATGACGTCATCCAGATAGAGAATAAGTAATAAACTATAAATTTTGAAAATCCAACATAACACATAATAAACCGATTAATAAACCGATCAAATAACACTCGTAATGGTTAAATGAATGAACGTAGAGAAAATATTTTTAGTTGATGATACCTGAGGTTTGACGGAAATTGTTCGATTTTTTATTTTTTTGGCGGTTGAGACGAAAAATGAAGATATTTTAATTGGATTTTGAATTTTTGGGACTTCTTTTTTTTATCATTATTTAAGAGGTTATAAAACAGGACGTGACTCGTAAGTAAACCTTTTATCTTTCTCATTAGCTTTTTCTTTCATTTTTTATTATTTAAAAATACGCGCAACACAATAAAACTTCAATGGTTTAGATTACTATATTTCGCTTTTTCGTTTTCCTTCAAAGGTGGGGTGTTAACCCTCTTCCCTCTAACCTGTCACTCTTTCCCGAACATTTCCAGCATGCGCCCCCCTACACGGTGTGTTTGGTAGAGAGAAATTTAGAGAAATGAAATAAAGCAGAGAATAGAAATTCAGGGAAATGAAATTGATTGAGAAATTTAATGAATTACAATGTTTGGTAACGCCGGAGAATTAACTCGAGAAATAATTAAAAAAAAAATAAAAAAAAAAATTAGGGAAAAGCATACAAATAAAAAATTAACAAAATGGCAACATGTAATCAATTATATATGTATTCTATTCTTCAAAAAAAATATATGATCAAATCAATTGATATAACAGACCCATTTGTTCAAAAACGATATCACCAACCAATCTATGATTTGTAAGTACTTTGCAATGTAAAGGGTTTTGAATCAAGTCATGAGATAACCCAAGATCTTTTGTTGTAGAAAAAAAGTAGAGTTGCAGGTTTAACATAACCCAAGATCGAGTAGACAACAAATACAACCATATGAGGATGATAACCATAGCGCATAGGACAGCAACCACCAGCCATAAAAAGAGATTAGATCATGAAGCTGAACTGAAATATGTGGCTATTCATGTAATTTATTGAAAACATATTTGATCCAAAATTTGAAAAAGATTAAGATGGGTATATGAATGGATGAGATCTTGACTTGCTTGACACACGTTTTCCAAAATTTTGTTTGGTGTAATGTGCTGGACAAAATAAATTCTCCGTGTTTATTTTTTACTCTAAAAATTTTTTTTTGAACAAATTTTTACTCTAAAAATGGAATTCTCTAGTTTCCTCATCAAAAAGTGTGGAAATCAAAATACACTAAAGCCAATTCTCGAGAATTCTCTTTTCTCCGCTTTTTATATTCTCTGGCTACCAAACATGCTTGAGAAATGAAATTAGATTCATTTCTCTCCATTTCTTCCTACCAAACACACCCTTATGTGTTTGGCAAACTATTCTAGGAGTCCGATTATCGGTTCACACGTGTAAAGAGTGGTTGTGACTTGTGAGCGAGATGGTTATTTGTATAATATAGAATAAATTGCAAATTACATTCTCGTGGTTTATAAGTTTAGGGTTTCCACGCTAAACATTCATATCAGAAACTTTTAGCAATAATCATCTCTTCTTTAGTACGACATGAACATAATACATCCCTAGGGACTAAGCTATAACTTTTTTCGTTGTCTACTAATAATCAAACACACTTCTTGATAAAATCACTCCCAACTACCTTTTTGTCCATTTCATTTTCTTCTTCTCACTATCGTTATTACCAATCGTCATCTTTTTCTCGCTACTTCCACCACCACAAAATACCAAAACCACCGACCATAAATCACTTCCATCTACCATAAAATACCTAAACCTATATAATATGTATACATATCACTATAAAACAGGGTTGTGCAAAATCACCGGAAAACCGACCCGAACCGACAAACCGACCAAAATCCGGGTCGAACCAAAGTGAACTGACATTATTCAGTTCGGTTTTCGGTTTTGTATAATTATTTCGGTTTTACTCATTTCGGTTCAATTTCAGTTTGGGTCAAAACATACTTATTCGGTTCGAAATAGCTAAACCGAACTGAACCGACCTTATTCGATTCGGTTTCAATTTCGATAGCTTTTACACGGTTTGGTTCTCGTTTCACATTTTACCCTTATTCAGTTTTCAAGTCGGGTCGGGTTTGGTCGGTTCGAGTCAGGTTTAACCCGTTGCTCATCCCTACTCTAAAATCACTCACAAACACCACCAAATACCAAAACCTGTCATCGTTTTCTTCTCATCACCTCTACCACCACCATCCGCCACATTTACTAACACCATCCTTCAGATATAAGGTGGTCGGCTATGTGACCACCACTATTCACTACCTCCACCACCTAATACGGCCACTATATTAGTTGGCGAAAGTGAAGGTGAAAAAGGTGGCAGCTACTAGAGAATGGTGGTAGTGGACGTTGCGAGTGGTGGCGGAGGTAGCGAATGTGGTGGTCACAAAGCCGACCACTAGAAAATTTGTGATGGTTGGGAGTCATTTATGTTGATAGGTATAGATATTTTGATTGGGTTTAAGTATTTTATGTTAGTTGAAAGTGATTTAAAGATGAGTGGTTTAGGTAATGAGAACAAGATGATGATGATGGGTAGTGGAGATGATGAGAAGAAGAATAGGAAATAAATAAAACGGTGTTTTTGACTTTTAGTAAATAGTAGAGAAAAAATTACATCGTTAGTCCCTAAGGATGTATTGTGTTTAACTTTTACTATCTGATGGATGATTAGTGCCAAAAGTTTTTGACATGAATGTTTAGTGCGAAAACTGACAAACTACGTAAATGTATTTTGCAGTTTACTTTATAGTAAAAGTGTTTGGTAATGTAATTTTATCAGTTATCATAAAATTGCAAAATGGTATAAAAGTCAAATATTAACCCTAAACACTTTTTTTATTAGCATTTGAAAAGTCATTTTTTAAGAAAAATGAAAAGCTAAGGTACCGTTTAGTTGTAGAAAAAAAAATCTTATTTTTCCGTTTCCAGATTCCTTGGAAAGGGATTGGTTTTTCTTCTCTAAAGAAAAATCGAGAATTTGGAAAACCTGTTTAGATGGAGTTATATTTTTCCTTTTTAAAAAGATTACATCGGATTGCGATGGTGGGCCGCAACAGCGACGATTGAAAGTGAAGATGTTACCAATGGTGATTAGAGTTAGAATGATATATAGTTGAATGGTAGATTGAGAAATCTCGTTTTTTTAGAGAGAAAAAAGTAGAGAATGATGAATTTGAGTTTTCATTTTTTTGTTTGAAATTTGAAAAGTGAGAATTTCACTTTTTTTTGTGAAAATGTGACTAAACGGATTTTTAATTTTCCATTTTCCTATGAAAATTTTCTGAAAATTGAGATGTTTTTCATTAACTGAATACACCCTAAACGTGTTTTGCAAAACTAGCTTTCAATTATAAAGGTTGAGTGTTAAATTCTGTTAGAAGCTCCTTGCTAAACACGCTTAAACGATAAATTGCACCCAAAAATATGCTTAGAGGATTAAAGTTGGAGATTGTCACATCTTTTATATACACATATATATAATAAATAAGGGAACTCACTTTAGGCCAAATCGAGGGATTCGATTAACCAATGAGAGGGCTCAATTGCAAAATCGAGCCCTCTCATTGGTTAACTAAGTTTTTAATTCGGGTCGTGCCGTTTTAGGTGTTTTCTAAAAGGCATCCCAAAAATAGACGTGTCGAAAACTCGAATAAAAAAACCTTTGAGAAATCGGGTGTATTTTCTGAAACTTTGGTGTCGTGGAACTCTTGGGCATATCAGAGACGTGTTTCCAAATATGAGAGGCACATTCTAAAAGGTTTTAAAAATAATGGTTATCCTCACTGATATCTTTTCTATATTTGAATTACATTATCTTTTGGGCCACGGTTGCGAAACCCTAATCCTGAGCCTATATATACTCACCCAATGTGGCTGCTCATCGTTCATTGATTTTCTAATTCTTTTGCCTTCGTTTTCTTATCACAGGTTTCTGTTGTAGATTTCATGATCATCAGAATCATTAAACACATCCTAGGTATGAAACCCTAACTCTAATTGTTCATCATTCGTTAGTATTTTAATGTTTTTGGTTTTGTTTTGTTATCACATGTAAATTTATGTTTTTTGATTTCATTATGTTCATCATTCGTTTATATGTTTCTTTTCAAGATATTTATCTTTTTCTTATGCGCGTAGGTTTCTGTTGCAGATTTCATGATCATGAGAATCATTGAAACATCCTAGTTATGACACCCTAATTATAATCGGCCACCGTTCGTTAGTATTTTTATTTTTTTATTTTTTTTTATTTTTTTTAGTGATCACAGGTAAAATTACGTTTTCTGATTTCATTTTTTAAGGGTAAGATGTGTATATATACTCGGTCAAAAAGGATGTTCATCATTCATTTATATGTTTCTTTGTAAAATAAATAAACAATATATTTATTTGTTTGTTTATATATTTCTTTATTTCTTTGTTAACCTTTGTGCATGTGCTTTAACTTTGAAGGTGGTTGTATTAAAGAAATCGGTCATGGAAAACCCATACTACTTTCATAATAAAGCTATATTGGTTCCAATACTCACGGTGAAAATGGGTGTACATGTCATGCTTCTAAGGAACATTTATACTACATATAATGGTGGTGGAGTTGGAGTACTCAAGTTTAGAAAGTTCACATCTTGAATGGTTGATGAGATGTTGAGAGGTAATGAGTCTAAGGATGAAGAGCTCAAGTTAATGAAGCAACAAGATCGAATGCTAATCCTAGTGGTTTTCTTAAGTGGCTTATTTGAGGTTAAGGATTTAGTCATTTTGACTTTGCTTTAAGAAATGCTAAGCTTGAGGAAAAGTAACAGTGAAGGTGTGAAAATGATCATCTTGAATGTGTCGATTTATGGAACTAAGGATTCATGGATTTGATGTTAATCCATACAAAGATGGTAGTTTCTAATGAGATGGAAGTGTCTAAAATCATGTCAAGCATCCTAAGTTAATCCATTGAGGATGTGTTGAGTGAGGTATGAAAGATATACATTAACAACTATCCTAGAAACGACGTTTGGTAAATTAGATTGCGGGATTTAGTAAAATTCAATAACTTACCTGTAGGATTCACGGTACCAATTTTTCACACAGGCGGAACCAAAATAATGGTGCCGTCTGGTCCGCTTGTACAGGTATGGCGGTACCAAAAGCTATAACGGGCGGAACCAAATAATTGGTGCCGTCTGGTCCGTGGTGACCAGAAATCTTCACAGACCCATATTTTAACTATCGGGGACATTTCCGAAACCTGAAATTTTTTCTCAAAACATATGGCATTAACTATTTCTAGTTAGGAACAGTCAATAACGCATATACAAACATAGTGGAGCATTGATTTTGAACAAGAGCTAACGATTTTCACATATAAGTGAAAATGGGTAAAATTTGATAACACCCGTGTGCTATCCCCTTGCATGAACCGGTTAGCATACATCAATGTTTTTAGTTAGTTTATCATCCTACGAAGCAAGAACACGTAAATGACATCATACAACATTGTTTTTGTCCTTGTACCAAACACTCTCTTAAAAACTCCATTTTTCAAAGTACTTGACTAATTTTAGTTAGTACTCATTGATAATTGAGTTATGACATTTCATAAGTTATGCGAGATTTTAGTATAACCTATGCAAAGAAAGTTATCTAATTCTACAAGTGATGGTAAAATCATTTTCTAACTTATTGCACAAAATCTAGCAAAGACCTATTGTGCATAAACAAGAAGTTGCCAAACAAGTGAATAAAAAAACATGGCAAGATTGACACTTATATTATGCAACCAAACAAGTGTAAACAACAATTTGAAAATAAGCAAGCACCATATATGCAAACAACATAAACAGGTAGTTTATTTAGCATAGCATAAAATGAAAAACACTTTTCGTCATCTAGCGTTTAAATATGACGATGTATACCAAGCTTGATTAGTTTCCTTTAAACATATTACCAAATTAATTAGTTTCAAAAGAAGTTGTATCAAAGTTCTAAGAATACCAACTTATATTGTTTGATTCAAAAATTTGAGTTTTGATGTTAAAGCGAAACTTAATATTTTAGACATACTGTAGTATTTGGTCTATTTCACTTATTTAAAATTAGACTCAGGCCATGAGAGTATTTTTAAATGAAAGTAGACTTAATTCCCTTTAAAATGATAGGTGGCTCGACTTGTACGGACTTACGGTTAATTAGTTATGATTTTTTGAAGTTGCCCAAAAAACTGCATATTGTACAGACGGATCCCACGGAACCAAATAAAGGGATCCGCCCTTTATAAGATTTGGTGCCGTGGTCCTCTGAGACAGATTCACCAAAACTAGTATTTGACATAGAGAAAACGTGTGTGACTTACTAGATTTCATAGTAAACATATAATACACATATTTAACAACATATCTACTTATGTAACTTATCTTAAACATTTACGGAGGTGATTTTTCAACTAGATTTATAGTTATCCCAAACACTCCTTTAAAATCATATTTCTTCGTAAATTTTCTATAAGCACACAATACAATACTTACTAGTTCTTTCAACAAACTTTTATTTTATTTTTCAAGAAAACCTTCAAGCTTGTATACAAAGTTACTTTTAACAACAAAATTTCTAAGTATAACAAGCAAAGCATTTTTCCTATTATTTTTCGCTTCAATGGTAATTTGATACATGGATCGTACTCTATTTTAAAAACCATTTGTTTTGAAAATAAGAGCCACGTGGCTCTGATACCAATTGTGGAAACGTAGAGGGGGGGTGAATACGTTACCGTTTAAAAACTTTAGATCTTTAGTATCAAATCGCTTATGAAGCTTATTATAATATGAAAGTTCCAATTATTGTTTGTGACCAATGTAAAGCATAGCAAACCATGTTGTCACACAAGCATTAACATCAAACCACATCACAAGCAATAGTATAGTGCAACTATGAAAGTAAAGAGATAAAGAAAGGAAAGTGCAAACCGAACACGATGATTTATAGTGGTTCGGTCACGGATCACCTTTCCGCCCTACTCCACTCCCCGAGTACCCAACTCGAGAGTTACTTCACTAAATCAACAAGCTCCCTTCTCGGCGGAGAAAACCTTACAATCGTCGCTTACACTTTTTCCGGTACAAAGCTAAATACCGGGTTCTAGTTCGAGGTAGAACCAACCTAACGTCGCCTATACAATATTTCCGACACTAAGCTAGATGTCGAGTTCTTTTACAAGGGTACAACCACTCCCAATATGTTTTATGGCCCAACATAATAAACCTTGTGTTTTATGGCACAAACACATAAACCATCTAATCTAGTTTGGTGAAAATGTTGTGAGGATGCAATGATGTTCTACACTAATGATCCATGACACAAATGTCTAATGGATATGAATAACTACTTCTAAATGATCTTCCATTGATAGGAAGCCTTCATGATGAAGATCACAAGTTCCCTAAACTTGTTGTGATAGATCTTCAGCTTGTGGTGAGTGTGGATGGCTAGATCTCCAAACTTTCCTTGGTTGATCAATGTAGAGTATGCTTACAACAAAGATGAATGTTAGAAGCATTATGATCATGATCATTAGGGTGTTTAATGTATGTTACTACATTGTTAATGATAGATCTAAATGTATGCAAGAAGGTGGAGAAGATGTGTTTTCAAGTGGTGAAGAAATGGGAAAACAATGGGCTTCTATTTATAGCCAAAAGTGGACAGGAGCGTCCACGGACCACGGACCCCTTAAAAGGGTTCCGTCCTTTATACAATTTGGTGCCGTGGGTGCCTGACATAAAATCTAAAAAATCTTTCTTCAAATCTTTCCAAGATATTACTAAATCTTATGAAGATCACATTTGATATATTGAGTGTCAATCTAACCAAAATATTCAAGTGATCTTCCAAGGATTTCAAAGATGATGCATGACATGATGTAACATGTATTTCCATTTTTAGATTAAAAGGTTTATCAAAGTAAACTTGTAAAATGTATTATGTAACTAGTTGATAAAATGTCTAGTTACCTTTTGAAATACTTGTGAATGCAAAATGTAAAATGAGGTTCGAAATAGAATGGTTAACCTATTAAAATACTTAGTGACTCTAAACGTATTTTAAACATTCTAAATGATTTGTTAATGGGTTTGATCATAATGCCACATAACAAACATGTACGAACCTGTGTTGTAACATACGAGGACTTGAGACATCGAGAGGTGTTGAATGTATGTTGAGACAAATGTAATTACAAGTAACTTGTACATTTTACGTTATGTATTACAAGTTACATGTTTGTCATCAATCAAAACAAACGAGACTGTATAGATTAAATATCGTAATATTTGCACTAACAATCTCCCCCTTTTTGATGATGACAAATATATGTAAACGTAATAGAAAGTAAAATGTAAAAGGTTACTTGTATCCTTACTACATTTACATTACCTTCTCCGTTTACACTCTTCTCCCCCTTTTGTCGAAACAAAAAGGGCGTGTCCTTGGAGTTTAACTTAATTTCTCCCCAAAAAGGCGAGCTTGCATCATCCCTAGTGAAGTTAAATCGTCCACTACAATCCGTCCCTTGTTTGGTAGTGGATCCATGGATCAAATAAAGAGGCTTAACCTACATCAAGGTTAGTTTTATGCAACAAAAATTATGAGAAATATATGAAAAAGAAAAATGCATAGCAATGTTAGCCTATTTTCTCCACTTTTTATCGAAGCACAAATGCTTGTTGAAAAGTGAGAATGATGCTAAATGCGTGCATGCTCCCCCTTGACGGTTGCTCCCCCTTGTTTGAGGCGTCAGGGTATGATTAAAAACCTACAAAACAAATATTAGTGCAAAACTATATTCGTCATTGGACGAGTAAGTGATATACAACAAAGTGTGTATAAGATGCATTCAGTAAATTCTTGACGGAAGCTCCCCTTGCTCTAGGGCATCAAGATGAACCTTCAAAATAAGTATTAGTATAATAGAAGCTTTGTCTTTAGACAAATATGTCATATACAACCAAGTGTATAGACGATGCAATATGAGTGCTTAAAGGATATTCCTCCTTGTTCTAGGGTGTCAAGAAGCACCTAAATAGGAAAAATAATTGATGCAAACTTCATCCTTAGATGAGTAAATTATATACAATCGAGTGTATATGATGATGAACCTACAATGAAAAACATTAGTGCAATATATTTCATCTTTTTCACAAAGAAAAATAAGATGTATATATGTGATAAATGATATAATCAAAGATCTCATGAAGTATAGTCTCCTAATTACAATCATAAGAAAAGTGAGAATATAACATGATAAAAGCCTACAAAATAATTCCTAGAAAGAAGATATGAAGTCTTCCACCGGGTGTGCCACTAGTGGTGCTAGTGTTGGTGTCGGTTTACAAGTAGGATTCATGTGGTGATGGTAGATGACTTGACATTTACAAAAGCAAGTTTTCGCTAATCCATGGTGGTGATGATTAGTGAAAGTGGTGATGGAAGGTGGTGGTGATTAGGTAGGAAGCTATTAAGGAGTTAGAAACTCGTATGTATAGCAAATATAAAAATATGGACTCATGCAATCCTTTCGTCATGTCAAGTGACCAAAGCTAAGAGGAAAAAAATGTGAATGGACATTGCATTTCACTGATGCACAAGGGTTATGATTTGAATGATTTATTGATGCTAACAATCTATTGTTTTGAGCAATTTCTCATATGCTTCAACCCAAGAGTAATCAATAATGCGTTCTATCTAAGAATATTATAATGAAGATACCAAAAGATATAAAAGTGATGAAGATAAATTCGTTCATTGATTGACACGAATTATAAAAATGACCTATTCTAGGTGACAATGGGAAAGGTAGTATTAGCATGGTTTTGACCGACATGGATGATTATCACTTCGAAAAGAAGTGAAGACAATATGGAAAATACTAATAATGAGTACCTATATGAGGATGAGAATGACATCATATGAGTGAGAGTTGGATGGACCAACGTGTTGGAGATGGCTGTTTTGATTAATATATCGTTTGCACTGACAAGGACATGCATGATAAGCGAGAAAAGGATAAGATCCTATGATGGTGTTCTAGTTAGTGAAGTTGTAAGGTGCTAGTTTAAGGAAAATCCTATATGTGGAGATGAAGACGTTTTGTAAAAACACATGATGCGTTTTTCACTTGATGAGGTATTGGTGTGAAAAAGGTTGAACTAGTTGTGGTTTCATGAACCGGTTTTAGCTAAGTGGTGTTTACCTATGTGTTGGTATTGTAGAGTCTAAGAGACATAAAATTTGACAAAAGACAATTATGTGAATGAATTTCTCTCCCCCTTAATTGGTGGACATCCAACATAATGTGTAATGTATCAAATAAGGAATGACAACAAAGTGTTTAGGAGGTTATTCGGGCTAACGAAAGAGATGAGCTTAGTGATATTTTCTGGATGATGATTAGCATACAATGAACTTCATCCTTAAAGTCACGTACCTCTTCTCGATTAATACGAGATGATCGTATGATGAGGCATGTGGTTTCCTAATAGGAAGTGAAGAGGATTAGAGTATTGTTATAACTAAATAATGATGGAGGTGATTTTTGGAAAGCGGAAGCAAAAATGAGATTTGGAAAGAGGTCGGTTGAAAGACAAAAATGCAAAGCCAACCCTCTAGAACTTAATTCTATATGCTTTTAGACTATATGCAAGTGTAGGGGTCCCATAGAGCATATTACTAATCTACGTAGCAATAAACGGGATTATACAAAATGAGCATATAAAAGTTAGAACCAAGTGAGATAACAAATAATTTGTTATCAACATACAAAACAAATTTGTTAGTGACAAAAGATGTTAACATGATAGAAATCAAGTGATAACATATTATATAAGCAAAAACAACACATTGCACTTAGTAGACAAGAAATCACCACACAAGATATCATCAAAACAATCATATTATGCAAGAATACGACTTTATTCAAGACATTTCATTATGAGATTGTTTTGTCGTTAGACTTAGCCACTCAAGCATACTTGGATATACAATAATCTATGTGATTAATTTGTAAGATAAAAAGCTTCTAAAAGTTTGTCATACAAAAAGCACTTTGACAGATTATATGTGCACACGTAGCAAACAAATAGTGTGACAAGAGGCAAAAGAAACAAAATGAAAGATTCATGCAAGCCATGTTTAAGACATAACAATTTGGAGCATGTATCATTTGGATTGTACTACACATAGATATAATGAATGCCAACTAATATCTTTCAAACACAAACTTATCATATCAGAATTATCACGTATCAAAATGACATATTATGATTTCATAATTAACATGTTAATCATGCTAAAACTAATTCAAAAGTAAGTATCATGCAAATAAAGTTTAGGTTTAAACGTTTAGTAGCATGAAACAAGAATACAAATATTATAAAGATAAAATCGTACTAAGGTTTACACATTTGACTTATTATCAAACACTAAGATAATGTCAAATCAACTTATCGTATTAAACAAGAACATGTAATTAACACATGTAAGTGCAATGCAAGTGGTTTTACTAAGGTTTGCACATTTGACTAGTTATCAAACACTAAGATAATGTCAAATCAACTTCTTGTATCAAACAAGAACATGTAATCAACACATGTAGGTGCAATGCAAATGGTTTTAAAAGAAAAATCATATATACTACTTGTTTGATTAGTATTCCTAAGGCATGGCAAACTATCAATGTTTTAACACTTACTTTAGGCAAGTATAGGAAAACAGATTTTTCAAGTTGGAGAATGAATATGAGACTATTACTAGCGGTGCTCAATTAAGGCTAAACACGATCATTTTTACGGGTGATTCCACATACCCAACTTCTCTCCAAGAAGCAATTCAACCGTTAGGTCAAATTGAGTTTCTAGTGCAATAGGTTCTCCAGTAGTCATTCTCATGTTAGAAAGATGGGAACTCCTACTTTTGCCTATTAACGTGCATAAAAGATGATAGTTTACCAATACTTGGCTTAATGTGACACAACTAATATACAATATAACTAAGGTGATGAAGATGTCATGTTATACACGTGAATTTTAACAATGGTGTGTTGATAAACAATATGTTTTAATCTTGTGTTTAGAATCTAAGGTTGTTTAAATTACATAGCTAATTTTATGATCTAATGGATGACATCTTTAATGTTGAAGTGTACACTTTAAAAGTGATTTGATTTATCTAAGACTAGGGAATGGAATATGTTAAATTAAGAACGTTCTCAAGAAAGCTCTTTGGTATTTTATTTAACAATAATCTAAGTGAGGTTACCAACTTCAATAGATCTTGTGTATGCTCTAAAGATGTGTAGTTTTAACCTTGGATGTGCACTCGGTTTGAGCAAGGTTAGGTTATGATGTACGCTTGAAAGGAAATAGATACAAATAGTATCTTTTAATAAATGAGATTATCACATGGGATAAAGTTGTCATGCTTATGAAAACAAGTATGACAAGATGAATTGGATATGCTAGTTCATAGAACTTGTAGATGTTTGTTTCAAGATCATTTAGCCAATGAGGTGTAATGAAATCTCTTGTAACACAACTATTTATGTCGCAAGAATGATGCATAGGATATACAATATCCTTTTAACAAGATGAAATCTTAACGCATGAATCTTAGTCATAATGTTCTTCAAAACATCATGTTTTCCTAAATGAAGATATGAAGCCAAAGTGTTTGAATCAGATAGTCCCATCTAAATAAACTTGGTCTCAAGATTATATTCACTAGATGATGACAAGAGGAATTCACTCGAGTTTCTTATGTATACTCCTCAAGAGTCATTGTTGCTTGGGGTGTATGATGTTGGCTTTGAGATTGCATTTTAACATATGTTGTTAAAATGTTGATTTGAGGTTTAACGAAATTTATGCAGAAGTTTAACGACAAAGTATTACTAATACTTTGATAATTTGTGAAGGTAGTACTACTTATACCTAGTGGAAATTGACAACAATTACCAAGAGCACCATGCTTATTTGATAGTTGAGGTTCTAGCCATAATGAATTATCTAAGTCCTTATATGTGGGAAAGGATGTCTGAGTTTGAGTTAATTCAGTACAAGTGTTGGACACAAGGGTTTTTTGAGCAATACACTCAACGAATTCAAATGATGGTAAGGATGGTGGATTGGTTGATCTAGGTGGTAGGTCTTCTAGTGTGTCTAAATAAGGATGTGGTGATGTAGGGGTTTGTTGTGCTATGGGAGTACTTAGGTTGATTGTTTGTCCATAGATGTTGAACACAAAAAGTACGGATACTAATTCTTATGGTTCATTGGTTGCTACAACTAGTGGGTGAAGTGCTTGAAGTTTTGGTTATGTTTATGAAGCTTAGGGGCTGAAGTATAGGTTCACCTTGAAAGGGCACGTTTGATTTAAAGTATACTCTTGGAAGTTCATGAGCAATACGGTTAATGGTGCCAAAAGATGGAAGAGGGATAGTAGGTGTCAAAAAGGGATAAGTGGCACCGTGGGTTGTTTGTTTTGGATAAGTGTTTCAACATGTGTTGTTAAAATACTTGGGTGTTGATTTTTCGGATATGACTTTTAATGACTACAATCGTAAGTCGCATATACTTGAATATTTCGGATGAAATACTTAAGTTGTCAATCCTAATTTGTTGAGATTATAAAGCTTAGATTGAACTCAAGGATAACAAGACTTGATAATATGTATTTAACATATGTGTGAGTTATGACTCGATGTAAATACTTATCGTCTTGAAGGATGACACATTATTTTCATGTTAACCAGGTGAGGCAATACATGTAGATACAAAACAATATCTATAGTCATATGTTAGACTTGTGTATGATATCTTTGCAAATAATGAGTCCAGGTTTATTAGTCTCGGTAAGTCATCTAAGTCATCCGCAAACGGGTAAGGAGATGTTGGTGGTGTTGCACAAAGTTTGATAGGTACAAGCTTTGGAGACTTTGGTAGTGAAGTTGTTTTGGATGATGGTGGGTGATTTTGGTGGTGGAGTTGGAGTACTCAAGTTTAGAAAGTTCACATCTTGAATGGTTGATGAGATGTTGAGAGGTAATGAGTCTAAGGATGAAGAGCTCAAGTTAATGAAGCAACAAGATCGAATGCTAATCCTAGTGGTTTTCTTAAGTGGCTTATTTGAGGTTAAGGATTTAGTCATTTTGACTTTGCTTTAAGAAATGCTAAGCTTGAGGAAAAGTAACAGTGAAGGTGTGAAAATGATCATCTTGAATGTGTCGATTTATGGAACTAAGGATTCATGGATTTGATGTTAATCCATACAAAGATGGTAGTTTCTAATGAGATGGAAGTGTCTAAAATCATGTCAAGCATCCTAAGTTAATCCATTGAGGATGTGTTGAGTGAGGTATGAAAGATATACATTAACAACTATCCTAGAAACGACGTTTGGTAAATTAGATTGCGGGATTTAGTAAAATTCAATAACTTACCTGTAGGATTCACGGTACCAATTTTTCACACAGGCGGAACCAAAATAATGGTGCCGTCTGGTCCGCTTGTACAGGTATGGCGGTACCAAAAGCTATAACGGGCGGAACCAAATAATTGGTGCCGTCTGGTCCGTGGTGACCAGAAATCTTCACAGACCCATATTTTAACTATCGGGGACATTTCCGAAACCTGAAATTTTTTCTCAAAACATATGGCATTAACTATTTCTAGTTAGGAACAGTCAATAACGCATATACAAACATAGTGGAGCATTGATTTTGAACAAGAGCTAACGATTTTCACATATAAGTGAAAATGGGTAAAATTTGATAACACCCGTGTGCTATCCCCTTGCATGAACCGGTTAGCATACATCAATGTTTTTAGTTAGTTTATCATCCTACGAAGCAAGAACACGTAAATGACATCATACAACATTGTTTTTGTCCTTGTACCAAACACTCTCTTAAAAACTCCATTTTTCAAAGTACTTGACTAATTTTAGTTAGTACTCATTGATAATTGAGTTATGACATTTCATAAGTTATGCGAGATTTTAGTATAACCTATGCAAAGAAAGTTATCTAATTCTACAAGTGATGGTAAAATCATTTTCTAACTTATTGCACAAAATCTAGCAAAGACCTATTGTGCATAAACAAGAAGTTGCCAAACAAGTGAATAAAAAAACATGGCAAGATTGACACTTATATTATGCAACCAAACAAGTGTAAACAACAATTTGAAAATAAGCAAGCACCATATATGCAAACAACATAAACAGGTAGTTTATTTAGCATAGCATAAAATGAAAAACACTTTTCGTCATCTAGCGTTTAAATATGACGATGTATACCAAGCTTGATTAGTTTCCTTTAAACATATTACCAAATTAATTAGTTTCAAAAGAAGTTGTATCAAAGTTCTAAGAATACCAACTTATATTGTTTGATTCAAAAATTTGAGTTTTGATGTTAAAGCGAAACTTAATATTTTAGACATACTGTAGTATTTGGTCTATTTCACTTATTTAAAATTAGACTCAGGCCATGAGAGTATTTTTAAATGAAAGTAGACTTAATTCCCTTTAAAATGATAGGTGGCTCGACTTGTACGGACTTACGGTTAATTAGTTATGATTTTTTGAAGTTGCCCAAAAAACTGCATATTGTACAGACGGATCCCACGGAACCAAATAAAGGGATCCGCCCTTTATAAGATTTGGTGCCGTGGTCCTCTGAGACAGATTCACCAAAACTAGTATTTGACATAGAGAAAACGTGTGTGACTTACTAGATTTCATAGTAAACATATAATACACATATTTAACAACATATCTACTTATGTAACTTATCTTAAACATTTACGGAGGTGATTTTTCAACTAGATTTATAGTTATCCCAAACACTCCTTTAAAATCATATTTCTTCGTAAATTTTCTATAAGCACACAATACAATACTTACTAGTTCTTTCAACAAACTTTTATTTTATTTTTCAAGAAAACCTTCAAGCTTGTATACAAAGTTACTTTTAACAACAAAATTTCTAAGTATAACAAGCAAAGCATTTTTCCTATTATTTTTCGCTTCAATGGTAATTTGATACATGGATCGTACTCTATTTTAAAAACCATTTGTTTTGAAAATAAGAGCCACGTGGCTCTGATACCAATTGTGGAAACGTAGAGGGGGGGTGAATACGTTACCGTTTAAAAACTTTAGATCTTTAGTATCAAATCGCTTATGAAGCTTATTATAATATGAAAGTTCCAATTATTGTTTGTGACCAATGTAAAGCATAGCAAACCATGTTGTCACACAAGCATTAACATCAAACCACATCACAAGCAATAGTATAGTGCAACTATGAAAGTAAAGAGATAAAGAAAGGAAAGTGCAAACCGAACACGATGATTTATAGTGGTTCGGTCACGGATCACCTTTCCGCCCTACTCCACTCCCCGAGTACCCAACTCGAGAGTTACTTCACTAAATCAACAAGCTCCCTTCTCGGCGGAGAAAACCTTACAATCGTCGCTTACACTTTTTCCGGTACAAAGCTAAATACCGGGTTCTAGTTCGAGGTAGAACCAACCTAACGTCGCCTATACAATATTTCCGACACTAAGCTAGATGTCGAGTTCTTTTACAAGGGTACAACCACTCCCAATATGTTTTATGGCCCAACATAATAAACCTTGTGTTTTATGGCACAAACACATAAACCATCTAATCTAGTTTGGTGAAAATGTTGTGAGGATGCAATGATGTTCTACACTAATGATCCATGACACAAATGTCTAATGGATATGAATAACTACTTCTAAATGATCTTCCATTGATAGGAAGCCTTCATGATGAAGATCACAAGTTCCCTAAACTTGTTGTGATAGATCTTCAGCTTGTGGTGAGTGTGGATGGCTAGATCTCCAAACTTTCCTTGGTTGATCAATGTAGAGTATGCTTACAACAAAGATGAATGTTAGAAGCATTATGATCATGATCATTAGGGTGTTTAATGTATGTTACTACATTGTTAATGATAGATCTAAATGTATGCAAGAAGGTGGAGAAGATGTGTTTTCAAGTGGTGAAGAAATGGGAAAACAATGGGCTTCTATTTATAGCCAAAAGTGGACAGGAGCGTCCACGGACCACGGACCCCTTAAAAGGGTTCCGTCCTTTATACAATTTGGTGCCGTGGGTGCCTGACATAAAATCTAAAAAATCTTTCTTCAAATCTTTCCAAGATATTACTAAATCTTATGAAGATCACATTTGATATATTGAGTGTCAATCTAACCAAAATATTCAAGTGATCTTCCAAGGATTTCAAAGATGATGCATGACATGATGTAACATGTATTTCCATTTTTAGATTAAAAGGTTTATCAAAGTAAACTTGTAAAATGTATTATGTAACTAGTTGATAAAATGTCTAGTTACCTTTTGAAATACTTGTGAATGCAAAATGTAAAATGAGGTTCGAAATAGAATGGTTAACCTATTAAAATACTTAGTGACTCTAAACGTATTTTAAACATTCTAAATGATTTGTTAATTGGTTTGATCATAATGCCACATAACAAACATGTACGAACCTGTGTTGTAACATACGAGGACTTGAGACATCGAGAGGTGTTGAATGTATGTTGAGACAAATGTAATTACAAGTAACTTGTACATTTTACGTTATGTATTACAAGTTACATGTTTGTCATCAATCAAAACAAACGAGACTGTATAGATTAAATATCGTAATATTTGCACTAACAATACACATTATACAAATTAATAAAACACACAAAGCTTCATACAAGCTAACAAGTTGATGGTATATATAGTTTTGTAAATGGGACCGGACCAAATGGTTCAACCAGGAACCGGTGTCGGTTCGGCTAACCAATAAAAGCCATCCAAAAATGAACCAGAGAGGACCCATTGAAACCGATACAAACTGGTGGAATTAGGTCTCATCGAGATCTATTTATCCGGTTAATCGTCACAGGGTACCCGCCGCCGAAACGTGTTGGTACCCTACTGTACTATATATAAAGGAAAAACTAAAAAGTAAAAAGTGAAAAGTTGAAACTAAAAAAAGAAATGTTAAAAACATATATTTTAAAACGAAAATATTAACACACTTCGAAAACCGGGTTGACCCGGAACGCTTCAAACCCGGCGGGTTGACCCGATTTAATTTGACCTGTTTTCGACCTAACCTATTGGGTTGACTCGGTTTAAATCGACCCGTTTTTCGACCAGAACGGTTCAACCGGTTGAACCACCCGGGTCGAAGCGGGTTTCAAAACATTATGTTTAATCCCCAAATCTTCAAACTTTTATTATTTTTCGTTTAAAACCCTTAAACTTTTTTTTATCACTAAACGATCTTTCGCTATAAAATCCTGTTGCTATGCACGGGTACTCGTCTAGTTGATAAAAAAAATAGGATTGTGTAAAGAATCATGTTTGGTGATTACAAGATTATCAGATCATGTTATTGAGGGGATAATCATAACAGGAATGCATGCTGGACAAATTGCGTATTTTCCACGAATTCATTTACAAAGAGGTTTTGCAACAAGTTTTCAGTTTAAGAAAAGTTCGCTTTTGTAAATTAGTTTTTGAGTTTTGAACAATTATTTTATAGATTTGTTTATTTTTTTACTGTCTTTTGGTTGTATATCAGTATCTTTTGTGTTTCTCTTATGATATTTTGTTTCTATGACGTTAATACACCAGACTCAGTAGTATCAGATGGTTTATTTAGTTGTCAGAGTTATGAAGATGTTAATGCATCAAATTCATATGTATCAGAAACATTGTTATATTATACCTATTTATTAAATATAACTGATGTCCACATTAGTAACGTAATTATGTGGATGATATGTGTTTTTTTTAATGATATTTTGTTTTTGTGACGTTATTATTTTTTTTACCGTGTTTTGGTTTGTATATCAGAATCATATGTGTTTCTTTTAAGATATTTTGTTTTTATGATGTTAATACACTAGACTCAGTAGTATCAGAAACACGGTTTATTTAGTTGTTAGAATTATGAAGATGTTAATGCATCAAATTCATATGTATCATAAACATTGTTACATTATAAATATTTATTAAATATACACGAGACTCAACAGTATCAGGGTTTATTTAGTTTTCAGAATTATGAATACGTTAATGCATCAAACTCATATGTATCAGAAACATTGTTATATTATACATATTTAGTAAATATATTATATAATGATAAGAACAAAAGATTAACTTAATCTTTATTTAAGTATTTAATCGACTTAAGAAGCACGATCTAGAAGGAGTGATACTATTGCTGACATAATAACCTCTATACAAAATACCGGTATGTAAAAGAAACGTTTTTCCTATAATGTGAACCAAACATCAGATGCTGTAAATTGCATTATCTATTTGTAAAGATAATGTAGTTGAATCGCTTAAAAACGTGTATCGATTTGTTATTTAGTTGCCAGAATTATGAAGCCGTTAATGCATCAAACAAATGTGTATCAGAAACATGGTCATATTATACGTATTTATCAAATATATGATTTCATTGTTTGATTGGTTAACTACAAAGTTTGGAAGGTAAGTATTGAGTGTTCATGATATTAACAAATTGTTAACATGGTCATATTACATGTATTTATCAAATATATCGGATGTTAACATTAGTAATGTATTTATGTAGCTAGCACGTTAATTTTACAATTTATTAAAAACAATTTTTTTTAAATACCTCAATATATATTATATAATGATAAGACTTCTTTATTTAAGTATTTAATCGACTTAATAATGACGGTTTAGAAGGTTTTAAAAACGATATTTATATTTATCATTAATTGAGTCTTTAATTGAGAATAAGTCGGGCCAGGTTTGTGGTTTTTAAAAAGTGTTCCCAAACATATCATCGTGTGAGGTATCTTCTAGGAAGTTTTAAAACTAAGTTTATCTTCACCTATATCTTTTCTATATATAAATTACATTATTTTTTAGGGCACGGTTATGAAACCTTGATGTTGAGCCTTTATAATACTCGCCCAATGTGGATGGTCATAGTCCATTAACTTTTTCATCCATAATAAGAGCGTTGATATTTCTGACTTCACGTGCATGTTCGTTTCTTTGTATAATGACATTGTGTAACACAACTATTCTCGAGCAATTTCTTACTACAATATCATGTTTATTTCTAAAATTAATTTTATATGATTTTTGTATTTTTGCAGATTTTTATAGGATGATTGAAGAAAAGCTTTCAATCATATATGATGGAAAGCACGACCTTGAAGCTCTTTTGAAACAAGCCAATTCAGAGTACCCACGCGATGAGAATGTGCTTCCATTGTAAGAGAAGTATGTTGAAGTTTTCAAGGAAACTGTATTGCTGTCTAAAGAGGAAGTTCATGTTGATGATTTCTCTCAAGGAGATCATGAAAAGAATGATGATGGTGGTCCTAACAAAGATGGTGGTGAGAACGATGATGGTGGTGAGAACGATGATGATGTTGAGAACGCTGATGGTGATCGAGATGGTGGGGATAAAGAGAAGGTTGATGAAACAGAGATTCCCGTTGATGCTAGTCAGGATGAAGAGATAATTGAAGTTGGAAGTTTCACGCAGTGGCTTGAAGATAATATTGATTCGGTCGGTGACGTGATTGATTACATTTTTTTGTAATGCATATTATCATGTACTTTATTCTACCATAGAAAAAATTTAACATGTTTGTGATGCAATGGCTTGAATAGTTTGATGATCCTCATGCGGTTAACAAAGAGTCTCCTAGGACTCCAGAATGGTCACTCATGGTTCTAAAGGAAGCCCACATTCTGCGACTCCTAAGAAACGTGTTGTTAAACCATCTACGTACTTGTGCTCTCCTTACATGAATAAAAAGACAGTAGTAATCAGTCTTCTTAAAAGGTTGGAGTTTCTGTTGGGAAATAGCTTGTTCGCAATGCAGGGCGATAAGCTGTAAGTTTAAATTTGTTATTTTTCTTGTTTTGATAAAGTATCAGTTGAAAAAATTACATGCAATTTTTTGTAAGTAACATTTTGTTTTAATATATGTGAAAAGGATTTTGAAAGTCATTTTGGTGACTACAAAGTCTCTTCTGTGTGTTTGAATATGGAGACATTCGCACCAAGCTTATGGGCTGATGTTAATGTTATCGACTGTTGGGGAGCAATTTTGAACTATGAAGAGTGATTTAAAGAGATTTCATCACCATCAAGGCATTTCTTTCCAACAGAGTGTATTTACAATAAGGCATTTGTAAGAGTTTTGAGTAATTTTGAACTATGAAGAGTGTTTTTCTATTTTTAGTTTTTTATTTATATTTTGTTGTACCTTCCTTGATACACATTTTGTCACCATTAAGGCATTTGTAAGAGTTTTGAGTAAGACTTTATTATTTTTTAGTACAGATACATTCTATGGTTCTTGATCCACATTTTGATGACAAGAAGCGATGGAACATGTTTTTAGCAGAAATGTCAGCTCATTTTAAAGATTTCAATGCTTCTCTAACGTTAACAAAACTGGTATGCGTATTTTGTACAAAGATGCTTGCGAACTTCTGGTATACATATTTTATAAATTGCCTTTTCTAAAATAAAAGTATATTTTCACATGAATCACATGTGATCCACATAGAATCACAGAATCAGATTATGTTTGGATCACATGTGATTCATGTGGAAATCACATATGTTTCACATCAAATCATTCAGTTTACTCACCAAAACTTTTTTTTAGAAAACTTTGTTTTCCAAACATCTGCTTAATTATGAACATCCAAAACATTCTTGTGTTGCTAAAGTAAAACCACGCATTCCCAAATTGAAATGGAGGACAAAGACGAATCACATAGTTTGTGGAGTTTTCACAATGTTTCGTATGGAATCGTACATGGGACAAGCTACTTCCAAATGGGATGTTGGTCTCTGTGAAGAATCTGAGAAACATAAGTCATTTTTTATGCGCATGAGGTTCAAAATTGCAACCAAGATTTTGTTGCACGAAGAGAATGTCCATGCACAAAATATGTATGACTTGGCTAACAGTTTCTAGAATGATAATGATGAAACTACAAGGATTTCAATTAGTGTTGATGCAATTAAGAACATGGGTCAGTGTGAAAGTCAAAGTAGTTTGTTAGTACAAATAACTTATGGTAGGCTTTTGGTAGTTTAAAACTAATGGTAGTCTTTTGAAACTGATGGTAGTTTGTTTTATGGTATTCTGATGGTGCTAGTTTGTTAATGGTAGTTTTCTGGACGAGTTGTAATAGTTTATCGTTTTCCTAGACAAGTTGCAATGATCTTATTAGGATTATGTAATGATATTTTGAACAAAACGTATGTTTTATGAACTGGTCTAGTCTTTTTTGTTGTATGTTTTTATCATGTTTCTTGTTTACTTTTTGTTAAATTTGATAACTGATGGTTGTAGCCTGGAAAATTTATACAACTTGAATCATATGTGATTTTAACAATAATCACTTGTGATTCACACAAATCACATGTATATCTTTACCATGAAGCACAAGTGTTTCCAGTAATCTCCTAGAACATCAAATAGTAAATTGAGCAAGTAAAATTCAATACATTCAAATTAAGAATCCTTATAGCACTTTTGCAGAAGTTTCAAAAAAGAATGAAAAATCCTTAAAATCCTTATAACAATCTTGCAGAAGTTCATAAAAAATAAAAAAAATCCAGACGTAAACAAAATATGAAATTCAATAAGCAATTTCCAATTGTTTTGCCATTTTCATTTGTTTTTCAGCGAATTTTGGATTCAACGGACATGTTGTCTTGGTGTGCTTGTTAGTTTTCTCTCCACATCATCCACATTTCTTTTCCGGCTTTGATCTTTCTTCAAGTGCTATTTCTCTTCCACTCTTTCTACGTGCTCCTTTAATACCACCTTTGTTTGAAGTCCCTGATGGATTTTTGACCACAACATTATTAGGTTTCTCAACAACATAAATATCTTCAATCACATCTCCCATTTTGCGTGAAGGAGGTTTAGGCACTTCAACCTCAACTTCTTTCTTAGTTGATTTCAATTGTTCCACAAAATTTGCTAACTTGCCTTCATCTTTAGTCAACAAAAAAAAAACATTCGTCTACCACAAAAGTAGCCTCATTTGTTAATTTTTCAATTGGTTCATTTTTTTCTCCATACATGTTTGTGTTTCTTCTCAATACAGGTGGTATTGTCTCCCACCTCCAACGCCTGAAAATGTACTTTTCAGGGATCATTTGAATATCACGTTTCTTCAAAACACATAATGCGTGTCGACATAAAAATCCAAAACTAAGAAAATGCCTACTAGTACATTCCATTGACCCGTCTTCAAGAAAACGCAGAACCTTATTGCAGAACATAAAGGACAGAAAATTAATATTTTTTTATGCAGGAATCACGTGTGATTCTTACAAGAATCACATGTGATTTTCATGAAAATCACATGTGATTGTTATAACAGAGTTAGCAACAAACAAAGTATTTAAAAATATGCAAGTAAATTACCTTGTATTCTGTCACATTTTCACATTCCTGCACCTATTCTTCTCCTTTTTCTCTATAAAGTGTCCTATAAACAGCTGCATCCTATCTCTAACCCTAACCATCTCACAACCTTCTTCCATTTTAAAATCTTCTATTATGCAAGACCAACAACCTTCTATTATTTCCTTTTGAACAAGCAGAAATATTGTTCTTGTATATACTTTAGATGCATTCGATATTTGACTGTGTAGAAAGTTTTGGAGCTGAGTCAAATGTCTTAAAGTCTAATCCTTCTTGCTTATACATTTGTCTCTCCATTGTTGATTCAAAGCACATCATGAAATTAACTAATGTTGACCCTGGATTTGTAAAACTTTTAAAGAACGCATTTTCGCTCTCATACCTTGAAGTAGTTCTCATCAATCCAAACAATGGCGAGTCAACAAAATAAGTTGGTAGCCACATTTCTCGAAGTCTAAACATATTTTTCATCCATTTGTGGTTTTGCAATCCAAAATCTTCAATCAATTTTGCCCATTTTTCTTCAAACTCCGTCTCGTAAACATATTCCACACAATTTTGTTCAATCGCTTTTTGAAATCAGTTTCATTATAGATTTTTTTACAAATCTGTAAACAAAATTCATGTTATTCATGATATAGTAAAAGTGTTTTAAAAGATAAATCATATTTGGATTCACATGTGGTTTTCATGAAAATCACAAGTGATTCTTATAACAGAGTCAACAGTTAACAACTAACAAATACCTTTTCTGGAATTTTTTGGGTGATATGCCACATGCATATAGCCTGTGTTTGGATTCAGTATGAACTGCTTCAATCTCTAACTTCATTGCTCTATCTTGATCCGTTACTATCATTGTTGGTTGTTTGTCATATGCAATCATGAATGATTTTAGTAGCCATGTGTAAGCTTCTTCAACTTCTCTTAGAAGCATTTCCGCACCAAGTGTCACACACTACTAGGGGTGTTATCGGGTCGGGTTATCGGGGTTGTCGGGTCGGGTTTTGAGTTTTTAAAAAGTCACCCGCAACCCGACCCGATAAGAAATCGGGTTATCCGGTGTTATCGGGTCGTGTGAATCGGGTTGTCGGGTTAAAACACCAATTTGTAGGAAAATGGTTACCAGTTCACTCAAAAGCATATATCACCAAATATAAATATTTATATTACCTTTAACACTATAATTACAAGATTCAAAAAGTACTGTATTCGAAAATGATTAGTTCCATGTCAATGTAAATGGTCTCTTTTGAACAAGTTTTTCTTACTTTCACATACGTATGGTGCTCTTCTTAAATGAAATTTTCTTTTATTCGTAATGGTCTTAAGATAACATTGTTTTAATCTGTTTCTACAAATGTCATAACATCATGTCATTCACCTTGTAACTTCATGTCATATCGAACACAACATCATCTCACACCAAACATGACGTCAACATAGAAGTTCAAGAATCAAGATGGTGTACGTAAAGTTTGCGTACTGTGTCATATTTCAGTTAATGTTATAGAAGTATAATAACTTTAACCATTGATATAAAGTTTCAATTTAGCACCTTATTTTAGCTTCTAAATGTATTAATATATTATAAAGTTTCATGCATAGAAAATTGATACTTTTCAGACTACGACATGAGACATCGAGCTTCTAAAAAGTAATAACTAAAAAATCAAAAAGTGATTGTCGGGTCTTATCGGATTGACCCGATAACCCGATAGCATTATTTATTTAACCCTAACCCGACCCGATGACACTATCGGGTTATCGGGTTCGGGTCAAAACAACCCGATAAGCTTTTTTGACCCGATTTGACCCGACCCGATAAGCCTTATCGGGTTCGGGTTCGGGTTCAAGTCGGGTCAACCCGACCCTACTGACACCCCTACACACTACTGTGATTATCTACCCTGGTGAATGGAACACACACCATATTGTACCTGAATATCACAAGTTTTCACACAAATATTTTTTTAGCTGTTATTATAACAATCAATGTGATTTACATGAAAATCACATGTGATTTACATGAAAATCACATGTGATTTTCATGAAAACCACATGTGATTCATAAATGTGATAAATTTTGATGAAGATAAAACAGCTTTGAAAACAGACTTACTTGTTAGTTCTAAATGTCGCATCACATGACACTATATCTCCAAACTCCTTGTAGTTGCATTTAGCAACTTCATACGCCCAAAGCATTGCAACCAACTCAGTATTTTCAACCTTTTAATTAAATGTAAAGTTTGACACATACTTCTTTCGGTTTTCTATTTTGTTTATTAGCATTTGCGCGTCGCTTTCACCTATGAATGCATTTATATCCCTTTCGATGATTCTTAAAATCATCACTTTGTGCCATGAACATATTGAGCACCGCCTTTCATGCTACAGTACAAACGGTGTGCCTTTGTTGCGCCAAGTTTAAGGTAGAAGCTTTGACAACGAACATTTTTTCCGCTTGAGTCATCTTCCTTTGTTTCTTTGTTAGATGCTTATACTCTTTTGGAATCATTAAATGATTGTGCTAGGCAATGAATTTAGTTACTACATACTCTCTAGAAACATGATCCAAAGTTATGAATATTCGCGTTATACAACCTGTATACGTTGTGTTGTATTTCTAACTTGTTTATCACACTAATATGTTTTTTACAGAATCACATGTGGTTTTGTTAAAAAATATATATATATAGTGATTTTGTTAAAGAAAAACATGTAAAATAGAATCTAATGCTAATATCCAAAATAAGCAACAGGATAAGCTGAATAAGCAACAGAATAAGCTGTATCACATGTGATTTACATTGAAACCCTAAAAACCTAAATAAGCATCAAAATAAGTTGATTCACATGTGATTTTACCTTGAATAGTAGTTATATTTTCTTCTTCATCTGGATATTCAACATCTTCATCCATAACCTTGTTTGTTTTCAGCATCCACCACTTGATGCTCATCAACCGCAGCTTGAACATCAACTAAATCAGAAACCACCACACGATTTTCATCAACCGCAACTAGAACATCAACTAAATTTGTTTTCTTTAACTGATTATCATCCATTTTTTACGATTTTACTTGTGATTTATGGTTCAATCGAACAAAAATTCGATCAAAATCAACGGTTGTAAACAATTAACGATTTGAGATCATTATTTTGGAGGTGAAATCGAATTGAAATCGGAATGGAATCGGGGTGTTTTTGTTGGAATCGGAATTCGATCGGGGGAGAGTGTTTGTATGTGTTTGTTTTTGCCCTATGTTTCTTGGGGAAAAAATGAAGCCCAATCGCTTTTTTTTTTTTTTTTTTTTTTTTTATATATATATTTGTCTTTTTTGCTTTTATTATGTAATTATTAGATACAATCTCAGCTTTTGGATCATATTCAGATGGATGGTTGAGATGTGTTCACTGGATCTACAGAGAATGGGTGATCTAGAGGGATCTCATCTCAATTCACGTATTTGGTTCCCAAAATAGTTGTGAGACATGAAGCGTAAAACGGATGTCGTTGGTTCAAATCCAGACTTCTTGTCTTTCATTCAAGTGGTGAGCGATATATTTTATGTTGGCCATAAGATTAGTCGATGATACCGCGAAAGAGTCATTTGTTCCCTTATTTTAATGACATATTTGTAGCAGTCTCTCCTGAATGCAACCTTAAGCACCCTCCAATAATCCATTAATGGATGTTGAGTCTCTTTTTAAATAGTTTTTTTATTACTATTCAAAATAAAGTGTGTATAATGATTGGATGTAGATTGATAGGTAGCATATGATATATTCTTGTCCAAGCTGGGGCATGTTCCAAAATGATATGATGGCAGATCGAGGCATCACAGGTGGTTTGGGAAGCATGTTCGCATGCTCTGCCCATCACAAATCTAAATTGCCACTTGTCGATGTCTCCCATGCTATCTATCTATTTACTTCTCATTATTTGTTACAACTTCCTATCTACCAACTCTTATTTCTATATTTGTAAGAGATCGTAGTTGCACATAACGTGTTATAGGCGCCATTTTACCATCTATGGTATCACTATAAAACTTATATTGCATCGCATGTAGGTGTTAAAGGTGTGAACGTGGTGTTATATGCATGTATGTATGTACGCATGAAAATTGGAAAGCACATGTTTTAACCAAAATCGAAACGCAATCATCTGCTTTTTCCAGCGTACATAACACATTTGTATAATTTATATAAATCTACTTAGAGTGTTAATTGTTACTAACTTGCCACTTCGTTTAGTTGTAATTCAGACTGTAGATACATATGAATGAGGGTAATTGATTATAGATCTCATTGACTAGTTAGGTTTAAAGGTAATGAAAACAATACAATGCCAAATGGACAGTCATAACAAACATTACATTAAAATCTATATATATATATATATATATATATATATATATATATATATATATATACACGGAAAACCCCTCCCAATAACACCGTAAGAGAGTTGGGTGCAGCTCGCTATAGGCACATTTCGGTGTCTATAACGCCGTTATAATGGCACCGTATGGTGCGTTATTGGCGTACCGTTCTAGCCATAACGAGCAAGCTTGTGTGTGTGATTCTTTTGTATTTTTTTATTTTTTTGTGTGTAAAATGTGTGTTATAAGAATGTTATTGGGGAAGGTGCTTTTGGGGTTTTGCGACATACAAATGTTATATAATAAAAGATGATGTTGTGCACATATAACTTGACGGATAACGCCACCTGCACCTAGCACTTTACAGAATTATGTTAACTTTTCCATTGTTCTCCAAAATAAGAGATTGAATAATTGATAGACACAATAATATAAAAGGGTATAAAATGATTCTGAAGTAGAATAAAAAATAAAGTTCATATATTACAAGGATGTCACATAACTCAATATTTTCATCCCACAAAGGGGGAAAACAAATATATAAAAAAAGGACAGTGGAATTGGGATCAATGGAAAATAAAATAAATTGTAATCAACATATTGATTTTTCACAAATTTTGTACTAAAATAAATAAAAATCTTATTATATATGAATTTATTTCAAGTAAAATCTCCTTTTCGTCCGTCCCGAATTCAAGGGAAGGTGTAGCAGTGGTACTTGAAACTTGAAAGAAGGCACTTGTTCATCAAACTGTACTGATGCACTTGTGTTTGAGAACATCCGCAGTCAATAATCGAAAATTGCCATGTGGGCGCTGGTTGGTTTACAAGAATAGCCATGTGGCCATATGTCGAGTCCAAGAGAATTGCCATGTGCAAAGAGACTTAATGATTGCGACTCTTGATACTACTAGGTTGGGGCTCTGCTTCATGTGGAAAAATTAAAACCTTTATTAGAGACCATATCCCAATCATTCTATAGATAAAATCTGTGTTCTCAAATTACATACCAATTGGAAAAACATAATATGGTGTGTTATTAGTTTTGATTAATCGACAACTGATTATAAAGTGTAAACAAAATTGTCAATTTTGCCAAAATTAGATTTTGTTTGAGAATATTACTCTCATCTCGGAACATGTCTACCCTTTACACAAGAATGTCCTGTTGGTCATTTTACATATGAATTTTTTTAAGTATTTAGAACTTTCGAGCACTTGAACAATTTGTTATCTGACATACAGTTAGCACATCCTTACACTATCTAATTCTGTTTATTCAAAAGCACATAATTCCTTTCAATACGCAGACATTTATACACTCATGGATCTAAAAGCGTAAACAGTTTAGGAAATGCTTTGAAATGGTCAAATTTTAGTTTTCAACATCATTTCCTACTCATGTGAAAAGGGTAGATATGTCTTGTGAGCAGTGGGGACAAATTTATTACAAGATTCCAAAGATGGTTATGCACTTTGACTTTCTAAGGTCTACTTTTTTTATTTTTAAACTAAACCGAGGTATAAATTTACATATTTAGCAACAAGATTTTTCTGTTAGGCACCAGTTGTGTTTAGCTTAATGCAGCAACCAAATTTTCCAATACCAGATTATAAAACCGATGATCATATTGAGGCTAGAAAAAAGGTCTACCTGGTCTCATAAATTTTTCAGGCACCTAAACCTACACCTATCTTCTATACTACTATCTATAAAGCATTTACACCATTTTCCTATCCTTAATCTTGAAAAGTTAAAAAGTTCAATTACTAAAATACCCTTGATTAAAAATGGTAACAACATCCACTACTAAATTAATATTTTTAATATTGTTTAATCCTCAAACTTTTATCATTTTTCGTTTATAGCCCATAACTTTTTTTTTTCTCACAATGACTACATATTGAACTCGTAAGTTGCATCAAGGGTCACCCCAAAACACAAGTTCGCAAGTATACTTATTTGCCGCTATACACCGTCGCTTTGCGCGGGCATTCGTCTAGTAATGCAATAAGCTTATAAGCAGTTATACTTCTTGAGGTAAAACTACTCCATATTCTTGTTTGAGCATCTAGAATTCTAAACTAAACTAAACGTAATAGATTTATAAGATGTATTGGTATAAGAAATTGTTAGACTGCTATTAATATGACTTAATAGTTAGTCTAATGATTTTATATTTGTTATCTTCATTTTGGGATCCCATTTATTTTTCTTAATAATAGAGAACTCACACTTACATTTTCATTTCTTCTCACAACGGAACATGAGACTGGCAAATAGAATAGCATAACAAACAAAGCCTATAAGTGCACGTGTGTAACACCTATGGAGTTTGGTCGAATTAGTTCACTACTCGTGCCCATGATTAGGAATTCTGGCCAATATAGACATGGCCGACTAAAGGCATTGACAACACAAAGCGAAAACCAAATGTGAGATCCAACTCTACATTGGACACAAGTTCACAACAGATAATCCACTAGGTCAATTTCTTGGTCAAGGTCAACTCGTTTCTCAACCCCACCCCCCTAGGATTAAGTTGATGTGATCTCTCAACATAAGGATAATTTCAAGCAAAAATGATATATGACAGATTGAGGCAAAGGTTGTGAAAAATACCACATGAATTTGCCGTAGCTCTAGCACGATTAACACCAGAAGGTTCCCCTCGGGTCAATCTTAATGCTTCTTGAGCTCGTAATAATGATTCAGCTACCTCAGTATCTCCTGGAAGTTCTTTCCTCAAAATTTCATAATCTCTCACAGCTTCGCTCCAACGCTTGAGCTATAAATCCATTTCAAAAAAGCCATATTTCAGAAATTAAACCAATGAATTTCTAAAAATCATAGTATAATTCAACAAAAGTAGTAGAGAAACAAAGAACTAAAGGACCCTGATCACCTTTGCATTTGAGACTGCCCTCCTCATAATGGCCTTTGTGTAATTTGGATGGAAGTTTAAGGCTAGATTACAATCCTCAATCGATTTCTCCCACAAACCAAGCTTCGACCAACAAACCGCCCTATTACAATAGAGAACTGAGTTTGACAGGTTGAATCGGAGTCCTTCACCATAAGCGGTGCATGCCTCTGAAAATCTCCCCGAGTTAAATAAATTTTTGCCACGAGCACGTGCTTGGTTTACTAGTTTCACATTTTTTAGTAACATTGCAACTTCCATGTTTTTAATATCAATCAAGCTAGCCTTCTCTGCAAATGCAGCCGCAGTCTCAAACCTGCCATTATCATAATTCATCGTGCTCTTTAGCTCATTATAAATATTCCTTTGTCCCATGAAAGCCGCAACAGCTTCCATTTTAAGATAGAACACAAAAATTACCAAATTTCATTTCTTCAAAATAAAAAAATAATAAAAAAATCGAAGCTGATATTTCCGTTTTGCTCATTGTCATCATTTAAAAGTACAACAACAACAAACCCAATCCCGCCGGAGCAGGGTAAGGGTTTGTTATTTTAAAAGTACACTTTTGATATTAACTTTTACCCATAATAATATTTAAATGTGTCTATCTTTATTCACGGGAATAACGTAGGGAGTAAAGCGAACTAAACAAGTGCACATGGTTCAGTATTTCGATATCCTCTGCTCGGTTAACCAACCAAAACCATGATAGGTTATGAATTATGTTTATTCAGATAAATTGTTATTATAATACACGATAAATGAGTGTAAGCTCTATATCCTTTGAAAATAACTACTATTAAGTCATGGAATAGCTTTTCTAACATAATTTTGGACTTCTACGAGATTAACTGCATTAAAATATATCATGCACGCATATTTTATATTAGGGTTTGTACACTCTAAATACAAATACTAGGGACTCTACTTTATTGCCCTTTCTGTTTTTGGGACTATGTTACCGATTCAGCTGGTAATCAGTTGCTACCACTTATTGGCATAAATAGGAAACTGCACTTCATTTTCATTTGTATTCAAGGATTTACACACTGTTAACTTTTTGATAGTTTATAAAACCACAGATATAACATTGCCCATTTGTTTGGTACTATGCAATAAGGAACCATGCTTGAATTTAATAATCACTCATGCATCCATGGAAACGAATTATATTCTAGTCGCTGTGATTTTTGAGAATAGGATGCCTAAAATAGAAGTGGATACATAACAATGGAATTAACAATTTTAACCACAAGTATTTGATCATTTGGAGAGCTAACCTTCCAAACGCCATGTCAGCATGAGCTCGGACATAAAGCACATATGCTTCACAGTTGATTCCAAAGAACTTTACTTGAGAACATGAAACAGGAAAAGGTTCTATTTTTGGTAACTCGGCAAGAACAGAATCCGCATCTTCAAGTTGGTGGAGCTTCAAGAACGCCTCAGCCTTGCAAGCAAATATCTGTAGATTGCACCATTAATTTCACTTGATCTTAACTTCAACCATAGTACTCAAAATAATAAAAAGGAAAAATCCGGATGAGTACTTGAGGAGATGAGATGGCTCCGGTTAACATGGCTGCTTCACATTCCCTAAGTGCTCCTTTCCAATCACCGATCTTTCTGGCATCCGAGCATCTGTTTATATGTTTTTCCAAAGTTTGCACCTTTTGTAATTCAGTCAAATCATTCTGTTGACCATGAGAAAGGTGGTGGTAGGCACTTTTCACCTGTCCTAACCTGTAAAACTGATTATCAGACTATATAGGGCTAAAAATCATCTAAGCAAATTGATCACTGAGATAACAATAAAATTCCGTACAGTATGCACATCCGGATCTGGAGTATCAGCAATTCCCACAAAAATGGGAATACTTGCAACAATGTAGGAAAATTTACCATATATGGATTCCAATAAAAAAAACATATCATTAATGACATTCAATGTATATTATTTGCAATTCAATATCTAAATTTAAAGACCAAATACATAATTAAGTGTCAGCAAAACAAAATCAAGCTTCTATACACAATTAAATTCATACACGAAATCAAGAAGATCAACCAGATTATCGTTATGTTCCATTACCTGAGATAAAGAGAAGCTAATCTTTGATGAGCTCTCTGATAACCAGGATTCAACCTCACAGCTTCCTCACATTCCCTCACAGCCTCACCCAACCTTCCTAAAACCGTCAATGCCGCAGCTCTATTACTCCTACAAGCAGCATTGTCCGGCGCTATCATAATCGCACGATCATACAACGACAACGCCTCAGTAAAATTCCCTCTTTTATACAACTCATTACCCGCATTCTTAACTTCTTCCACATCATGACTACCCATCGCCTTCTTCACAATAACCCCAATTTCCCCATTCGGATCCGCCAATTTCCCCCCACCTTTAATAATACTCCCATGACCATAATTCCCAGTCCCCATACCCAATCCCAACTTCTCAGTCTTAGTAGTCGAATTACGAAGATTCATATTGGATTTAAGTATTTTACCAGATGGACAAATGTTGCCACTTGGATACAACATATTAGTATTTGGCGAATTAACCGAACTTATATTACCACCACCAGCAACAACACCACCACTACCACCACTAGTAGTAGTACTATTAGTACTAGTACTAGTACTATTACTTGCATTTGTAAAACCAGTACCACTACCTGAATATATCAAAGGTGCACCAGTTGAATAAGATCTCCTATGACCCATTTTCCTATTCATTTCACCCGAACCAGAACTCGAACCAGATCGAGTCTTTTCGGGTGTGGTAACTGCACTAGCATTATTAAGTTCACCAGAATGAGATCTATTAGATCTTCTAAGAGATGGGTCTTTGCTAAAACTACTTATACTAACAGAACTCAAAGAACCCAGATCAAGTTCTTTGAAATCAGGCTTGTTTTGGTCAGCTACATTTCGTTGAGGCATTTCATCAAACACCTTGTCAGCATGCTCCATTTTGAGCAAAATGAGGGTGTTTTTGAGGAAATAAAAAGATGGGTATTGATTAAGAATGAAGGTAACAATGATATAAGTTATAAAAACTGAAACTTGATTAAAAAAAGATTGAATAAAAATGCTAATAATGTGTACATGAAGAAGAAGAAGAAGTGAGAAAATGAAAGAAAAAGAAAAGAAGATGGGGATCTCGTGATAAAAATAAAAGAAACAAGAAACAAGCAAAGAATGAATGAATGAACGAGTATGAGCTGTTTGAGAGTGATTTTACTACTACTATTATTATTATTATTGTTTTAGAAAAAAATATGATTCACTTCATCATACACCTAATCATATAACCCTCCATTAGTTTGTTAGTTTTGTTACGTGTTTAAAAGTATTTAAGAGCGGTGAATGGTTAGCAACGGTTAGCATTGTAATTTTAATGTTTGTATGGTAAGAATAAATTAGCCTTATCTTTTTTTTCCGGAAAGCACCTTTTCAACGCTTCATGAAGTAACATTTAGGATCGTTGAGCATTTAAGAGTTTCGATGATACAAAACTACGTCATTTTACACATAATGACTACATTTACGTTATCAAACGTTTTATAAAAGAAATCAACTACTGTTGTTGCTTGCTGTTACTTTTTTCAACCACATCTGAAATGTCATGTTATCAGATTAACCATCAAAGTAATCTACTGGTCAAACATTCGAATACTCTCAAAAAAAGTTTATGATGCAAACTACATTTGTATTCCAGAGTTGGCGAGGAAAAATGTCGAAAACAATTATAGAGATACCACAGTTAGGCTATGTGTATATGAGCTAAATACTCGGCCTTTCCGAATATTATGAACAAGAAAACCGCATATATTTACCCCTCAGAATTACCGTTGTCGTAACTTGTTTAGATCTTGTGATCGGATGTTTCATTTTAGTGTCATTGTGTTTCCTAACTTCAAGTTAATTTGTTATCTATAGTTTCTACTTAAATGTCTTTAAATAGGAATTATACGGTTGATACTTTCATAGTTTCATATAAGTAGACGATTATTCGCACATAACGGCTACGGTGTATAGTACCGTTAATATATGCGTAATAGATTTTTATGTATATATGGTTGTGGAGTGAATGTGAAGAAAGTTGATAAATTCAATTGCAATTAAATATTTAATAGATTGTGTCGATTTTTTTTTTTATAAATAAGAGACATTTTAGTCTAACAACATTACTCATTTTGTAAATTTTAAATTTAAACAAATATATTTTCTCTTTATATACATACAACATTTAAAGAGAAAACTCATTTGCTTAAAACTTAAAAGCTGAGTAATGTTGTTAGAATAAAATAACCATGCTTATAAAAGGGAATACAATCTATTATTCATCTAAATACTTATATGATTTAAATTTTAAACCTCTAACTTTCTTTACTCTTACTTACTCCTGTTCATGTACAAAAAAACCAAAAATCGAAACCGAAACCGAAACTGGTCAACACCGGTTAGTTCGGTTGGGCCAAAAAACGTCGATTTGGGAAGTTTTAATATCTAAACGTTATACCGGTTTGGAACCGAACAGGTTTCCAAAGTGTTTTTTGCAGGTTACCTTTCTTTTTTCTATTTCCAAGGCAGCAGCTGCTGCAAAATGTAGTTGTTTTCTTCCCCCTTTTTTTGGACCATTTAATCACCAATTTGCCATTGTATGTTTAGTAGAAATAGGTATGTTGTGTTTGATTTAGTCACAAACTATCTCAAAATACACTCTTGAAACATTAAAACGCTCACTAATGGGAACTAATGCTTCTTCAACTTCCACCAGTGTTGGTTCCTTAATGATTGTTAATGTTTTAGAAACAAAACCATTTGGTGTAATTTCGACATGGTGTTATTGTCGGATGGGAATACGAAGGCTCATTGTAAACATTTCTCTAAGTTTTTGAAACTGGATCCCAACTAGACGTTGAGGGGGCGTATCGAGAATTATTGCAAAGCACTCAAATCCAATCCGGAACGGGATCAATCATCTATGTCACGAGGAGGGGGTATTTTTGCATACGAGGTGGATCATGTTCGAAAACAAGTTGTAGGCTTTGTGATTCAAGAAGGTTTGTCGTTCAACCACTTCGACAACCCTCGATTAACTAAGGTGATTCAAAATACTCTTCAACCAAGATATACTCATGTAAGTCGTGCTACTCTTAAACGCGATTGTATTAAAGCTTGGGAAAAGGCTAAAATTTAACTAAAAAAAAGTTTTGAAATTTTAAATACAAGTGTAAACTTAACAACCGATGTTTGGTCAGCTCCTCATAATTTGCCTGGTTCGTACCTTTGTGTTACCGCGCATTGGGTTGATCCCGTAACTTGTCAAATGATGAAGCGTATGATTGCGTTTGAAAACTGAGTATCCTCACATGGGTCAAAAATTTTGTATGTTACGAGATGTAATAAAAGAGTATAAATTAGAAGACATATTTTTTTCAATCTCATTTGATAACGCGAGTAATAATATAAAGGGTTTAGGCCGTACAATACACGCGTACTTTTTCAAATATACCGTTTTGGTACGTGTACTAAAATCTGTCCCACTTTATGTTGCGTACTTTCATGTTTTGTACCATTTTGCACGCGTGTTTACCTGCAACCGGTTGGGAATGTATAAAACCGGCAAAAATGCCTATGTGGCATATTTTTTGAGTAAATTACATAGATAGTCCTTCTTGTTTGTCCCAAATTGCATCTACTGTCCCTGGTCGTTTTCGTCTGTTTTTTACACGTTTTCGTCCATTTTTTTTTTACGTTTTCATCTGTTTCTTTACGTTTTCGCCCGTTTTTTTACGTTTTCATCCATTTTTTTTATAAAATTTGTGTCATTTTTTACGTTTTCGTCTGTTTCTTTACGTGATATGTCCGTTTTTTTGGTTTTCGTCTGTTTTTTTACGTTTTCATCCCGTCTTTACGTTTTCGCCTGTTTTTTTAAGTTTTTATCGGTTTCTTTACGTTTTCGTCTGTTATTTTAGGTTTTCGTCCGTATCTTTATGTTTTTGTCCCTTTTGTTCAGTTTCGTCTGTTTTTTGCAGACGAATACGTCAAAAAAAATAAAAAATGAACGACAACATAAAAACGTAAAGACACAAGAACAAAAAAAACAGAAGAATACGTCAAAAATGGACGAATACGTAAAAAATGGACGAAAACATAAAAAACGTAAAGAAACAGACGAAAACGAAAAAAACAGACAAAAATGTAAAAAAACGGACGAAAACGTATAACAACGGGTAATAACATAAGAAAACGTATAAAATGACGTTTGAAATCGTAAGAAAGGGACGAAAACGTATAAAAACGAACAAAAACGTATAAGAACGGGTAAAAACGTAAGAAAAACGGAAGAAAACGGACGAAATCGCATTAAAACGGACAAAAACTTATACATGTACCAAAACAGTACATTTGAAAAAGTACGTAGCTATTTAGCGGCCAAAACCCTATTATTTAACTTATTTTTGTTAGTGGAAATCCTACGTGTCGTGCACACGTGGCAATAGTGATTATGGTTTCGGTAAAACAAGTTTTGCCGTGCAAAATGGTACAAAACATGAAAGTACGCAACATAAAGTGGGACAGATTTTAGTACACGTACCAAAACGGTATATTTGAAAAAGTACGCGTGTATTGTACGGCCTAAACCCTAATATAAATGCCGTTAAAAAACTAATACTAAAATACCGTCCACCTTCGGATGGAATTTTTTGTCATAGTCGACGTGTTGCACACACAATAAATTGGTTGTGCAAGAAAAATTAGTGAAACCCGAAATTAATATGCTAAAAGTTGCTTTTTTTAAAAATGATGCAAGATATATTTTGTTCGAGTAAATTTATATATAAAGAATATATTAAATTGTGTAAGGATATGGGTTCTATTTTTTTAACCCCTAATTGGGATGTTCCTACAAGATGAAATTCGACTTATAAAATGTTTATAAGTGGTTTACGCCAAAAAAATACTTTACAAGTTTTTCATGAGGAACTTTGCCAAATGAAACCGAATATGACACCATTTTTGGTCGAACTTTGGATTACTATTCAAGAAGTAACCGATTTACTCGAATTTTTAAAACAGAAACGACGGGTATTTATTATCACACGAGTCATTTAATACTCAACCAAATTAATATGATGTGTTTTAAATTGGGCCAATACGAATTTAATGGTCCATTATTTGCAAATATGGTTCAACCCATAAAATAAAAACTTAGAAAATATTTCCAAGAAATTCCACAGGTAATTACTTGTGTTGACGCATTGAACACATGCTTTAACGTTAGCGGTGTGAAACTACCTATCGAAAAGATCGCTACGAATTTGGATTTGCTTCAAGAAAACGTTCTTTTTGCACAAAATGCAAAAAATTATTTTAACTCATGTTTAAAGCTTTATTTGATTTTTATTATCATAAATATGGTGCAAAAAATGTTTCAACGAGTACGACTTCTTCATTGTTTTCTACAAATTCTACCATGGATCCGATGCTTGGCTTATTTTATAATTTAAGACAAAAAAGCACTAAACGGGCTAGGAGTGGCTAGGAGTGACCAATTATCGACTAACGAATTTGGGAGATATATTGGAGGGAAATGCTACACCCACAATAAACATTAACAAAACCGTTCACAAAATGATGTGTCAGGGTGTGATCGGCTTAATTAGAGAGAGGAGAGAAAAACTATAGAAAAATACACCACTCACACCTTGACACGTCATTTTGTGGATGTTTTTGTGAATGTTTTTTTGTGGATGTAGCATACCTCTATATTGGAACCAATTGAATAAACACTATGGGACCCGAAGAATATCTAAATTTTGATATTTTGGCTTGGTGGAAAGGAAGGCGATCTCAATTTCCCAGTCTAGCCGCCATGGCCCGAGACTTACTAAGCGTACAAGCTTCTACGGTAGCTTCGGAATCCGGTTTTTCTACTAGGGGAAGGGTATTATCGATACGAAGAACAAGACCCACATCGGCATCTTTGGAGATGTGTATTTGCTTGAAGGATGGATTACTTAGAAGCGGTCGAATGTATACAAAACACTGCAAGTCTTGAAGACGGACTAGAATACGAAGCACAACTACAAGATGTCGAGGTGGAAGAGGGTTTAACAATATCACTTTCCGATGAAGAAATCGCTCAAAATGAAGCTGCTAGCAAGGCTAGGTCCTCCGAAGGCATTGAAGAAGATCTCACTCTCGAATAAGCTCTCAATCAAACTTTCTGATGAATAAATCGATCAAATGTATTAGCTTTGTGTTTCAAGTACTTTATATTTGATGTATTATAAGTTTATTAAATAAAAGTTGAAGTTTGGTAAGTTTATTGTGTATAAAACGCGAAAAAAATGTTTGAAACCGGTTTTTTCACACAAACCGGTTTCCCACCTTACCCAACTGGTTTGGACCGGTCTGGGTTTTTTCTCCTTCAAATCTGAACCGAACCGATCCGGTTTTTGGCTAAAACCAGTTCGGTTTTCAAAATATTACACTCACAAATTAATTTTAATATATATCGACATTGTTATACGCGGATAATCGTCTGATGTAATATAGATAAAGTATAGTATAAGAGCTGTCAAATGGTTTTCATTTATGAGTTACCATTTTGAGTTGATACTTTCATTTAACTAGTAGTTAATGCTATTATTTTCGCTGTTTGCAGAACAATATATGAGTTGACACATAAGGCAACTAGTGTTCTAATTTTAACAAGTAATGTTATATGATTCGCACATTAATGTATTGTTTCACAATTTGAAACAAAGTTTAATGAGATAACAACGGCTTGTTGTCAATATCTATTACTCGTACTCCGTAGTAGTTACAATTCCGTATATTTCTAGGACATTAAATTCGAATACTGGGAATTATACCTTCCAACTTTACATTTTTACCGGCAACTAAATACTTTTATATAAGCACTTTATTTTGCTTACTCACAAATTCATTTTTATAAAAAGACAAATTTTCACCATTCATTTAATTTGATATAATGGTGGTGATTAACTTGTGATTTAAAAGGTAAACCTAAGTCAATATTTTTTTTTCCTTGTATTTTTGTCTTTCTTTTTTATTCACATGTTTTTTTTCTTTTATTTTAATTCACGTTTTTTATTTTATTCATGCTTTTTTTTCAAAATTCGCGTTTTTTTAATTCACGATTTTTTTAATTCGCGTTTTTTTTCGCTTTCATACGTTTTCGGTTGTTTTCATACGTTTTCATCTGTTTTCGTCCGTTTTCATACGTTTTCATCCGTTTTCGTCCGTTTTCGTTCGTTTTCATCAGTTTTCTTTCGTTTTCGTCCATTTATACTACGTTTTCGTCCGTTTTCATACGTGTTTTTATGCTTTCATACGTTTTCTTCTGTTTTTATACGTATTCGTCCGTTTTCTTACGTTTTCGTCTATTTTTATACGTTTATGACTATCTGTGATATTCGAAATATCACTTTGTGATTTTCTGAATATTACTTTGTGATATTCTGAATATCACTTGTGATTTTCTGAATATCAGTTTGTGATATTCAGAATATGACTTTGTGATATTCCACTTGTGATTTTCTGAATATCACTTTGTGATATTTTGAATATAACTTTGTGATATTCTGAATATCACTTGTGATTTTCATGTTAAAAAACATTAGTTGACAATCTCTTGTGATATTCAGAAAATCGCTTGTGATATTCAGTGATATTTTGCTTATAGTGATATTCTTAATATCACAGAATATCACTTGCGATATTCAGAAACGTCTGAAAACGGCCAAACGGACAAAAACGTATGAAAACGGGCGAATATGTATGAAAACGGATGAAAACGTATGAAAGCGTAAAAACAAGTATAAAAACGAATGAAAATGGATGAAAACGTATGAATAATGGACGAAAACGGAAGAAAACAGACGAAAACGTATGAAAACGGAAAAAAATTGACGAAAATAGATGAAAATGTATGAAAACAGACGAAAACGTATGAAAGTGAAGAAAAAAAACGTGGATAATGTGAATTAAAAAAAAAACGTGAATTTAGAAAGAAAAAATAAATAAAAATAAAACTTAAATTAAAAAAAAAAAAAAAAAAAAAAAAAAAAAAAAAAAAAAAACGCGAATGAAGAAACACAGAGAAAATGTGAATAAAAAAGAAAGATAAAAAGACAAGAAAAAAACATCGACTTAGGTTTGTCTATTAAATTTTAAGTTAATCCCCGCCATTAGATCAAACTAGATGGATGATGGAGATTTGTCTCTTGATAAACACCAAAATAAGAGTAATCATTTGAACTTTTCTCTACTTTTATATTGTTTAACAACGTATTGTTTCAAATAATCATCCGTAAAATACATATAGCAGCATGAATTCATTTACGGTTTCAAAATTTTGAATGTTGCATCAACATCTTTACAAATTTCAAATTACAAATATGATTTTTCAAATTTTTACTGCATAATAAAGCAAAAACGTTTTGTTTAAAACTTAAAAATGAGTAACGCACTAACGCCAAATCACCAAAATATCTTTTTAGAACTTATCTAATATTTTATTTGTTTTTCTGGATTAAAAATTCAAACAATGTTACTTTAACGAAGTAGTTGTATTAATAATGTTCTTTCCAATAAAAATTAAAATATGCATGATAAATTTTTAATGTAGTTTCTTGAGACATCATATTTCATAATTGATATAATGTATCATTTTCAAGCTCACTAAGTTTTGTTATATGTTCTTTGATAAATTTTTAAGATTTTTTTTTTCATTGAATTATTGCATGTTACAATCTTTTTCACTTACATTTTGATTATTTTACATTGTATGTATAAACTATAATTGTCAAAATCGTGATCCTGATCGTAGGATCGTACGATCCTACACATAAAAAGCGATCAGGATCTTAACGAGATCGTAATTCAAGTAGGATCGTATGATCGCTCGTAGGATCGCATAGAATCGCCTATTTTTTTTTAGGCAAAAATGCATATATATCCCTCCCAAAGTGAATAATTGCATATATATCATTTGTACAAGTTTTTTTAGCACATAGTACAATGGTTTTTATGCATGCTTTGGATATATATGTAATTTTGCATTTTCGGGAGGATATATATGCAAAAGCCCCTTTTTTTATTATTTTTTATATATTTTTTCCAAGCTTATTAAGCATAAGCTCATGTCTTAAAGCCTAATGGCTAAGAATTGTTTGTGAAAGTTATTATTTGGTGTTGTTAATTGATTTTTGTTTTGCATTATTAATGAGTGTCAAATCATTAGTTTTTATTGACTATTTAGGAATAGTTTGAATGCGTCTTTTTGTGTTTATTATGAAAACCGATTTCGTGCTTTGTAACATGTCAGAAGCTGGTTTTGAAGTAAACTATCTAGATACTTGACACAATTTTGTTCATAATTTATTTTATGTTACATATAAAACCATGAACTATATGTTAAAAAATTTCAATCAAAATATCCTGTGGAAAACTAGAAGGGGGGTTGAATAGTTTTACCGATTAAGACTTGATTTTAAACTATTTAGATCGACTTATGTCAATCTTTTTAAACGTGTGTGTTGGATGTTGATAGAGAAACATATAGATATATAAATATGTAATGAAAAGATAAACAGTAAGAAACACAAAAACCACAACGCGAGTATTTATAGTGGTTCGGCTACAAGGACACCTTCTTTGCCCTACTCCACTCCTCGAGTCACCTACTCGAGAGTTTGTATTCACTACACAACACCAACTCCTTGTGGAGGAGATGCCTTCACAACGTTGCCTACTCTTTATCCGGTACAAGGCTAGATACCAGGTTCTTCCACGAGGTAGAACCAAACCTATCACAACGTCGCCTACCCTTTATCCGGTACTAGGCTAGATACCGAGTTCCATTAAGAAACTACTACCTAACACTACACAAGTTCTATCCCTAAGGAAATCCACTCCTTATGTCAACATCAACAAGGATATCAATATCCTTTGACCCAGTACAAATCTATCTTGTACATCGAACACACCATATCGAATGTACACCTTAGGCACCTTTCACTAATGCCTTTGACTCGACCTCTAGGCACCATTCACTAATGCCTTGTGACTTGACTTCTAGACACCTTTCAGTAATGCCTTTAGCCTTGACTTCTAAGCACCCTTCACAAGTGCTTTCAATACGGACGTTCGACACCTTTCACTAATGTCTTCGTCTTGACCCTTTAGACATCTTTCACTTATGTCTTCGACATTACACTTCTAATGAGAAAGAAGATAACTATCAACAAGAGAACCTCAGTAGTCTTGATGATGACGAAGCATGGCAACTCATGGACTTGAGCTTCCTCAACTTCAAAAGGTGGTGATCTCGCCTTTAAGAGGAACCTAGAGAATCACACAAAAACAAAACTACATACAAAGATCACTTGGATATGAGGTTAGAGAGTTTACAACTCAAAGAGAAAATATATGTGAAAGGGGTGAGTTACAATGAAGAAATGACTCACTATTTATAGAAGAAAAAAATGCTACTGTTCCACGGATCCCACGGATCCCTCACTTGAGGGATCCGGCCAGTGTAATCCTAGGGATCCATGGGACGCTCCTCTTTGCCCATGGGTTTTGGGTCATGGGTCATGGGTCCTAGACTTTGGACCATGGGTATCCAAGTAGATACAATGTATCTACAAGATGCAATGCATCTAGTCCATGGGTCATGGGTTAAAACCATGGGCCATGGATAATATCCATATATGACTTATGCATGATGTCATGCAATGGGTTATGGGTTATGCTCCATGGGTATGGGTCATGGACTTTGGGTTTTACCCAACTATATTCAATGTATTTGGTCAATGGGTCAAATACTTAAACTTCTACCCATTATATTATCCAAAATAATACATACTTGTTATGTATATATCTATCCAATATGTAAATACTAGTTGTTGTACATATGTATTACTAAATCATAAAACCACTTTTACTTGTTTAGTGTTCTATGTGAAAACGTAAGTGTGTTAGTAAACTATTGGCTCAAACCATTTATGTATTTTATTTGTTTCGTTAAAATGATTTTACATTTGTTATCGACAAAACATTAGAAGATCGTAAAATATAAATAAACGTTTTTACGTCTTATTTGTATTAACAATTTCCCCCTTTTTGTCGATGAAAAAACATAAAATTATTTTAAGAAAAAAACTAAAATTTGTAAAAGTTTGAATTGTAGTTTTTACTTTCTTCTCCCCTTTTTGTCGAAACAAAAAGAGCGACGAAAGGAAACCAACACAATGTTTTAAGAAAAACATGTAAAGGAAAAAAATAGTGTGAAAAAGTAGAGAGCAAGTGACGAGAAGTATTCTCGTCTTAACTCCCCCTTGACGAGTCCATCCATTTGTGAGGGCGTCAAGCAAGAAGAAATAATAAACTAGTTCATTAGCACCTATGTTAGCAAGAGATTTCGTCTATGTGACGAAAAATGCTCCCCCTTGATGATTGCAACTTTGCAAAGGGACGTCATGAAATGTAATCCTAATGAGAATTATATTTGCAAATGATTTTGCAATGTATTGCTTTGACACAAAGCTCCCTGATGAGTGTCTAAATACTCATCATTTTTGTACCATTTAAACTGCAAATACATCTGAAAACACTCAGAAATGCATCAAAATGATAAAAATATCACAAATAAGTGTTTTATGTATTTTAAATGCAAAAATATCAAAATCAGATGAAAAACATATCAAGTTTGCATAATTGGCAGTTTTAGTCCCCCAAGTTTCAAAAGTTGTCAAATCTAGTCCCTGGAATCCAAAAATATGGAGTTTTATCATTCAAGGTCCCTGAAATATTCTAAATTTTCAAAAATGGTCCTTGAATGAATCTTTGGGCAAATGGCAGAAAAGGTCCCTCAACTTTACAAAAGTGTCAAAATTGGTCCTTGGATATTTAAAAATGAAAAATAATAAAATGTGGTCCTTGTACTATTAAAGATTGGAAAATTTGGTCCTTTTGATAAGTTTGGAAAAGTTGCATTTTCAGTCCATCAAAAATCCAAAAATTACAACTTTGGTCCTTGTGATAATTCAAAACCAAATGGACCCCCCCTTTTTATTATTGAGCCCCTGCCAAATAACCTGTGACCCCCCCCCCCCCATTTTGAACCCCCTCTCTTATTATTAATACGGGTCAACAAAAGTCAAAACCAGCTCACTGTTCATCCCTTACCTCACAAGCGCGCCAAAACCAGAAACCACCATGGTTTTCCACCACTTGCTCCTACCACCTTTCCACCTGTCTCCCAGTTGTATACCCACTCCCTTCCACCTCTACAATCTCCCAAAATTCTTTAAATGCAAAAACCTGCTCAAATAGACTTTTGGCGCCAAATTTCCACTTGTACGATTATGATGATTTGGAAGGATCCAATGGCTGGAATGAAGTGGGAAAGTCTCAGGGATGTTGACAGAGTCTAAAAGATCATTATAAAGAAGAGGAGAAGTAGTATGAAGAGATATCTAGAGAAAATAAAAAATTAGCTTATGTCGTTTTAGTTGGTTTTTAAATTCCAGTGTATGTTTAAGCTTTTAAGCTTTGTATTTCAAGTCTTTAGTGTATAATAAAGCTTTTGTGAACATCAATTTCAGTGTTAAGTTCCATTTCAAGTTTATGCAAAATTTCAAGTTCAAAAAAATTCTCATGATAGTTTGAATGTTGTTTGTAGCTGTTATTTTGGACTCATAAGCCAATATAAGCTCCTAGATAGCTTGTTTAAGCTATTAGAAACCTTTAAAATCAGTTATAGTATCAAAAAGAAAAAAATACCAAAAATAACAAAAAAATTAGTGAAAAATCAAAAATCCATGGAGATGGTTATCACAACTGGAGCATGGTTAATAATGGATTGCCCTTGGGTTTAGAGCTTCTTGGGAAGCTATAGGAAGTTGTTTCAGTTTTTGGTTCTCTGTTTTGTGCTTGGACACAGTTGTAAGCAATTTTCTCATAATTTGCATTTCTTAGTATTAGTGTTTAAATCTTGTTCATTCTAGTGTAATTCTGTCTAAATATGGTTATGATAAGTTAATCAATGGCTTCCTTGGTTTGAAAATCTGTTTTAGTGTTTAAAACATCAAAACAGTTTGATAAAGGGATGTTTGGATATTAATATTCAACTGCTCATCTTAATCATAGTAATTTTTATAATCTCAAATTAGCTTGTTAAACAGCTTATTTCTTAGCTTCTTTTAATACCTTGTCTGAAAAAGTGCCCTATGCACAGTTTAGCTAGCTTAATTCATAAGCTTGTCAAAAGCTCATTAGTGAGTCTCAGCTTGTGTGCTTTAGCTTTTTGTGAAGCTTATCCACCCATCTTTAAGTTCCAAGCTTAAATTTCAACTTTCTAGCTTATTTGGTAGGGCTGCTTGTAGCTTATATTTTGTCCCATTCTACTCAGTATATACTGAGTCTTTAGTCAGAGTTTTACCAGCTTTTTCTCAAGCTCTTCACAAGCTCTACAGTGGTTCTCACAGTGTGAGCTTGGACTTTTTTAAAAGCCCACCAGCTCATCTTGACACCTCAGTCTTTGTTTTGAGCTTTTAAGCTTATTTGATAAGCTTAATTTGCTTGGCTAAATGGCTGCAGGCCTGATTGGATAGTAGGATTAGCATAAGTGCTTATTTGATTATTATAGCTTATTAGTGTGCTAATTTGTGTCTTTTAGCTTCATATAAGTAGCTTTAGCTTGTTTGTACCTTATTTCACCTTTGTTTCAAGCTGTGAAGCTTGTTTAAGCTTAAAACATCCAAATAAACTCATTAGCTTAACTGTTGACCTTATAAGCTCATAAACAACTTATTTTTAAGTTTCAAAATTTTTGTTTTTATTAAAGTTGTTTATTTTCATTAGTTAAGTAGGTTTAAAAAAGAAAAAACACAAAAACATCATTTTAAAAATAGTGATAGCGTTTATTTAATAGAAATTAGCTTTTTAATTTTTCTTTTCAGCTTATTATTAAGCACTTCTTGTTTTTATAATTTTCTTACCTTTCTGTCACCATAGGATATTTTTAGAAAAAGTTTCATAATTTTATTAGCTTGTTTAGTATTTATTAAAATTTAAAATAGTTAAAAAGTATTAAATAATTAATAATAAATAGATAAAAAGCATAAAAAATATATTTTCACTTTTAAAATTAGTTTTCTAATATTTTAGATTTTTCTAAGTTAAAATTTCATTTTTCCAGGTTAATTTTATATTTTCTTGTATTTAAGTGTAATTTAAATAGCTAATAAATAGTAATTAATTAATAATAAATAGATAAAAAGTGTAAAAAATATATTTTCAGTTTTAAAATAAGTTTTATAATATTTTAGATTTTTCTAAGTCATAATTTCAATTTTCTAGCTTTATTTCATATTTTATTATATTTTAAGGTATTATTAAATAGTTCAAAATAGTTTTTAATTAATAATAATTAGATAAATAGTCATAAAAATAATTTTCTTTTTCCAACAATTTTCTTTTATTATTAGGATTGTAAAAATATCATTTTCAAATTTGTAGGTCTTTTATTTCTTATATCTCACGTTTTATTTGGTACGTTTACGTAGTTTATTAAACGTACGTATTTACGTTTGTCTTATCTGATTGTTGTGCTTTATAATTCTGTATCCAAATACAATTCCAATCAATCAGTAGTGTAATTATCCAGCAAAATCCTTACTGATCACTATCCTTAGTGATTATTCGACATTTGAAAGTTTTTAAACACCATTAATCCTCCGTGGGACTTAACGACCCGGGAATCCACTATATTCCAAGGGAAATTGCATTGGTTTTAGACTGTTTTAATTTTATTACGGTTGACCATTCACAAGTGGTTGACTTGTGTGATAAACTTGACGGTTTAGACTCAATCAAATTTTGGCGCCGCTGCCGGGGAGGCTGTAAGCGTGTTTTAAACATTTCCAGATCCATTCTTGCACATATACCACTTTTTGTAAACAGTTTTTTTTTAAAGTTATCAAAAAGTTCATTAACACTTTTTCTAAAGTGTTAACAACACCAAAAAAAATATAAAACAACAAAACAATCGTAACGTTTTCTATCTTGTATTTTCTTTAAGGTGATTCTTAAAGAGATACAATTTGGGTAAACGAGACGATACCAAAAATATTGTCCAAAAGTTTTTAAACCCTTAGCACAAATCCATACCTACGTCTTTTCAGTGGTACTTAATAAATACATAAAAATCAACCACCGCAAATCAAGGCAGTACACCTATCAACTGGGGGTGTGAACATTAATAAGTTCCCAATCTTAAAGATCAAAACTTGCCTTTGTGTCCTTGTGATTTGGTGTACCTTTTTCAAAGAAGCCATTTCATTTGTGATTATTGGTTTAAGTTCACTTGTCGTTTTGCCTCGCATTTGTTTTGAAAACTGATTTTTATACTTAGTGCATGCGCACTCGTTCTTCTAGCTCTACAAGTCCACTTTCTGAGCTTGCAAATATTCCTCGTAGACGTAGAGGACGTTCTGCTCCTTCAGCCGTGACTGAGGAACGTCTAGCACCACCACCCCCTGTCGTAATGGCAGAAGATAAGCCGATGAATGAGCTTCTCCAAGCACCCATCGAGGGTTACGGAGATGCCATTGTTGTCCCAGCCATCGTGGCTGATACCTTTGAGCTCAAAACCGGGTTGCTTAATCTTGTAACCCAAAGCCAATTTTATGGTTTTGAGCGGGACGACCCTCATGCACATATTCGATGGTTTAACAAGATTGCATCTACCATCAAATACAAGAATGTCCCACATGAAGCAATTAAGCTTCTTCTGTTCCCATTCTCTCTAGAGGGACAAGCCCGGAATTGGCTTGAGAAACAACCCCCTCGTTCCATTGAGACATGGGAGGATTTAGTCACCAAATTTGTTAACGAATTCTATCCTCCATCCCGAACTACAAGTCTTAAGAATGAGATAATGAAATTCTCTCAAAGATTTGATGAATCATTCGGGGAGGCATGGGATCGTTACAAAGAGTTGCTCCGCAAGTGTCCACATCATGGTTTTACCGAGTTAATGCAAATGGATACTTTCTACAATGGTCTGAGACAAGCTGACCAAGACTCTTTAAATGCCTCCGCGGGAGGTAATTTCCTGAGCAAGACCACAAAAGAAGCCTTGCAAATCATAGAAAACAAGTCCCAGGTCCGCCCTTTCCGAACAAAGACATATAAGTCTCAGTCTAATGCTGGACCTTCTACTTCATCTCCCGTGAGTACATCTAGCACCGATGCTAAGATTGACAAACTCATGGATATTGTTCAGGCTTTGGTTCTTGCTAACCAAAAGAAAGTCACTTTCACACAGACACCATCACATGGTGAAGTGAAGAAAGTCGAGGTCTGTGTTACTTGTGGTGGCCCTCATGCATACTACAACTGTACTGCCACCGATGGTAGTCCGTTTGAAGCTAATGCTATAGCCGGTACTTCACATCAGGGAGGTAATCAATACCGTCCTCAAAATGAACCAAACTACCGTGCTAACACTTATCAAGGACCACCCGGTTTTAGCCAGAATCCTAACATACAAAACCGGAATCAGAACCAACCTAGAATGAACCAAGGTTATCAAAACCAAGGTAATTTCTATCCCGGACCAAATCAAGGTTTCCAACATCAAGGAAACCTTAATCAAAACAATTTCAATCGAGGGAATCAATTTCAGGGAAATGTGAATCCTAACCAAGGGAATTTTCAACAACAAGGTCATAATCAAAACATACGACCTCAAAATTTCCCTCCACATCCTCCAGTACCATCATCTGATGAGTTATTGAAGCAATTCATGATATCTCAAGATGAAATGAACAGGTTGTTGGTCAGTCAGATCGCTGATCTAAAGAAGTCTTTAAATGATCAACCCTCGGGCTCAGGAAAACTTCCGAGCAACACGATCGCTAACCCGAGGGGCGATGCAAAGGCGATCACAACCAGAAGTGGTGTTTCATACAATGGACCCGCTATTCCTACTACCTCTTCTTCTTCTCTCCCAAAGATAGTGGAAAGTGAACCTGAGGCTACAAAGGACAAGGAACTTCCTACTAATAACGGAGGTACCAACGATGTCCAACCTCAAGTTGTCCTGAAACCCAAATCCAACCCAGGAGTTGTTTTTGAACCTCCTGTAGCTCCTGTTGAAAAACCCAAATCCAAATCTTCTATTCCTTACCCATCACGTTTGAATGAGCAGAAGCTCCGCGAAAAAGCCAGTCATCAAATGGACAAATTTTTTCAAATTTTCCAAGAGCTACATTTTGACATAAGCTTTGCGGATGCTATCATGCTGATGCCCAAGTTTGCATCAACTCTCAAACACATGTTAAGCAACAAGGAAAAGCTGTTTGAAATGGCAAAAACTCCTCTGAACGAGAACTGCTCTGCAGTTATCTTGAAGAAGCTTCCCGAGAAGCTTGGAGATCCTGGAAAATTTCTCTTACCTTGTGTATTTCCAGGAATGGTTGAATGCTTTGCCTTAGCCGATCTTGGTGCAAGCATCAATCTGATGCCTTATTCAGTATGGAAGAAACTTTCTCTTCCTGATCTTACTCCTACATGCATGACTCTCGAGCTTGCAGATCGTACAATATCCCGTCCTCTTGGCATTGCCGAGGAAGTATTTGTGAAAGTAGGAAAGTTCCATTTTCCAGCTGACTTTGTGGTTGTTGATTTCGATGCCGATCATCGGGTTCCTCTCATTGTTGGACGAGGATTCCTGAGAACGGGCCGTGCTCTCATTGATGTATTTGAGCAAGAAATCACATTACGTGTAGGTAATGAAGCTGTCACCTTTAACCTTGATCAAACTTCGAGGTACTCCGCAAACTATGATTCTGAGTCGGTTAACCGAATAGATATCATTGATGTTGCTTCTGAAGAGTACTCTCAAGAAGTTCTTGGTTATGATCATAATTCTTCGAGTGATAATCTCACTCATTCATCTCAACCCATCATTGCCAATTCTACTCCTTCTCTCACTCCGTTTGAGGAAAGTGGCTTCATCTTGGAAGAGATTGAAGCATACTTGTCTAGTGATTCTGTTCCATGGGAAATTGATCACGCTCCCATCGACATCGAGGGGGATATTCTTCTCATTGAGAAGTTGCTTAATGATGATCCATCATCACTCCCTCCCGTCGAGCTTCATAATAAGGAAGTCAAGTCAGTTGAGAAAACTGAAGAATTTCCTGAAGTCGAACTTAAGGACTTACCACCTCATCTCGAGTATGCATTTCTTAAGGGTGATGATAAATTACCTGTCATTATTTCTCGAGATTTGAGTAAAGATGAAAAGACTGCTCTCATAAAGGTCTTGAAGTCACACAAGCAAGCAATTGCTTGGAAACTCTCCGACATTAAGGGTATCAACCCTGAATTTTGTACTCACAAAATCTTGATGGAGGATGACTTCAAACCAACAGTCCAACATCAGAGACGAGTAAATCCAAAAATCCATGATGTTATCAAACAGGAGGTTATCAAACTTCTTGATGCAGGATTAATTTACCCGATCTCTGATAGTCCTTGGGTTAGCCCAATTCACCGTGTTCCTAAAAAGGGTGGCATAACTGTTGTCACAAATGAAGAAAACGAGTTAATTCCAACTCGATTGGTTACGGGATGGCGTGTTTGCATTGACTATCGTAAGTTGAATGACGCCACCCGTAAAGACCATTTTCCTCTACCCTTCATGGACCAAATGCTTGAGAGATTAGCAGGAAACGAGTACTATTGTTTCTTGGATGGTTTCTCGGGTTATTTTCAGATCCCCATTGATCCACAGGATCAAGAAAAGACCACATTCACCTGCCCATACGGAACTTTTGCCTACAGACGTATGCCTTTTGGCCTATGTAACGCTCCTGGCACGTTCCAAAGATGTATGATGGCCATATTCCACGACATGATCGGGGAAACAATGGAGGTGTTTATGGATGATTTCTCGGTCATTGGGGACTCATTTCAAACATGTCTCTCCCATTTAGAAAAAATGCTTCAAAGGTGTGAAGACACCAATCTTTGTCTAAATTGGGAGAAGAGCCACTTTATGGTCAAAGAAGGCATTGTCCTTGGCCATAAGATTTCGAAAAACGGGATTGAGGTTGATAGAGCAAAAGTCGATGTTATTGCTAAATTGCCTCATCCTACTACCGTCAAAGGTATTAGGAGTTTTTTAGGTCATGCCGGTTTCTATCGCAGATTCATACAAGATTTTTCTAAAATCGCCCGGCCTATGACCCATCTTCTTGAAAAAGATGCTCCTTTTATCTTCTCACCTGAGTGCATCGAAGCTTTTGAAACATTAAAGAAAAAGCTTACTGAAGCACCCATTCTCGTTGCTCCCGACTGGGACTTGCCTTTTGAGCTCATGTGCGATGCAAGTGATTTTGCTATCGGTGCAGTCCTGGGGCAACGTAGATCCAAGCATTTTCAGCCTATCCACTACGCAAGTAAGACTATGACTGAAGCTCAAACCCATTACACCACCACAGAAAAAGAGCTACTAGCCGTGGTGTATGCGTTTGAGAAGTTTCGGCCATACTTAATCTTGACCAAATGCGTGGTGTATACGGATCACTCGGCTCTCAAATATCTCTTTGCAAAACAAGATGCAAAGCCGAGATTGCTCCGTTGGGTTCTCCTCCTGCAAGAATTTGATATCATTATACGTGATAAAAAAGGAGCTGAGAACCTGGCTGCTGATCATCTGTCCCGTTTAGAAAACCCACACCAGGATGTTTTCGAGAAAAAGGAAATAAATGAAACATTTTCTCTCGAGACACTCAATGCGGTTTCTTTTCGTGGAAACTCTACCACCCCATGGTTTGCTGACTTCGCAAATTACCATGCGGGTAACTTCATAGTGAAAGGAATGTCGACCCAACAGAAGAACAAATTCTTCAAGGATGTTAAACATTACTTCTGGGACGACCCCTACTTATTCAAAATCTGTGCGGATCAAGTCATCCGACGGTGTGTTTATGGACAGGAAGCTATGGACATTCTCAAAGCTTGTCATGCTGGACCCGCCGGGGGACATCATAGTCCAAACTACACTGCCAAAAAGGTGTTTGATTCCGGGTTTTATTGGCCCACTATTTACAAGGATGCCCACGAATTTGTCAAAACTTGTGACGCTTGTCAACGTCACGGAAATATCTCTCAAAGAAATGAAATGCCGCAAAACGCCATTCAAGTATGTGAGATATTTGACATCTGGGGCATTGACTTTATGGGGCCATTTCCATCATCTCGAGGAAACAAATACATACTTGTGGCTGTTGACTATTTGTCAAAATGGGTTGAAGCGAAAGCTTTACCCACCAATGATGCCCGAGTAGTTGTGAAATTTTTAAAATCTCTTTTTGCTAGGTTTGGAACTCCACGAGTTATAATCAGTGATCGTGGTACACATTTCTGCAATGACCAATTTGATCGTGTCATGCAAAAGTATGGTGTAACCCACCGTCTCTCTACTGCATACCACCCCCAAACAAGTGGGCAAGTGGAAGTTTCCAACCGTGGTATTAAAAGAATTTTGGAAAGGTCAGTAGGCGAAAACCGTGCATCCTGGTCGGATAAACTGGATGACGCACTCTGGGCCTTCCGTACAGCTTATAAAACACCAATCGGGTGTACTCCATACAAGCTTGTATACGGAAAGGCATGTCATCTTCCGATTGAGCTTGAGCACAAAGCATACTGGGCCTTGAAACATGCAAACTTCGATATTCAGACAGCTGGTGATCACAGAAAAGTTCAAATGAATGAATTAAATGAACTCCGTGATCAAGCATACGAGAACTCTTTAATCTACAAACAAAAGACAAAGAAGATTCATGACTCCAAAATCAAGAACCGCGTTTTTAACGTCGGTGATCGAGTCCTTCTTTTCAATTCAAGATTGAAGATTTTCTCGGGAAAGCTCAAGTCCCGTTGGTCTGGTCCATTTACTATTGCTAAAGTATTTCCTTACGGAACCATTGAGTTATCTCAACCTGATGGTCCAAATTTTAAAGTGAATGGTCATCGATTAAAACACTATTTTGGAGAGGACATTCCACCCATGGTTGTCCCGGATCTACAAACTTTCCCCATGAACCAATGAATGCGGGGATCGAGTCAAGCTAGTGACTCGGTAATCAAAAAAAGTAGCACACACCATATGGGTTTTCACCCATATTTCTGACTTCTTTCTACTTTCTACCACCCTAGTGTGGGGGAGTTTCCCCCCGCTGTTGTATATAAGTTTGTTTAAAAAAAAAAAAAAAAGTGTATATATCAAAAATAAAATAATGGCAGTAGTATTTCCCTTTTTACGTTCTATGTTTTGGCATAACCGCCGGTACTTTGAATATTGAGGGCAATATTCATTTCTAAGTGTGGGGGGGAATTCTCAGGAATTTTATCATGTAATTATTCCACCAAATTCCCCCGCTTTTGGCCAAATTTTTTTTTTGGAGTAAGTGTTTTTCACTTACTCAGCAAATGGTAATCAGTCCGCCATGTCTAACCCACATAAGGATTGGCTAATCCAGGAGCAAACGGCTCTTGGTAAAGATATCTCAAATCCGTTTCTGGCTTGCAATTTGCCCAAAATTGTATGGTGTTCAGCTCACCATATCTTTAATTAGTGAAAAGTTGGCTAGCCCACAAGTTTATGGCTTGTGGTAAAGGCAGTTGGAAAGCCATAATTGGTAATCAGCTCACCAAAGATAATATTGATAATTTATCTAAGAGTTGGCTAGTCCAGAAGCAAACGGCTTCTGGTAAAGACAAATCAAAACCGTTGAAAGCTGGTGATTTGCTCAAAATCATTTGGTTATCATTGTACCAAGGTTCTTACTTGAACTGAAACATTTGGCTACTCCAGAAGTAATGGCTTTTGGTAAAGAGATTCAAATCCATTAATTTTTCTCAAAAGATTGCTAGGGACTAGCAATATCTTAGTGTGGGGGATTGATGAGTGTCTAAATACTCATCATTTTTGTACCATTTAAACTGCAAATACATCTGAAAACACTCAGAAATGCATCAAAATGATAAAAATATCACAAATAAGTGTTTTATGTGTTTTAAATGCAAAAATATCAAAATCAGATGAGAAACATATCAAGTTTGCATAATTGGCAGTTTTAGTCCCCCAAGTTTCAAAAGTTGTCAAATCTAGTCCCTGGAATCCAAAAATATGGAGTTTTATCATTCAAGGTCCCTGAAATATTCTAAATTGTCAAAAATGGTCCTTGAATGAATCTTTGGGCAAATGGCAGAAAAGGTCCCTCAACTTTACAAAAGTGTCAAAATTGGTCCTTAGATATTTAAAAATGAAAAATAATCAAATGTGGTCCTTGTACTATTAAATATTGGCAAATTTGGTCCTTTTGATAAGTTTGGAAAAGTTGCATTTTCAGTCCATCAAAAATCCAGAAATTACAACTTTGGTCCTTGTGATAATTCAAAACCAAATGGACCCCCCTTTTTATTATTGAGCCCCTGCCAAATAACCTGTGACCCCCCCCCCCATTTTGAACCCCCTCTCTTATTATTAATACGGGTCAACAAAAGTCAAAACCAGCTCACTGTTCATCCCTTACCTCACAAGCGCGCCAAAACCAGAAACCACCGTGGTTTTCCACCACTTGCTCCTACCACCTTTCCACCTGTCTCCCAGTTGTATACCCACTCCCTTCCACCTCTACAATCTCCCAAAATTCTTTAAATGCAAAAACCTGCTCAAATAGACTTTTGGCGCCAAATTTCCACTTGTACGATTATGATGATTTGGAAGGATCCAATGGCTGGAATGAAGTGGGAAAGTCTCAGGGATGTCGACAGAGTCTAAAAGATCATTATAAAGAAGAGGAGAAGCAATATGAAGAGATATCTAGAGAAAATAAAAAATTAGCTTATGTCGTTTTAGTTGGTTTTTAAATTCCAGTGTATGTTTAAGCTTTTAAGCTTTGTATTTCAAGTCTTTAGTGTATAATAAAGCTTTTGTGAACATCAATTTCAGTGTTAAGTTCCATTTCAAGTTTATGCAAAATTTCAAGTTCAAAAAAATTCTCATGATAGTTTGAATGTTGTTTGTAGCTGTTATTTTGGACTCATAAGCCAATATAAGCTCCTAGATAGCTTGTTTAAGCTATTAGAAACTTTTAAAATCAATTATAGTATCAAAAAGAAAAAAATACCAAAAATAACAAAAAAATTAGTGAAAAATCAAAAATCCATGGAGATGGTTATCACAGCTGGAGCAGGGTTAATAATGGATTGCCCTTGGGTTTAGAGCTTCTTGGGAAGCTATAGGAAGTTGTTTCAGTTTTTGGTTCTCTGTTTTGTGCTTGGACACAGTTGTAAGCAATTTTCTCATAATTTGCATTTCTTAGTATTAGTGTTTAAATCTTGTTCATTCTAGTGTAATTATGTCTAAATATGGTTATGATAAGTTAATCAATGGCTTCCTTGGTTTGAAAATCTGTTTTAGTGTTTAAAACATCAAAACAGTTTGATAAAGGGATGTTTGGATTCATTTGGTTAACTGTATTAGAGGTTGTGCAAGTCATAGCTCTTGTTTGTGGTATGTCATTTTAGCTCAATATAGCTCAGTGCAACAAAGAAAACCAGTGTTCATTTGATAAGAAAGTCAAAATAGTTTTTAATCACAACTTGTTAACTAACTGTTGGATTTTCATGATCCATGATCTTGTTTTCATGTTTATAAGTTGATAATATTGATCAAACCAGTCTTAATTCACCTTAATATATCATAATCAGTTAGTAGGATCAATCCAAAGTTCACTTAAGTCAACTTATTTGGTTTTCTTAAAAAGTCAAATTTTCAGTTTAAGTCGTTTTTATAATAAAATAGATAATTTTATATAGGACTTAATAGTAAGTTTCAAGATTTGAGCTTTTGGGATATTAATATTCAACTGCTCATCTTAATCATAGTAATTTTTATAATCTCTAATTAGCTTGTTAAACAGCTTATTTCTTAGCTTCTTTTAATACCTTGTCTGAAAAAGTGCCCTGTGCACAGTTTAGCTAGCTTAATTCATAAGCTTGTCAAAAGCTCATTAGTGAGTCTCAGCTTGTGTGCTTTAGCTTTTTGTGAAGCTTATCCACCCATCTTTAAGTTCCAAGCTTAAATTTCAACTTTCTAGCTTATTTGGTAGGGCTGCTTGTAGCTTATATTTTGTCCCATTCTACTCAGTATATACTGAGTCTTTAGTCAGAGTTTTACCAGCTTTTTCTCAAGCTCTTCACAAGCTCTACAGTGGTTCTCACAGTGTGAGCTTGGACTTTTTTAAAAGCCCACCAGCTCATCTTGACACCTCAGTCTTTGTTTTGAGCTTTTAAGCTTATTTGATAAGCTTAATTTGCTTGGCTAAATGGCTGCAGGCCTGATTGGATAGTAGGATTAGCATAAGTGCTTATTTGATTATTATAGCTTATCAGTGTGCTAATTTGTGTCTTTTAGCTTCATATAAGTAGCTTTAGCTTGTTTGTACCTTATTTCACATTTGTTTCAAGCTGTGAAGCTTGTTTAAGCTTAAAACATCCAAATAAACTCATTAGCTTAATTGTTGACCTTATAAGCTCATAAACAGCTTATTTTTAAGTTTCAAAATTTTTGTTTTTATTAAGAGTAAATTACATGGATGGTCCCTGTGGTTTGTCCAAAGTAACAACTTTCGTCCCTGAAAGTTTAAAGTTGCACTGGTAGTCCCTAAGTTGGTAAACAAATAACACCACTGATCCTTTAGTTTAACGGGCGTTAAGTAAGTTAGTTATAATTTACACGTTAGCCCCTTTGGTTAAAGATCGTTGCATCGTATATCCTTAAATTTATTTACATAATTCGTCCTTGTGGTTAGGCCGGTCAACGGAAGTCAACGCCACGTGTCACCACATGAGTGGTGCCACGTGTCGTCGGGTCGGGCCGGATCAGTGAACGGGTCGGGTCGGGTTGCCACGTGGACCAATGAGGTGGTGCCACGTGGCATTTGTAAAATATACCACCTTTTGGCTCGAGTGGGATTCGAACCTGGGAGGTTTGGGAAGGAAGCAAAGCTTTACCCAACTGGGCTAAGCATAGCTTCAAAATTTTTGTTTTTATTAAAGTTGTTTATTTTCATTATTTAAGTAGGTTTAAAAAGAAAAAACACAAAAACATCATTTTAAAAATAGTGATAGCGTTTATTTAATAGAAATTAGCTTTTTAATCTTTCTTTTCAGCTTATTATTAAGCACTTATTGTTTTTATAATTTTCTTAGCTTTCTGTCACCATAGGATATTTTTAGAAAAAGTTTCATAATTTTATTAGCTTGTTTAGTATTTATTAAAATTTAAAATAGTTAAAAAGTATTAAATAATTAATAATAAATAGATAAAAAGCATAAAAAATATCTTTTCAGTTTTAAAATTAGTTTTCTAATATTTTAGATTTTTCTAAGTTAAAATTTCATTTTTCCAGGTTAATTTTATATTTTCTTGTATTTAAGTGTAATTTAAATAGCTAATAAATAGTAATTAATTAATAATAAATAGATAAAAAGTGTAAAAAATATATTTTCAGTTTTAAAATAAGTTTTATAATATTTTAGATTTTTCTAAGTCATAATTTCAATTTTCTAGCTTTATTTCATATTTTATTATATTTTAAGGTATTATTAAATAGTTCAAAATAGTTTTTAATTAATAATAATTAGATAAATAGTCATAAAAATAATTTTCTTTTTCCAATAATTTATTATTATTATTAGGATTGTAAAAATATCATTTTCATATTTGTAGGTCTTTTATTTCTTATATCTCACGTTTTATTTGGTACGTTTACGTAGTTTATTAAACGTACGTATTTACGTTTGTCTTATCTGATTGTTGTGCTTTATAATTCTGTATCCAAATACAATTCCAATCAATCAGTAGTGTAATTATCCAGCAAAATCCTTATTGATCACTATCCTTAGTGATTATTCGACATCTGAAAGTTTTTAAACACCACTAATCCTCCGTGGGACTTAACGACCCGGGAATCCACTATATTCCAAGGGAAATTGCATTGGTTTTAGACTGTTTTAATTTTATTACGGTTGACCATTCACAAGTGGTTGACTTGTGTGATAAACTTGACGGTTTAGAATCAATCACTCCCCCTAGCTTAGGGTATCAAAGTCTTCATGTGTATTGAAAATCTACAAAACAAATGTTATAAAACAAGTATATAATGCATGATTTCCTGCAAATAAGACTCAAGTTAGTAGAAAACCAGTCTTCTGTTGCACGAATCCCATGGTTCCCTCCTTGGAGGGATCCGTCTAAGCAAAACGTAGGGATCTGTCTGTCTGTAAACAAACTACAACAAAGGTGATGTAACAAATGATGTTAACATCAAAGTGAGATATGTATTACAACAACAAGCATATACTTAGAGCAATATGGCAAATATAATGTAATTTCATTTAATAAAACTAGATATATGATGTACATGACTCTTAAAACTAAGAAAATGAAGAATACATGACTTTGCATTACTAGACTATCTAAGTCGCGTTTGATACTAGGATACCACTTCGATCCTCTAGCTCAAGTTTGTTTAGGTTTGTTCGCGTCGAAACGTTCGAGGAGGTGATAAAACATGAAACGTTGATCTTCACGTACTTCATGTATCAAAATTTTAACATGTTGACAATGATAACAATCTTTGTCATGGCTCGGTAGTGATGATGGAATAACGGAAATGGCTTGATGTGAAGGATCAAGTGAGGAAGGTTGAGGAGCCTCAAACGACGGAGGGATTGGCGGAGGCGCATTCGAAGATGGCTCAACTAAGAATGATGGTGGCGGTAGATGTAGCACCCCCAACTTCGGTATACGCAACGGAATTCAAACTGGGTGTTACTTCATGGCACAACAGTCATAACAATAAAAAACGAACTATAATGGAGTCGTTTTAAAACATTTATCATTCGATTTATATAAATATCAGAGTTTACAAAGATGAGGTCCCAAATGGTTCCAAGTTTACAAAATACATTAAATTGGTTTTCGAATGATAATAAAATTTATAGCCTTCTTGAGTATCCGTGCTCCTCTGTGCCAGCCTCGTACAATATGGACTTGAAATACATGCTTAAAACTGTCAACACAAAGGTTGAGTGAATCCATAGGTTTATTGTTAAAAGTTGAACGCATAATGTTTGTGTGGGTTACGTTGTTATACACCCATAATGTTGAAAACAAAACAATTATTATTATACTAAGTATCATGCAATAAAGGCGTTAACTTGCTCCAAAATTAATTGGTGAAACTGTTGGTACGTTCCCTAATAGGTAAAATTGCCGTTTTACCTAATGTACTCAAATATAGTGCGTTTGTTTGCCTACCCGGTCAACACAAACGGGATTCGTCAATCTCGATAGATCTATCCACAATATTCGCGCCCACTTCACTCGTGATTAATGATTCATGATTTAGGGACTTAAGTTTGGAAAATGCGGTAACTTAGTACTAATAAAACAATCAGATAAGTATACATTTTGAAAGTAATGTGTTCGGTTTAAAATAAAGCATGTATCTCCCCCAAGGGTTTGTAAAACAATTAAGTAATAGAAAGTGGGGCTATGAACTCACGGTAATGATCAGCAACGGAGTGTAACGATATATTGTATGTCAACAATAGAGTATGGCAAGACCACGATCTTTAACGATTATCTAAGAAATAATAGTATTCGTATTTTAGTATATTGTACGATATAAGTGTACAAGTATATGTAGTTTGTTGGCTTTCAATATGATGTTGTACATGAATCCTTAAGTTAAAGTATTCCTTAAATGTTATTTGGCTTATAGCCCTTTTATAAATAACCTCATACCATCATTCAGGTTATCAAAATCAAGAGGTCGTGAAGTAATTTAACATGTCATGTGGTCATTTACTTAGTTTATCAAAGTCTAGTGAACAAGTTTTAAAAACAAGTTTCGGTCATTAGACTTATACTAGCCGTGCGGCTAAGTTATGGTTAAGCAATAATAATCAAGACCATATTAAGGATGTGTCTAAGTTAGACAACCTCAAGACAACAATCTTGACTCAATCTTGGCTTTATATTAGCCTCAAATGATCAATATATCACTTAAAGTTCTCACTAAGGTTGTTTGCTAGTCAACAACATGTCATCTTAGTTTTTGCCGTTTTTAGGTTTTGTCGTTCACTTTCTGCTTATGTGCTCATGAGTTTTTGTAGAAAAAGTCATTCTGAGCAACTTTCGTGTTTACACTTTTGCTAATTCGGACCATAAAAGGGTCAAAACCTCGTTTTAAAATCGTATCAGCAAGCTTTTGTTCCAACATCATATTTTCATCTAGTAAAACTTAACTAGGCATAACTTTTTAACCACAAGTCCTTTTTAAGTGATTCAAAATGTCAAGTTCATATTTTTATATTCTCTAACAGCTTCTTAAGCTTAATCAAGTCTAAGGTCCAAATTTTACCTATATCAATGGTCTAATTACACTTATATACTTATATTTCATTGCAGAAAGTTTGGCTGCACATTCAGTCCTGCTAAGACGACCATAAGTTGAGTTCTACAACTTGTTTTGACACACGGCTTTCGCAAAACTTCAAGTTTAGGTCTTAGATACATTTCATAAAACTGAGTCGACTTCCAGAAATGGTCAAAACCATGGGCTTTTCCCAAATGAAATATGGTGTGCATATTTTGACATGTTTTGCCATTTTGGCTCTCATTTACTCATCGGGATGAGTTATGAGGTGCGCCACCCAGCGAAACGACCGTAAGACATAGTTCTAAAAGCCTATCTTACTTAATTAACCTCAAGATTTACTGAGATGATTATTTTAATCAAACTTTGGGACTATTTTAGAATTCATGTTCATAGAATTTACTTAGGACTTGTTTTAGCTTATTTTTATGGTCACAACCTCATGTACAACATCAATTAAGCCATATTACATATACTACTTATATCACATTACATAAAATAATTATAGAGATTATTACAATCATATTTAATGACAAGAAAATAAAGTCAAATCTTACAAGGATTAGGATGGCAAGTTACTAGTACAACAAGAACAATTCAACCCTTAACCCGTCTAATCTCTAATCCTTGTCTTGAATCTTCAACCCACTTGATTCTAACCCTTGTTAATCACCAAATAATCCCCTTTATCTCAGCCCCTAACACCTTGAATAACTCCAAATCTAACCATGGAATCACTAAAACAACTCTTGGACTATGTAGAGCTCACTTAGGCCTTCATCTTTCTTGTGTAACTTATTGTGTGAATCAAAATGGATGATGGTGAGTTGGGTTGAGAAGTGAACGTCTATGGGAGGTGAGGGAGAGGGTTTTGGTCACTTTTGCATGTGAGATGATGATAATAAAGAGTTACCTCGTTTAGTGGGGGACAAGGGAAGTAAAGGTAGTGACTTGTGGGGCTAGATGCACCAAACAAAGGCCACATGGCCTTGTGGTATCTCTTTGCATGCCACCTCTCTTTTGAGGTGATAGTGTGTGTAACTTTGCACTAGTTTTTGGTTTATGAGGTATAGTTTGGTCCCGGTAATTACTAATGTTAAGCCCTTAAGTCACGAAACTTAAAACTAGGTAACGTAAAAATGTAATACTTAAAAAAATGTTAAAGCTTATCAATATACTCCAACTAGGTATATTAAATGTGTGATAAGTCTCATAGAGTGCATTTATGTTGTTAAAGCCTAATAACGTAGGTTTTAGTACGCGTCTTACGTAAAAAATAACATATCTACTTAAAATGATAAAATAGTAATAGTTCATATAAATTATGATTATTGGTGAAAATAAAGTATTTTGAACATATAGACTTATCGTAGTCTTGTGTTGGTCACAAGGAAAATTACCAGTTACTACCGGTTATCGTATTTGCTTTTACGTTACGGTAAAAGTCAAATAGTCAAAAGTCAAAGTCAAAAGTCAACTTTAAAAAGTCAAAGGGTAAAATAGTCATTTTACCGTATGAAAAATTACGGGTTGCTACAGTCTCTACCCCTTAAGGGAATTTTGTCCCGGAATTCAGTGTGTGTTATCCGATGTTGAAGTGTTCTAGGAAAATTTGGGTGTATGCGCCGAATTTTAATCTTTGCGTTCTCAAGTTTTTGGTCATAGAATGTGTTATGTACCATTCTAAGTTTTTGGTGGTGGCTTAAGTTAATAATATAAAGGGTTTTGTTAAAATCTTACAGAGTCCAATATACCTCAAGTTTGGCTTTTCCTGATTCTCAAAACGAATCATATCTTATTGTATCGAGGCTTTCAACAAAACCTTAATTTCTAACATGGAGTTTTTGGTAAATTTTAACGCCTTATATCTATGTAATTTTTGTTTCTGGCGATAGTGTGCGGCATGCAGCCAAATTTGTATTTGTATGGTTTCCTTAGTTGTTTCGTGGGTGATCTCTGAACACCTTAGTCCAGCAAATGGTTGACTGATACTTTCGTCTGTATAGTGCCTTAAATGGAATAGTTTTGTTATTGTTAGGGTAACTGTTGTTAATCAAAGGTGTAAGATATTGTTGATGTGAAATGGTTTATAATGATGTGATAATTGTCGTTGTAGGAAGGTCTTGCTAGTGACAAGTGGTTATCCAAACCATTTCCAAAATTGATCATGTCTTATGTGGTTTTGAGATGAAGGTCATAACTTATAGTGTTTATGTCAACTATTTTTTGAAGGAAACGTGATACTGTGAAGTTTTATATACTGACTTATAATGGGGTTTAGATAATGATGTGATATGTTGATGATTAGGAGATTGTATGTTTACCATTATTCTTAGGTAGATGATAAGGTTTTAAAATGTACCTTTTTGAGGGGTCGTTTAAGCCCTTATTTGATCACTTTTGTATTCGTTATTACTTAATATCGTTCCTTTTGACTTTTTAGGTATCTTGAAGGCAAAATGCTGGAATGACACTTATTCGGACGAAAATGCGCGAATATACGAAGAAAATGGCCAAATTCAAGAATCGAGACACTCAGGCTGCTGGAACTGAAGGGGGCGGCGTTAGGTTATACTTGTGACGCCGTCGGAAGATGTTTTGTGACGATACAGTAGCCAAATTGCTTATTTTCAAGTGACGGCATCAGGTTTTAAAAGAGTAGGGCGTCGCAGCTCAGACGGCCTAGATTTGATCCAGACGACGTTAGAGACTCAAGGCGACGGCGTCACGGACATAAGGCGACGCCGTCACAATGATAACGTGGCCAAGACGAAACCCTAATAACGGCGACCCGACGGCGTCACAAATTAAAGGGTGACGCCGTCACATATGTAATCTTATATATAGAATCCGAATTTTTCAGTTTTCGGTGTGTAGTCTTTTGGAGTAAAAACCTAAACCGAACCAAGGCTGTCTTGTACAGTATTTTAGGGTTCCATACCCTATCTTACATCAAGATAAGTGTTTTACTTCATTAATTTAATTATGCCTTCCTTTGATTGTGTGTATGCTTGCATGTTCTCCATGTCCGACTAATTTACTTGTGTGTTTGCTTAGGTAATATGAAACTTAGTTATTGAATATTGATTGTTTGTCTCTTATCTTAATTGTGATTGACCTAGTATTGCTTAGTTTATAATCTTTGAGTTAAATATTTGATGAACCTTAGTTTATAATCGTCTAGAGTAATTGTAGGCAAGTCATCCAAAGAATACCTTGGAGTTAAAGTTTATAAATCCTAGAGATTTTGTAGTCATTAACCTTTGGTAGCTTCAAAGAGTTAGGGATAAACGCATACCCTACGACCTTAGAGACACAACGCAATTAAGAATAACGACGTGACAATTCAACCACCAATAGGAGATAACTAGGGAGTAATAAAGCCTAAGCAAATACATTTTTAACTATCATACGAGCACACAACAATAGACATAGACTACCCTCACCTTAGTTTAGATAATTAGATAAGTAGAAGTAATCGGTAGAAATACCAACCCCCCAAATCCAAACCCTGAGATTCGTACCTTTCCATTTCCTTAAAAACATAAAAAGATAAAAAAATAATCTTCCTCAACCCCAACCTTAGCGTAGTAACTTCTCACTAACATTCCTATTCCCCTAGAGAACGATATCAATTCCCGTGGCTTACCCTAATACTACACTACAACGATTAGGTTCACTGCCTAGGGTGCTGAAAAACTTGCTCGACGAAAAAGAAGTTCCTTTGACCCCTAACGACGCGTGTAGCGTTATCAAGTTTTTGGCGCCGTTGTTGGGGAATAGAATAGCTAGTTAGGAGTCCTCCTCGTTTAGGTTTTCTTGCTTGATTCCTATCAAGTAAGTTTATTTTTCCCATTTTTAGCTTCCTCGTAGTCTATCTCCCTTCTTCGTGACCTTTGTTCGTAACCCCGTCACTTTTCATCATGGAAGGTGATAACCTGCCATTTCCCCCTACCAATCCCCTTAGACAACTTAGAACCCACAGTTCCACCAGAACCCTTCTTGAGCCTTTTGCTGAACCCGAAAGAGAGCTCAATAGACGAAGAAAAGCTCTCCATGAGTCGGAACCTCAAGGCATGTTGGGAATAATCTGTTACTACTGATAGCTGTGGAAGACACTGCTAAGTATTGCATTAGCAGTGGAAACGTATTACCACTGCTGGCACATTATTACCACTGCTATTAGATAAGTGTTAGGAAAACGGTTTTAGATAAGTATAGAAAAGATCTTGTGTATATTCTATATTGTTAGCTTTATACTTATCTTGTAAAGGACTCCTTGTGCTATAAAATGAGGTTCTAGGTCATTGTCTTAGGTACTTACTTACATATGTATCATTTACATAAGCTTCAAGGTGTAACCCTAGTGATAAGCAAGATCACTCGTATTATTCATTAATAATATTGGAGCTTAGTTTTGTGTTTAATCTGTGTTCACTTATAATACATCATATAATCTGTCTTCTAAGTATTACTAAGTAAATTCCACGTGCTTATTAATATAATACAAAATATCACTGACACAAGGTGTGTGTCTAGATCCATCAAGTGGTATCAGAGCAAAGGTTCTGATATTTTGTTTTAGAAGATCCAAGGAATACGCTTAACCTACTCACACAATGGAGATGGAAAACAACCAGTCCAACGCTTCTACTCCAAGACTTTCTAAGCTCAAACTTAATGAGTTTGAGATGTGGAGGATAATGATTGAGCAATACTTTCTCATTCAAGACTATGCTCTATGGGAGATCATCTTAACTGGTGATTCTTTCAAGCCTGTGACTAGTACTCAGAAGGTTGGTGACACAGATGTTGTGACAGTTTCTGTGCCTGAGACTAATATTGAAAAAGCATTGAAGAAGAATGAACTAAAGGCTAGAAGTTTGTTGCTGATGACTCTTCCTAGAGACCAGATCATAGCATTCAGCAAGTTCAAGACTGCTAAAGAACTTTTTGAAGAGATTTGCTCAGTGTTTGGTGGTAATGATGCTACAAAGAAGACACAAAAGAAATTGTTGAAGCAAAGTTATGAAAACTTCTCTGCTTCAAGAAATGACTCACTTGATAGCATCTTCACCAAACTTCAGAAGATTGTTACACAACTGACTGTGTTTGGCATTGAGGTAGAAAAGGAAGACCTCAATTTAAAGTTTCTAAGAAGTTTGCCTTCAGAGTTTCATACTAATGTTACTGTCTGGGAAAATAAACCAGATATTGAAACTATGAAGCTCAATGATCTTTACAACAACTTCAAACTCATTGAACAAAGATTGAAGAAGGCTGGAAAACTTGGTACAAGCTCAAGCAGCTTGGCTTTGATGTCAACCTCTGTTGACAATGATGATTCTGAAGATGACTGTGATGATGATGATATTTCCACTGCTCGTTCTACTGTTTCCACTGGTAATGTTAGTGTTACCACTGCAGGTTCAAAGGAAAATATTGCTGGTATTGGAGATCCTACCTTTTATGCTTTTATCTCCACTCAAGTTAATGGCTCTATATTAACTCATGAAGACATAGAGCAAATTGATGAAGATGACTTGGAAGAGATGGATATAAAATGGCAAATAGCTCTTCTTAGCATGAGGGCTAGGAAATTCTACAAGAAGACTGGCAAGCCAATCCACATCAATGGTGGTGAAATGGCAGGGTTCAACAAGTAGAAAGTAGAGTGCTTCAATTGTCACAAGTTGGGGCATTTTGCTAGGGAATGCAGAAGACCAAGGATGAAGGACAACATGTCTACTTGGTACAAGCAAAAGAAAGAACCAACTGTGGAAGAACCAAAGGCAAAGTTGGCAATTGATGGTGTGAGCTATGATGGAGTTTCATGGCTGATGAACAAGAGGAAGAGCCTTCAGATTCTGGTCTTGTGTCTACTGAATTTGCTCTCATGGCTTTCTCTGACTCTGAGGTACAAAACTTTGAAAGTTGTTCTAAAACATGTAGGGCTACTAGAGAAGTTGAAAGGCTTAATGATCTATATTCTAATGAAAGAACAGAGTTGTTTGCTGCTAATTATGTTGTGTCAAATCTTAGGAGAGCTATAGCTGTATTAGAAAAACAACTAGAGCACTATAGAGAAAATGAGTCAAAATATAATGATGATATGATTCTTCTTAGAAGAGAGATAGATCATAAGACAGCTGTGAATGAGGCATACCAAGAAGAGCTTGAAAAACTTAAAAAGATAAATGAAAATGTCAATTTAACTGTAGACACCTGTTATTATCAGTCTAAGTCAATTGATAAAATTTGGAATGCTCAAATACAGAGTAAAGTTAAGTCAGGTATGGGTTATAATACAGTGCCACCACCTTTAAGAGGTGTTCCATCACCTCCAGGCATAGATTTAGCTCATATAGGCTTAGAAGATTTTCAGGATCTTGAACGTGAATATGGTCCTCTAAAGGACACATTTGTGAAAAATGAGGAACTGGTTAAGCATGAAACTGATGTTTTTGAAAGTGCTAGTGACTCATCAGTTGTTGATGAAAATGTTAAAAAGAATGTAGAGGCTTCTCTCCCAAAAGTTGTTAATACTATTATAGAGGAACCTAGGAAAACAGTTAATAAACCTAGATCACCTGTAAGGTATGCTGAGATGTATAGAAACAAGCCATCAGCTCCTAGGGGTAACCAGAGGAGTTGGAATCGTGTTAAATCTCAACAACTAGGTAGTAATTTTGTGATCTACAATAAGGCATGCTATATATGTGGTAGTTTTGATCATTTACATGCTTATTGTGACTATCATGTTGGGAGAAGTCCATGGGAATAAAAGGGTGGAGACTAACAGGTTTCAAAACAATTTACACCCTAATTCACATAGGCAAATGATCCCAAGAGCAGTTCAACTAAGGAGTGGCCTTAAAACTTTTGCCACTGCAAAAACTGTTAACACTGCTCACCCTAAATCACCTGTTTTAAGTGCAAAATCTAAACCAACTTTTGCAAAATCTGCACAAATAGGGAAAAGAAATTTTAAAAATAAAAAGGTTCTTTATAACCAACAGTGGGTACCTAAAACCAAACCAGTAGTTTCCACTGCTCATTCAAAAGTTCCCACTGCAAGGGTTGTAAACAAGAAAAGGGGGGACATGGGCAATGCTGTGAAGGCCTCAACACATTGGGAATGGAAATCTAAAGGAGCAACCTCTCCAACTAATCCCAATGGTGTATCAATGACCTTTGATAGATTTAACTATATTGATACACGAGGCAGATCCAAGTCAATCATGGCTTGGGTCCTCAAAAGAAACTAACTCTTTACTTTTGTGTGCAGGAACATCCAAGGACAAAAAGATAAGATCAAGGCTACACAGACAGTGGATGTTTAAGGCACATGACTGGCAACAAGTCCTATCTCTCAAATTTTGAACATTATGATGGACAGTATGTCAGCTTTGGAGGTGAAGTTTATTGAAAAGTAAAATGGAACAACAAGTATGATGCAAGTGATTTAAAGCAAATAACATGGATTTTTATTTATTATCAAACAAAACTGCATACTGAGTGCAGTGGATACGTCCATGAGATACTGACTAAAAGCATCATTACACAACTTGATCAACTGAAAACAACACACTACAACCTACTACAGACACAAGCTTCACATCTTACCCACACCCCACTACCCTAACCTAACCACCATCTACCACCTATGGCTTCTTTGGGACGGCCCACTCTGGCATCACCTTAGGAGCTCCTCGCCTATCAATATCCTTGTACACATTGGGGCATGCCAACCCCATCACCACTACTCCAACAGGTGGTGAGGATGATGAAGGTCCCTCTTGTGGTGGTACTGACAACTGTGGTGGAAAAGGTGACATCTGCAGTTCTCCTGATGGAAGGATTCTTGCAAGGGGTGGCACATCCAAGACCCTTGAGGTAGTATGACCAGCTATGCTTGCATATGGGGACATGTAGCTTGACATGGAGTCTGAATCATCTTCCATGATGATAGCATCTTGTGGCATGGATTGAGCTGCATATGGAGCAGCAGCAACAGGGTTTGAATGAGCACTTGCACGAGCTCTCTTTCTTCTTGACATCTCTTCAAGCACTTCTTTCTTCTTCTTACCTGGATTATTCAGAACATAATGCCAAGCTTCTGTATCACACATATTATCTGAGAAGGAGCTTTCAGATGAAACATTGATGGGGTTTGAGTGACTCATAGTAGTTTTTGAAGAAAGAAATGTTTTTGGAGTATGTGTGATATGAGTGGTTAATGTGATAAAGGTGCTTATATAAAGCTTAAGTGCTATCAGGAAGTTAATGTGTGGAAGGTGTAAGTGGTTGAGGAGTAAATGAAGTCTTTTGACCTTGGAAAATGTTTCAGTGACTAGGAGTTGACTTTATTGACTCTAGCCACTGCTAATTTCATTCCTTGCTATTCTTTAATCACTGATAACCTTAACAATGCTTTTAGTGTGTGGTTTATGTTTGTGTTATACAGGTTTGAAGGATTACTTGTATACATTAAAGTTGTTGTTGTTTAGTGCTTGTATTGTTGGTTATGCAGAGATTAAGTCTAACAGTGGCAACCATAATACAAGCAGTGGTAAAAGGTACTCTTACAGTGGAAAAATAAAACAGAGAAATTTCATTCATGATGAAGGTTCATTACATTCAAAGTGAGAGTGCTCCTAACCACAATCAAAACACAAAAGATTAAATCCTACCACAACCTACATCACCCTATCCTACATCAGCTACTCCATTGGCTTCTTGCCATTGCCTACATAGTCATGCTTGTTCTTCTGTGCTCTCTTTCTTTTGTTCTCAAAGGTTGACTGCATTCTTGGACAAGGAAGACCAAGAACTTGTGGAGGAGGCCTTGGTAGTCTTGCAGGCTTTTCTGGTATAGTTATCTGCTTCATCTTTGAGAGAGCTGTCTTCATTGCTTCTGTCAGAGCCCTTGGCAACTCTTTGGCTAAGGAATAAGTTTCATCATTATTCTCATCATCATCTGATGAGCTGGAGTAAAACTCAAGAGATGGTGTAGGTTTGGCAGCAGGTGCACACTTGGCAGTCTCTTTAGTATGCTTCTTTGATGAAGTGCTTCCAGACCATGGTGGAAAGTATCCAGCCCACCCTGATTCCTCTGAGGAAGACTCTGAAGCAATCACAAACTCTTCCTCTGAATCAGAGGAGATGTCAATGATGTTGGAAGGATTGCTCATGATGATGTTTAGGGCTTTTGTGAAGTTCGAATGAGTTTTGATAAAGATTACAATATGTCAAGCCTCTTTATATAGGCAAAGTCGGTCACAAGAGTTCATTATTGAATATATTTACTTTTTCCTATTTTGGTAGGTTGAAGAGTAAATATAGATATTATCGGGTTGACTTTGGAAGATATTTTCAGTTAGTGGCTTGGTTAAAAGTAACTTTGGTTAAAACAAATTGGTTATTTATATTCTTTGTATTATGCTAACACATGCAGGTACATAACCAAAATTGGATGGGAGTTGATCTTAAAAGGTGTATAACTGAGATACACAACAAATGGTTATTGATTCACCATGTCTAACCCACATAAGAATCAACTAGTCCAGAGCAAACGGCTACTGGTAAAGACTTGACAAATCCGTTTATGGTTGATAGTTTACCAAAAACTAAATGGTTATCAACTCACCATATTCTATCTGATTAAGAGTTGGCTAGTCCATAGCAAACGGCTCATGGTAAAGACATATCAAATCCGTTGATAGCTGGTAGTTTGCTAAAAACTATGATAAGAGCAGTCTAGTTTTTATATATTTTTCTTTACCACTGCTCTTTGAAAATTTTTGTGAAAAATTACCACTGCTAGTTCACAGTTTCCACTGACAGTAGTATTTTTACCACTGTTGATCTAGCCGTTACAACTGTTGTGTCAGTAACTAATTTTTTACTATCCGTTGTAGAAAATTTGCTTTCCATATATATAGGATAACTTTTTAGAAGATTATCTACTTTCCTATTTGATATTTATCCCCTAAAGATAAGATAAATACTTTCCTTAGATAATCTTTCTTGCGCAAAACTCTTAAACCCTACCTCTATATATCTTTTGTCTCAATTGGCTAGTTATTCCTTCAATTCTTACTGACATAATATCTTTTTCATCAAAAGTTTCTATGGCACCATTAAAATTTGCAGATGAGCACAACCAAGTGGCCTACTTAGAAAAGTCAAACGAGAAGAGTGACCCTGTTTTTCATCAGATTGTGGACTTTCTCAATACTACCCATATAAGGTATGCTTTACTTTTAAATCCCACAATCTATATCTCTCAAATCAAACAGTTTTGGACTTTTTCTCAGTCCATAACCATTGAAAATAGAGATACACATGAAACAGTGGATGCTCTAAGAGCCACTGTGGATGGGGTAACTATTGATGTTACTGAGGCATCCTTGAGAAGAATTCTCCAATTGGAAGATCTCAATGGTATCATCACATTACCTATGCCAGAAATACATGAACATTTATCATCCATGGGGTGTGATACCACTGATAAAAAGGCTACTTTCAAAAAGAGTGGTTTTTGTCCCCACTGGAGATTTTTGATACATACTCTTTTGCATTGCCTAAGTCCTAAGAAAACATCTTATGAACAATTCAGTTCAACAATGGCTTACTCTTTTGTTTGTCTAGCTTTAGATAGGACTTTTAATTGGTCAAAATATATTTTTACAAGTATGCAAGGCAATGTAAAGAGTTCAAATTTTTTTTAATGTATCCAAGGTTTGTGCAAGCAGTGCTAAACATAGTTTTAAAAAGCGCGCCTCGGCTCAAGTCTCAAGCTCTAGGGATTTTTTCGGATCGAGGCTCACGACATGCATGAATCCCATAAAAAGCGCAGTGCCTTGGGGCTTTTTGCGCCTTGGAGATGTAACAGGTTTTGGGGCTTTTTCTAAATATTAAGATAAGATACATGGGCCTTATAAGTTACATGCATAAGCCTTTTAAGTTATATCTAATAACTCTAATTTGGAAAAGAACTAAAACACACAATCAAGTGGGTAACTATAGATTCTGGTCATTTTACAAATATGTTATCTCTCTCACGTCGTAAGTTTATATCTTGAACTGATTTTTATTGATTGTTTATTTTATTGATTTGTAAATAACGTCATAAGTTTATTTTATCTTCAAGCATCACATCAAAGGGTGAGTATTTGTATGATTTGTAATATTGAACTGATTTTATGTTTATTTTATTGATTGTTATTTTTTAACAAGTTACTTTGTTTCATTAAGTATTTTCTTTATGATATATTATCATGAAAATGTGGCATTATGTCTTCAATATTAATATGTTGCTTGTTTGATATTTTGGGTTAAATTGTGAGCTTTGTTAGATGTAAGTCTGCAAGTGTAGGACACAAGCATATTTAATATGATATGGATTTTAATCTATATGTAGTTCATCGAGCCAAAGAGTTGATCCGTTTGAGAGTGACAACTGGTCCATTTTAATATTTATAATGGCTATATGTGTCATGTATTAAGTATTTAATGTTTTTTTATGTTATTTAAGCTACATAAATGGTTACATATATTATAAAAAAACTTAATGTATTTAGTGCACCTCGTATTCGTGAATCCCGCGCTTTGGTATGTGCCTCGCCTCGAGGCTCTTTGGTCTCCTTCGCGCCTTAGTGCACCTTGAGCCTTTCAAAACATTGGTGCTAAATGAGTTTCAATTGCAACCCCATAAAAACATTTACAAAATCCGTTGCCTTAAGCCTAAAGTTTTTCAAAACATGAATAAAGATTGCAATATGGATTTTACACCTCTCTTCCCACAAATGCTTGCAAAGATTTCACAAGTACAATCTACACCAATAATCATTGTTCCTATCATTGATTATACTCCACCAGTTTCTCACACCTATGAGAGGAGGCAAAAACAGTCAACTCCTCCCATTACAACACATCATGTACCTGATCCTTTTGGTTTAGGCACAAGCAGTGGTGGTTCCAGGCTTCAACCTAGTCCAACTAGGGAGGAATCTGAACCAATGCCCTATGATTCACCTCTCCCAACAGGTCACCCAGTTGGAAGTGTTGAGGGCAGTAGGAAACCAATGGGATTGATGGAAATTTGTACAACATTAGCAAAGCAGGTTCAATCTCTGGAACAAGACTTGGCATAACTTAAGGAGCAGCATGCCAAGGATATTACATCTTTGAAGGAGAAGATTCAGACCTTGAGGGAAGAGTTGCAGGGGTTAAAGCAAATAAGAACTGCAAAGATTGTGCTATTATCTCCATCCTCACCTCCTGATGGTGATTCAGAAGATTTCAGTGCAGATTTGGGTCATTCTCCCAAGCAGGGGAGGAAAACAGGTGCTGAAACTCAGGGGAGGAGAATTGATTTTGAAGATGAAGGTGGTTCTAGTAAAGGTGCAGAGGAAGCTGATACTCATGAAGAACAACTAGAGCAAGATATCTTTAGTACTGCAACTACAGATTTTACCACTAATCCAATTTCCACTGCAGAGCCAAATATTCCCACTGCTGGACATGTTATTGCCACTGCAAGTGAAGAAATTGATATACAAAAGAAAGACAAAGGTAAAGCTGTTATGCAAAGCAAGGAGCAAACAAGAAGAAAGATTTCAAAGAAAGAACAAGTTCATATTGCTCTTGATAGAGAAGTTGCTAAAATGATTACTGAAGAACAAGTTGCTGAAAAGAAAAAGCTTGAAGAATTGGAGATTGCAAGCTTTATGGAGGCTAAAAGGTTGGATAAAATGGAAGATCCACTTTCCACTGTTCCATCTACAGTTCTTAGAGAAAAGACTCCAGATTTTTCATATGTGCCTACAGAAGAAGAAATAGAGTTCTTGATTGCACATGATCCAATAATCAAGAAGAAGGCAATTGACCTTGTAGCTGATAAATCTTTAACTGAAGAACAAAGAACTGCTCAGTTGAAGGATTTTATTCAGATGAAGAATAATCAAGCACTTCAAGAGGTAATTGATTCAGTCAGAAAGGGTCAAAAGAAACCAAGGCAACCAACTAAAGCACAAATTATTGCATACATGAAGACTTATTGTTGCAATGTTGGGGGTTGGAAAAGACATCAATTCAAAGGAATGTCTGATGATAAATTTGAAAGTATCTACTACAGAGTTCAAAGACAAGATAAAGATTTCATTCCAATGGACTCTGAAGAAGAAGCAAGAAGGTATCCTGGTTTGAAGAGAAAGGCCAAACACAGTGATTCTCAGTCTGTTAAGAAGACAAAGTTTGCTGAAGAACAAGAAGTTCCAACTGAGAAGTTCACTGAAGAACAACTGACTGATATGATTGTGATTGAAGAAGAAGATTTTTATCCAGAACCACTGCAAGTTAGACATCCTATCATTGATTGGGAAGTATACACTGCTAGCAATTTTGCTCCAACATGGAAGATCACAAGGCTAGGTGGTGAAACTCAATCATTTATTCAATTTGAAGATCTCATCAAAGCTTTTGACAGAGATGATCTTGACACACTATGGAAGTTAGTTCAAGAAAGGTTTGATGCTGAAGATCTCAAATATATGAAGGAGATGCAGTTATGGGTTAATCTTAGAAGGCTCTATGAACCAGATGTTAATGATGATTTCTGGAAATTCTCATGTTCATGTCTTGGTACTAAATGGTTCTACTATGATTCATGTGAAGTTCATCATGTTTCTACAGCAAATGGAGTAGATGCATTCATGCTTGCTGAGAAAGAATATCCACTCAGAGCTAGAACTCTCACAGTGATGTTATGTACAACAATAAGAGTTCATGAATACAATGAGAAGGTCAGAGCATTGTTACTCAGGCTTCAAGATCAATGTTCAAGAGCCATTCAAGCATTGAGAAGAAAGGGAAGTGTTTGAAAGAATTCCCCAAATCCTTGAAGATAATGCAGATTGAGGAAACTTATTGATTTGCAGAGAAATCATAAGTTTAGGGGAGGATTGTTGGGAATAATTTGTTACCACTGATAGCTGTGGAAGATACTGCTAAGTATTGCATTAGCAGTGGAAACGTATTACCACTGCTGGCACATTATTACCACTGCTATTAGATAAGTGTTAGGAAAACGGGTTTAGATAAGTATAGAAAAGATCTTGTGTATATTCTATATTGTTAGCTTTATACTTATCTTGTAAAGGACTCCTTGTGCTATAAAAGAAGGTTCTAGGTCATTGTCTTAGGTACTTACTTACATACGTATCATTCACATAAGCTTCAAGGTATAACCCTAGTGATAAGCAAGATCACTCGTATTATTCGTTAATAATATTGGAGCTTAGTTTTGTGTTTAATCTGTGTTCACTTATAATACATCATATAATCTGTCTTCTAAGTATTACTAAGTAAATTCCACGTGCTTATTAATATAATACAAAATATCACTGATACAAGGTGTGTGTCTAGATCCATCAAGGCACTACCATCAACTTTGATGAAGCCACAACTGACGAAGAGTCCACTCATTCCCCCTAATCCCCTGAAACCATCAACATTGACAATTTGAGCCAACATAGAGAGGAAATTCCCGCTACTCCGGTCAATGGACCCATCAATCCACATGAAGCAATGTCCCTCGGGGAATACTTTTCCCCCTCTGCATATGGATTTACCAGTGCCATTGTCTACCCTTCGGAGCAAGTCAATGAGGTCTTGCATGCCTCCGACATTTGGCTTATCCAGAATGCATGTCAATTACATGGATCCCACAGCGAAAATCCCATTCATCACATCAAACAATTTTTAAAGATTGTTGATGTTATCTATGCCGACGGGGCATCCAAGGAGACATCTAAACTCCGGTTTTTCCCATTTTCTCTTCAAGGACAGGACAAGGAGTGGCTTGATAAGCTTCCTCCAAAGTCCATCTTCACGTGGGAACAACTCACAACCAAGTTCACAAAGAAGTTCTTTCCCCCTGGGAGAACTGCATTAATCAGTAGCAAAATTCTTCACTTCCATCAAACAGATGGAGAATCTATCGTTAACTCCTGGACTCGTTACAAAGATCTCATTCAACAAGCCCCACACCATGGTATCAACCTTTGGTTGCTTGTTCAAATCTTTTACGACAATGTCTCCCGAAATGATCAAAAAGGGATTGACTTCTCAACTGGCCGAAGAATTTCTAATCTCACTGCGGAAGAAGGGTTGGACCGCATTGAGGAATATGTTCACTACCAAGACAACCCTTGGAACGAGCCAGTAACTGCAATGAGTATCTCTGCTGTCTCAAGAAAAAACGTATCATCTCTCAATGATCGAATAAAGAAAGCACAAGAGAAGCTTGCATACCTCAAAAAATCGCCAGAACCCAAAAGGTTGTTTAACCCATACCTTATATGCGACATTTGTGGAGGGCCACACGAGAGCGATGAGTGTGATGATGACACACGCGAAGAGAGCGTCTTCCTTTCCAGTCATGATATTTATGATGACCCTTCCCTCATCACATTCTATAAAAACGATGAATGCACTCCTTGGGGTAATCTAAAATGGAAGACTGAGGGAAAGGAGGGATCTGAATACACTATCCGCGATGCCTTTGAAACAAAACTCGGGCAGTTTACCATGGAAGGGGAAATGTTTTTAAAAGGTCTTGAAGGATTCATTCAAGAGCAGCAAGCTGAATTAGAGAGTCAATTCACCAAACTCCACAAAAGAATAAGCGAACCTGGCCCAACCCATCACGATCCAACTTGTGCCATTACTACTCGATCAGGAATTAATACCAAGGATCCCCCACACACTGACCAGAATCCCACCACCAGGGAGCCCGCGTTAGGAAATGAAGCAATTCCGGAACCTCCTTCAACTCCTCACGATCCCCCTCCACAAACATCAGCACCTGCCCAGCGACCAACTCTCGCACGGATTCCTTATCCCTCGCGTCTAAAGAATCAAAAGGCTGAAGAAGACAATGAGATAATATTGTCTTACTTAAAACGGGCTTCCGTCAACATACCACTTCTCGATGTATTTTATCATATCCCCAAACATAGCAAATACTTCAAAAGGTTAATATCGAATCAGAAGAAACTTGAAGGTTTTATATCATTAGGAGAGGAGTGCTCGACTATCATCCAGAAAAGCCGGCCCAAGAAGAAAGAAGATCCGGGCAGCTTCACCATTCCCTGCTCTATATAGGGGCACTCTCTATGAAAAACGCCTTGGCGGATCTTGGGGCAAGCATTAACTTGATGCCCCATTCCTTGTTCCTCAAACTCGGATATTCAGGACTGAAACCAACTAGAATGAGTATTCAGTTAGCTGATCGATCAATCAAATATCCCATTGGAATTTGTGAAAATGTTCTTGTAAGGGTAGGAGACTTCAAGTTTCTAGTTGATTTCGTGATTTTAGAAATGGAGGAAGATAACTCAGTCCCAATAATCCTTGGAAGACCTTTCTTGGCTACAGCTCGTGCCATCGTCGATGTTCATGATGGTAAACTCACTTTACGAGTGGGGTTCGAGAGCTTAACCTTCGACATCAAGGATTCTATGAGTCACTCCTCCTCCTACGATCACCCTATTTATTTTGTTGAGGAAGTTGATGAATTTGTTGATGACATAGGTGGCTGCATTGATGAGTATCAATTGAGCGAATTCATGAATGATGATAACAACACAATATACAATGATGAAGAAATCGAGATGGTTGGAGTTGTTTCCTTTTACCCACGTAGGGACGAAATTGAACCCCTTGAGCTTCAAAATCCAGAAAACAAGCTAAAACCATCGATCAAGGAACCCCCTACCTTAGAACTGAAAGAATTCCCGAGCCATTTAGAATATGCCTTCCTTCAAGGAAAGGACCAACTCCCTGTCATCATAAGCTCTTCGCTGACCACTAAACAGAAAGAGAAGCTCTTAGAAGTTTTAAAAGAGTACAAAGGAGTGATCGCATGGAGTGTTGCTGACATTAAGGGTATTGATTCTACATTTTGTACTCATAAAATCCTCATGGAAGAAGATTACAAACCAACCGTTCAACCGCAGAGGAGGGTTAACCCTAATATCAAGGAGGTACTAAAGAAGGAGGTCATCAAGCTCCTCGATGCCGGCCTTATCTACCCCATTTCGGATAGCCCATGGGTCAGCCCAGTCCAAGTGGTTCCAAAAAAGGGAGGAATGACGGTTGTAAAGAATGAAAAGGGTGATTTAGTGCCGCAGAGGACGGTTACTGGTTGGCGTGTTTGTATCGACTACAGGAAGTTAAATGATGCCACCCGGAAGGATCATTTTCCTCTGCCATTCATTGACCAAATGCTCGAAAGGTTAGCCGGGCATGAGTACTACTGTTTCCTTGATGGCTTTTCAAGATACTTCCAAATCCCCATTGCCCCTGAAGATCAAGAAAAGACTACGTTCACATGCCCATACGGGACTTTTGCCTACAAGCGAATGCCCTTCGGGTTATGCAACGCCCCCGCCACCTTTCAGCGATGTATGATGGCCATATTCCATGAATTAATTGAGGACAACATGGAAGTCTTCATGGATGATTTCTCGATATTTGGGAATTCCTTCGACCTTTGTCTTTCCAACCTTAGGAAGATGTTGAAATGGTGTAAAGAGACTAATTTGGTCTTGAATTGGGAAAAATGTCATTTCATGGTAAGAGAAGGAGTTGTCTTAGGGCATAAAGTCTCTAGAAATGGAATCGAGGTCGATAGAGCAAAAATCGAAGCGATATCCAAACTCCCCTATCCTACTACCGTTAAAGCCATTCGAAGCTTTCTAGGTCATGCGGGTTTTTATAGAAGGTTTATTAAAGACTTCTCGAAAATTGCCCGGCCAATGACACAGCTTCTTGTCAAGGATGCCCCTTTTGATTTTTCTGAAGAATGCAAAGAAACATTCAACCGACTAAAGAAGGATCTCACTCAGGCTCCAATAATGGTCACCCCTAATTGGTCTCAGCCATTCGAAATCATGTGCGATGCTAGTGATTATGTTGTAGGCTCCGTGCTCAGCCAAAGAAAAGAGAAGCATTTTCAACCAATTTACTATGCTAGCAAAACCATGAATGTAGCGCAAAAAAATTATACAACCACCGAGAAAGAGCTTTTAGCTGTGGTTTTTGCCTTCGACAAGTTCAGGCAATATCTCATCCTTTCCAAGACTGTCGTCTTCACTGATCACTCCGCCTTGCGCTACTTGTTTTCCAAGAAAGATGCAAAACCCCGACTCATTAGGTGGATTCTATTACTTCAAAAATTCGACATTGAAATTCGAGATAAAAAGGGGGCTGAAAATCTTGCTGCTAATCATCTGTCACGCTTGGAAAACCCTGATCTTGAGAAGTTAGACCATACCGAGATTCGCGACTCTTTTCCCGAGGAACGGCTAATGGCCATTAAGGAAGTTGAGCCATGGTATGCGGATTATGCTAACTATCTGTCCAGTAGGGTTTTGCCAAATTACATGACCAAGCAAGATAAGAGAAAATTCTTCACTACACTAAAACATTACTTCTGAGATGAGCCCTTCCTATTCCACATATGCCCCGATCAAATCATTCGACGTTGCGTGGCCGGAAGAGAGATTGATCGAGTTCTGAAAGAATGCCATGCGGGACCATCTGGGGGACATCACGGTGTAAATTTCACGACACGGAAGGTTTTCGATGTCGGATTCTACTGGCCTACTATTTTTCGAGACGTTAAAAGATTGGTTCAAACATGTGATGTATGCCAACGATCGGGAAACATCTCGCGAAGGGATGAATCACCTCAGAATTATATCCAAGTCTTCGAAATATTCGATATTTGGGGTATAGACTTCATGGGACCTTTTACATCATCCGGAGGAAATGAATACATTCTCGTAGCTATCGACTATGTATCCAAATGGGTAGAGGCCCAAGCCCTTAGGACTAACGATGCGAGAGTAGTCATTCATTTTCTTAAAAAGCTCTTCGCACGATTCAGGATTCCCAAGGCATTGATCAGTGATAGAGGAACCCACTTTTGCAATGCTCAAATGGAGAAGGTAATGAAGAAGTATGGCGTTCCGCATAGATTTTCTACTGCATACCATCCTCAGACGAATGGGCAAGTAGAAAACACAAATAGAGCATTAAAGCGGATACTTGAAAAAACGGTCCACCAGAATAGAAAAGATTAGGCATTCAAACTGGATGAGGTACTCTGGGCATTCAGAACTGCTTACAAAACACCTATCGAAACAACCCCTTTTCGCTTGGTATACGGGAAAGCATGCCACCTCCCTATTGAACTTGAGCAAAAGGCGTACTGGGCACTTAAGGCCTGTAATATGGATTATTCTGAGGCAGAGTCAAATAGGTTCTTACAGCTTCAAGAATTGGATGAACTAAGACTTGAAGCTTATGAATCGTCGATCACATACAAAGAAAGGGCGAAAAAATGGCATGATCAACGAATAAAGAATCCTAAAGAGTTTTTGGAAGGAGATAAGGTGCTCTTGTATAATTCAAGACTGAGATTATTTCCGGGAAAACTAAAATCGATATGGTATGGACCTTTTTCAATGAAGAGGCAAATGAAAAATGGGGCTGTGGTGCTCCTTGACCATGATGGAAGGGAATTTACCGTAAATGGGCAACGTGTGAAACATTATCAGTCGGACAATAATGAAATGGTCAACGATGAAGATATTGTTTTAGAAGGAGGTGACAGTAATGAAGTCACGTAGGGGCACGACTTCGAGTCTAGCTACAAGACTCATAAATAAAGAAAAGCGCTTCGTGGGAGGCAGCCCATGCTTAATTGTTTGCTTGTTTGTGTCGTATATCTTTTATTGATTATTTATTCTCATGTTTAAATTTGTAAAAATGTTTTATTGTGTCTTTAACCTCGTCTTAATTACATATAAAGGTATTTTACATAAGGTATAAGTGTAGGGAGGATTACACACGTTTTCAAAAGAAACGTAAACATGAGAATTACAATTAATTAAAAGATATACATGTGTGTTTGTTCGAGTCAAATGCTTGTATCGAGTCGTAATGGATGTTTTGCAGGAAATTTTTCCAGATTCTAAATATGTAAATTTTCCAGAAAATCGCAGACCAGTTTCCGCAGGATAACCTGACGGCGTCAGGAAGGAGCAGAAACAACTGATTACTTTTTCTCGTTTTCTGAGCTACTTATAAATTTTTGAAATTTTCCAGGTCTTAATTTTCCAGAAAATCTGTAAACATCCATTCCACAAGCATTATATCCTAGTTTAGTAGAGTCCTATATATATTGTTACCGCCGATTTTACGTGAAGGTTTCGTTTGTTTTCTTCAAGTGTGTAGGTTTAATTTACCAAGAAGAAGATACATAAGATGAGAAAGAGCTTTTCACGCAAACGTTCTTCTTGAAGAAAGATGTAACCACCACTTCACACGGATCCTACCGAGCTAATCAGGGGAGTACTAGTTTCTTTCGTTTTTAACTACCTTCCATTATCATAACTTTGATACTTTCAGGGAACATTGGGGACAATGTTCAGTTTAAGTGTAGGGAGGGAAAATAAAATGGGAACTTTGAAACTATGCTTATCCTTGAATATTTGCTTTGTCCAAGTGCATTTGTGTAATAAACCATGAGAAATATCGGTTAGGGTAATTTTGGCACCAAATTTAAAATTTTTCATGACATATAGGAGTGGGCCATTAGTCTTAATAAAGCATCTCATGGATAGGAAGTTATATGACTAGCACAAAAACCCTTTACCACTTAAATTTCACCCAAAATGTGAGGATTGCCCTTAGATTAGTAGGAATTAAAGCATTCATCTTTAATGCTTAGAGTGTGAACTGGTAGTATGATAGATTCTAGAACTTGTTTTGTGATGCGACCCGAGATCGCTAGTAAGACTACACATGTGTAGTTAGGAATAACTAAATGATAAGAGGCATTAGGATAATATAATTACTTCTTCCACATCGGTTGAGTAATTCCCCCACACCTTTGCGTTGTACTCATCTTTAGTACACGATACCCCTAGTTAACCCCTCAGAGCCTATCCTTTTCGCGGTTCTCGTGATGTTTCGGTTTTCCGGAATATCAATGAAGAGCATTGTTTACAATCCACCCCCAAATGTACACCCAAATCGCCTTAGCCTACCTTGTATGCACTCACTTTTAGTGAATTATTGTTATCACACTAAACCCTCAGTTCAATTATCTTGTTGCTTGCATAAGTTGCTAAGTCGAGTCATATCCTTTGTACACAGTTTTGGGACGATTGGGACTCATGGGAAAAGTTAAATTTTATGGAATGACGGGAAGGGAACGTTAAATTCAAATTCCCTTTATTTGTGTAATAATGTGCTCCAAGTGTTTTGATCTTTTCAATTCGGGTCAAATTAGCGTTAAAGTAATAAAAACTCAAGTGTAAGGATGTGCCTATAAATCCCTATCATTTTGATGTTATCGTAGAGGATGGTAGAGTAAAAGTGTATGAAAAAAAAAAAATAGAAAAAAATAGAAAAATGAGAAAAAGAAAAAAAAATATAATGTTAAAAAAAATGAAAAAAACATACGGGCTACCATCCTACATCTATCTTTAATTTATGTTTGTTTGTTTCAGTTATCTAGAGTTTAGAGTGTCGAGTCTTGGCTTAGCAACGCCATTCTTCGCATGTTTGTAACATAAAGATTTTTGACTTGCCAACACTAAAACGCCTATCCCACCAAACCCTTTGTTTCCCTACCGTAAGCGTAACATTACAACCCTTTAAAAGACCTCTTGGATAGTCTTTCCTAGGTGCTTACGCCAAAGCGATGGAGGTTTGATCTAGTCTCAAGCCTATGGTAATCTATGTACTAGGACCGGTTAATGAGTGTTTATCTTCCATTTCCAACTTGTTATATTTCATATACACCCGAGAGATGTGAGTATCCAAACACCCCATGTGAGGTGCTAGTATGTAATTTTCGTGCTTTTTATGACTTTTGCGGGGCTTATATGTGTTGTGAATCGTTCTAAACTAATGCTTCATGACCTCTAACTTATAAATTGATTGGCTAAAAGCACATTTGCTTGAGGACAAGCAAATACCAAGTGTAGGGATATTTGATAAGGTTTAAAAATGTACCTTTTTGAGGGGTCGTTTAAGCCCTTATTTGATCACTTTTGTATCCGTTATTACTTAATATCGTTCCTTTTCACTTTTTAGGTATCTTGAAGGCAAAATGCTGGAATGACACTTATTCGGACGAAAAGGCGCGAATATACGAAGAAAATGGCCAAAGTCAAGAATCGAGACACTCAGGCTGCTGGAACTGAAGGGGACGGCGTTAGGTTATACTTGTGACGCCGTCGAAAGATGTTTTGTGACGATACAATAGCTAAATTGCTTATTTTCAAGTGACGGCATCAGGTTTTAAAAGAGTAGGGTGTCGCAGCTCAGACGGCCTAGATTTGATCCAGCCGGCGTCAGAGACTCAAGGCGACGGCGTCACGGACATAAGCTGACGCTGTCACAATGATAACGTGGCCAAGACGAAACCCTAATAACGGCAACCCGACGGCGTCACAAATTAAAGGGTGACGCCGTCGCATATGTAATCTTATATATAGAATCTGAATTTTTCAGTTTTCGATGTGTAGTCTTTTGGAGTAAAAACCTAAACCGAACCAAGGCTGTCTTGTACATTATTTTAGGGTTCCATACCCTATCTTACATCAAGACAAGTGTTTTACTTCATTAATTTAATTATGTCTTCCTTTGATTGTGTGTATGCTTGCATGTTCCCCATGTCCGGCTAATTTAATTGTGTGTTTGCTTAGGTAATATGAAACTTAGTTATTGAATATTGATTGGTTGTCTCTTATCTTAATTGTGATTGACCTAGTATTGCGATAGGTCATTCGTTGTGTTTGTAATGCTTGATTAATCTTTGATGAACCTTAGTTTATAATCGCCTAGAGTAATTGTAGGCAAGTCATCCAAAGAATACTTTAGAGTTAAAGTTTATAAATCCTAGAGATTTTGTAGTCATTAACCTTTGGTAGCTTCAAAGAGTTAGGGATAAACGCATACCCTACGACCTTAGAGACACAACGCAATTAAGAATAAGGACGTGACAATTCAACCACCAATAGGAGATAACTAGGGAGTAATAAAGCCTAAGCAAATATATTTTTAACTATCATACGAGCACACAACAATAGACATAGACTACCCTCACCTTAGTTTAGATAATTAGATAAGTAGAAGTAATCGGTAGAAATACCAACCCCCCAAATCTAAACCCCGAGAGTCGTACCTTTCCATTTCCTAAAAAACATAAAAAGATAAAAAAATAATCTTCCTCAACCCCAACCTTAGCGTAGTAACTTCTCACTAGCATTCCTATTCCCCTAGAGAATGATATCAATTCCCGTGGCTTACCCTAATACAACACTACAACGATTAGGTTCACTTCCTAGGGTGTTGAAAAACTTGCTCGACGAAAAGGAAGTTCCTTTTGACCCCGAACGACGCGTGTAGCGTTATCAGTAGAGATGTCAAGTTTGTTTTTAAATTATGAGTGGATTGTAAAGGATTATGGCGGAATTATAGCCTTGAAACCAAATCAAAATGACGATAAGATTTGATGACTATTCCATGATAGTAGTTAGGATTATCTCATAAATGAAAACTTTCAAGAATGAAATTAAGTAGTATAAATAAATGTTAAGATCTCGCTGAGTGGTAAGTAACTATCGTGTCTCTAGATATTTTTAATGAATTCTGGTGGTTTATCGAGTTTAAGTAGGAAATTAACCTGAATATAACCCTTGTATAACTATTCTCAGTGTTTGAAAAATTTAAGTCGAACATAGTTAGTCAGACTATGTTCCACTGTCCCTAGGTTAAATATAGGTGACTAGACTATATTTAGCCGAGGTTCGATAAATTTTCCAAATACCTAAATTAGGTATACTCGTGATATGTCCATAGCTTTTGAGAAAATATCCACAAAGCAAAGGCGATATCAAACCATTCAGTTGCAAGTCCCGACCATAAAAGACTTGTAACTTATGTTTTCATATTCCATTGCATAGAAGATAGTATGGGTAGATACGTGTGGAAAGGAAGTTTTAAGTAACTAAAGTAGTCCATACTTGGCTAGAAGTACGAACTTTTAACAATGAAGGTTTCAAAAGAGAAATGAAGAGAAAGTTGCTGAACTTCAGCTTTTGTAGATGATGAGTCAGTTTGTCCTTTAGAAATCCTATTTCTTGTATTTCCATTAGGGAAATCGTTAGATTGTGACGGATTTCATGTAAAAAAATATCACATAAGGTTTTATAAGAAAATTTCTAAAGTCTATTGTATAATTTACAATGTTTGCGAAGTAAATTAGACCATTGTGTAACTCACAATGTCTGAGAAGTGGTTGAGACCATTGTGCAACTCACAATGTCAGAGAAATAGTTGAGACTATTGTGTAACTCACAATGTCTAGGAAATAATAGAGACCAATGTGCAACTCAAAATGTCTGAGAAATAGTTGAGACCACTGTTTCACTCACAGTGTCTGAGGATGAAATAGAGACCACCGTAGAATTTACAGTGTCTGAGAGTGTAATAGAGACCATTGTATCTCACAGAGTCTTGAAAAATGAATGAGACCATTGTATCTCACAATGTCTGGGAAGTAGGAAAGACCATTGTAATCAGTTACGATGTCTTGGATAAAGTTTCGTAATCCTAAAATGCACGAGTAGATGCATGATTGGGAGATTGGAAAAATATGATTGTGCCGTAATGCCTTATAATAGGCATACGCAGATATGTTTAGTACATCGTTTATGATTGAAATTATGTCGAGTGTATATATCAATATACTAGTATGTTTGTGTATCTTAAAATGCTTAAAAATCACATAATCGTTTGGAGGATGGAAGGCACGGAGAACGGAAGGCTATAAAATGTTTTTGTTTGTAAAAGTAGTTATAGTTTAGGTCACAATTAGACCCGTTTCTCTATAATTAAGGCTCTGATACCAATCTGTAACACCCCCAACTTCGGTATACGCAACGGAATTCAAACTGGGTGTTACTTCATGGCACAACAGTCATAACAATAGAAAACGAACTCTAATGGAGTCGTTTTAAAACATTTATCATTCGATTTGTATAAATATCAGAGTTTACAAAGATGAGGTCCCAAATGGTTCAAAGTTTACAAAATACATTAAATTGGTTTTCGAATGATAATAAAATTTATAGCTTTCTTGAGTATCCGTGCTCCTCCGTGCCAGCCTCGTACAATATGGACCTGAAATACATGCTTAAAAATGTCAACACAAAGGTTGAGTGAATCCATAGGTTTATTGTTAAAAGTTGAACACATAATGTTTATGTGGGTTACGTTGTTATACACCCATAATGTTGAAAACAAAATAGTTATTATTTCACTAAGCATCATGCAATCAAGGCGTTAACTTGCTCCAAAATTATTTGGTGAAACTGTTGGTACGTGCCCTAATAGGTAAAATTGCCGTTTTACCTAATGTACTCAAATATAGTGCGTTTGTTTGCCTACCCGGTCAACACAAAAGGGATTCGTCAATCCCGATAGATCTATCCACAATATACGCGCCCACTTCACTCGTGATTAATGATTCATGATTAGGGACTTAAGTTTGGCAAATGCGGTAACTTAGTGCTAATAAAACAATCAGATAAGTATACATTTTGAAAGTAATGTGTTCGGTTTAAAATAAATCATGTATCTCCCCCAAGGGTTTGTAAAACAATTAAGTAATAGAAAGTGGGGCTATGAACTCACGGTAATGATCAACAACGGAGTGTAACGATATATTGTATGTCAACAATAGAGTATGGCAAGACCATGATCTTTAACGATTACCTAAGAAAGTATAGTATTCATGTTTTAGTATATTGTACAATATAAGTGTACAAGTATATGTAGCTTGTTGGCTTTCAATATGATGTTGTACATGAATCCTTAAGTTAAAGTATTCCTTAAATGTTATTTGGCTTATAGCCCTTTTATAAATAACCTCGTACCATCGTTCAGGTTATCAAAATCAAGAGGTCGTGAAGTAGTTTAACATGTCATATGGTCATTTACTTAGTTTGTCAAAGTCTAGTGAACAAGTTTTAAAAACAAGTTTCGGTCATTAGACTTATACTAGCCGTGCGGCTAAGTTATGGTTAAGCAATAATAATCAAGACCATATTAAGGATGTGTCTAAGTTAGACAACCTCAAGACAACAATCTTGACTCAATATTGGTTTTATATTAGCCTCAAATAATCAATATATCACTTAAAGTTCTCACTAAGGTTGTTTGCTAGTCAACAACAGGTCATCTTAGTTTTTGCCGGTTTTAGGTTTTGTCGTTCACTTTCTGCTTATGTGCACTCGAGTTTTTGTAGAAAAAGCCATTCTGAGCAACTTTCGTGTTTTACACTTTTGCTGATTCGGACCATAAAAGGGTCAAAACCGCGTTTTAAAATCGTATCAGCAAGCTTTTGTTCCAACATCATATTTTCATCTAGTAAAACTTAACTAGGCATAACTTTTTAACCACGAGTCCTTTTTAAGTGATTCAAAAGGTCAAGTTCATATTTTTATATTCTCTGACAGCTTATTAAGCTTAATCAAGTCTAAGGTCCAAAGTTTACCTATGTCAATGGTCTAATTACAAGTATATACTTATATTTCATTGCAGAAAGTTTGGCTACACATTCAGTCCTGCCAAGACGACGATAAGTTGAGTTCTACAACTTGTTTTGACACACGAATTTCTCCAAACTTCAAGTTTAGGTCTTAGCTACATTTCATAAAACTGAGTCGACTTCCAGAAATGGAAAGAACCATGGGCTTTTCCCAAATGAAATCTGGTGTGCAGATTTTGACATGTTTTGCCATTTTGGCTCTCATTTACTCATCGGGATGAGTTATGAGGTGCGCCACCCGGCGAAACGACCGTAATACATAGTTATAAAAGTCTATCTTATTGAATTAACCTCAAGATTTATTGAGATGATCAGTTTAATCATACTTTGGGACTGTTTCAGAATTCATGTTCATAGAATTTACCTAGGACTTGTTTTAGCTTGTTTTTATGGTCACAACCTCATGTACAACATCAATTAAGCCATATTACATATACTACTTATATCAAATTACATCAAATAATTATAGAGATTATTACAATCATATTGAATGACAAGAAAATAAACTCAAATCTTACAAGGATTAGGATGACAAGTTACTAGTACAACAAGAACAATTCAACCCTTAACCCTTCTAATCTCTAATCCTTGTCTTGAATCTTCAACCCACTTGATTCTAACCCTTGTTAATCACCAAATAATTCCCTTTATCTCAGCCCCTAACACCTTGAATAACTCCAAATATAACCATGGAATCACTAAAACAACTCTTGGACTATGTAGAGCTCACTTAGGCCATCATCTTTCTTGTGTAACTTATTGTGTGAATCAAAATGGATGATGGTGAGTTGGGTTGAGAAGTGAACGTCTATGGGAGGTGAGGGAGAGGGTTTTGGTCACTTTTTCATGTGAGATGATGATAATGAAGAGTTACCTCTTCTAGTGTGGGACAAGGGAAGTAAAGGTGGTGACTTGTGGGGCTAGATGCACCAAACAAAGGCCACATGGCCTTGTGGTATCTCTTTGCATTCCACTTATCTTTTAAGGTGGTAGTGTGTGTAACTTTGCACTAGTTTTTGGTTTATGAGGTATAGTTTGGTCCCGGTAATTACTAATGTTAAGCCCTTAAGTCACGAAACTTAAAACTAGGTAACGTTAAAATGTAATACTTATAAAAATGTTAAAGCTTATCAATATACTCCAACTAGGTATATTAAATGTGTGATAAGTCTCATAGAGTGCATTTATGTTGTTAAAGCCTAATAACGTAGGTTTGAGTACGCGTCTTACGTAAAAAGTAACATGTCTACTTAAAAGGATAAAATAGTAATAGTTCATATAAATTATGATTATTGGTGAAAATAAAGTATTTTGAACATATAGACTTATCGTAGTCTTGTGTTGGTCATAAGGAAAATTACCAGTTACTACCGGTTGTCGTATTTGCTTTTACGTTATGGTAAAAGTCAAATAGTCAAAGTCAAAAGTCAACTTTAAAAAGTCAAAGGGTAAAATAGTCATTTTACCTTATGAAAAATTACGGGTTGCTACAGTAGAGATGTGTCAACTTCCATGTGGTCGGGTGGTTGACTTTGATGATTTCTCATAATCCATAAGGGATTATTTGAGGGTGACGGAGAAAAAGAAGCCGGAGCTAGTGTTGACTCAACACCTTGATTTTGTTCCGCTATTCCTTCTAAAGAGGAGAATGTTGGCGGTGGTGGAGGATGGGATGACCTAGGAGGCAGGTCCTCTAGATTGTAAAGGTGTGGTGATGAGAGTGGGGTGGTGAATGATACAGCTCTAGGCACTAAGGGTGATGGTTTAGTAGAAATGGGGTTGTTTGGTTTATGAGGTATAGTGGTGTTTGGCATTGGTGGTTTTGTGGGAACAATCCTTTTGGGGATTGGTTTGATAGGTGGAGGGGAGATCCTACCATTTGTGGATTTAACGGGAGATGATTCGGTTGAATAAATTTCGTGAACAACACGAGCAAGTTTCTTGGGTGGTCCTTTGGTGGATGAGTTGCTACTAGGAGCTTTCCTCATGATGAGATGATTAAAAGAGGTTTGTGAAAGTTTCTAAGTGCTGAGAATGAGGATGTAGATGATGACTTTAGAAGTCTTAGCAAGGTGGTTTATAAAGAAGGATATTTGGCAAGTGCATTCAAGACTTAAGCCACTAAGATCCTTTGGAATGTGATGATTGACATGCACAAGAGTCAACTTCAGAGTTGCACTGATCTAGGAACTTAATTAAGATGAGAAGGAGTGTTCAAGTTAGCAAGGTGAGCTTGAAATGATTGTTTTAGCTAGAGTTAAGATGAATCTGTCACTCGGATCCCACGGTTCCCTCCAATGAGGGATCCGTCTAGGCTAATCCTAGGGATCTGGCTCTCAGCAGCTAAGAAAAGAGAAAAATGATGTTTGTGAAGTCTAATACCTATACCTCTTGAGTGTTTCAGTCTTCCTAAGTGTCTTAAACGAAAGAGTACTTAAATGATCAAGGGCAATGAGTGATGTAGCTAATGATTGCCTTTTATGGAAGAAAATGGAACTTTTATGAATACCAATGAATGACCAAAGATGACACTAGAAAATTTTGAAGTGTCAAGTGGAGCTAAATGATACTAAAGACCATATAGTAACTTAAGATAATTTTGGAAAATATCTTAAAAGTTATAGGAAATGGAAAAACTAGAATTTGACCCATTTTGAGGTAAGGATGACTAAAATCAATTTGCTAAAATTGAGAGATTTATAAAACTAGATGTATTGATATGTGAGAGATGATGTGTGAGTATAATAGCGGAAGAGTAATGAGTTTTGATGAAACGATAAATTGAGAAGCGCCTTGAGTGTGATCCTAAGTGAGTTATGAGTGAGTATGAAACTTTACTCAGCTTGAGAAAGACTTAATTGGTCCTAAGGCACTATGTTTGGCTAGTGTGAAGTGATCTAAGGACATGATTTATAGTATAAAGACTGCCACTACATTTCTGTTTGCCCGGATCCCACGGTTCCCTAAGTGAAGGGATCCGTCTAGCACAAACTGAGGGATCCGTCTCCTGCTAAACAGTACCTTTACAAAAGGTATGCAAGGGTTGCACAAGGCATCATATTTCAAAGCTAGTGTTTTCTATGAAGTTTGAACAATAGTATAGTTGAGACATCAAATGTTAAATGTTTTATTTCATGAGAGAAATTACATTACAATGATAAAGCATGAGTTCTAAGGATTGACCCTATTTTGAGAAGAAACTAAGTTTCTTGAGCATTTTCGCTAGATGGATCGTCAAATGGTTGATAAGTATTTTCCGATTCAGGAATGAAGAAGGACTTCATGAGAGATGTGTTTATAGGTTCAATCATCTTATTCACAAGTACGTACAACGGACTTGAAATTGAGGGTGGAAGTACATGATGTGATGATAAAGGCGTGTCAAGAACATTCCATAAATGATTAGTTTGTTCTTGTTGCCTTGAAAGTTTACAATTCGCCTTGCGAAGAAATAAGCGAGATTGTATGGTTGTTGTGTTAGCAAACAATACATTATGTGCGCACAACAAGCGGGAAGAATTTCTCGATTTTCCCTAAGACTCCAAACATTTTCACGTAGGATGAGTGCGAGAGGCTTGTACTCTTCTCGGATATCCCGTGTATAGATAATGTTTGGATCAGAGTAATAGGGTCGCGGTTTGCATAACATGCGAGTTAAGTCTTGAGGGGAAGGTATGTGTGAACAATATGGACAATTTCTTCATGATGGTTGAAGAGAGAATCAAGAGACCAATCCTCAGTGAAGGCACATTGTCCATGATTTGGAATTCGAAGAATGTGAGCAAATTGCCCAAGGGTTAAAACAAACTTTTGGTTTTTGATCCAAAACCAAAGAGATAGAGATCGATCCTCGTTACGAACGAGTTCAACTTGACGGAAGAATTCCAGTACAAACCTCGGACAGATTTTCTCGTAAATTCCGAGAAGACATTCCAGTCCTATGGTTCGAAAAGAAGTATTGATACCTTCTTCGTATTGTAGAGGAGTGTCGACAATACGTCCTTCATGGAAGTGACGAGTTTTGAGATTATTAAACCCACGGACATGATTGCCAGGTGTGGTGGGCTCAAGAGAGATGTTAGGAATGTAGACATAAGTGAGTGAAAAGTCGAACTCATACTCATGAGACATGACGTGACATATGGAAGTAAAAAGAATAAGATGAGACGCATTATAACAAAAAAGATGATCACCTAACGTTTTTACTAGATATCTATCAACAATGACAATTAACTCACTTAGTATTTAACATTCTAGTGAAATATTTCTTTTAGGAAGAAAACAGTTTATATTGCATGAGAAACCTTTTTTTTTTCTTTTTTTCAGAAGAACGGTTCTCACGGTTCTCTTTCAAGAGTGATTGGGCTAGTAGAACTACAGCTATCCGTGGATCTGTAGTGACAGAAAAAGGGTTTTGACAAAAATATAGATTTTTGCATCTTATAGTTTTATACCAAGGTATGTATTTTAGCCAATATTTACTTTTAGCATGCATTGTCGGTTTCTAACGTATCTCAAGACCAAAAAATACGAAAGTTATAAAGTAAAAGAAATGACAAACACATTATGAAAAATAAACTAGATAAAATAGAACATTAGTAATATTTCATTTCAATGCTAAGAACGATACAGAGGATTGGGTATATAATACCAATGTAGATTAACAACACAAAGTATATGTCTCCATAAGAAAACTTAATCATGGGGAACACGAGAGCGATGAGTGTCAAGACGATGAGTACGAAGGCGATGTAAACCATGATGATGAAGATCTTTCTTGGTTTCGGTTTGAGATGAGATGAGATGAGAAGGAGGATGAAGTTTTGAATGAGAGGTAATTTCTGAAAGTGGAAGATTTGAAAAATGAGGGTTTGGTGAAGTGGAGGTCGGAGGGGATATTTATGGGGAAAGGAGGAATTTTTGAGATTTGTGTTTTGTTTTATTATTAGAAAGATATGATTTTTGGATTAAGTGAAATAAGACATAAATTTTATAAACCTAGATTTTAGACGAAAGAGTAACACGGATGCAAGAGAAGTTTCCTAACGAAGCTACGTGTAATATATGAGTATGTGAAAATATAATCATATAAATTCCTATGTAAGCATACTTATTATTTAAGCTAATGTTATTTAGAGATAAGTAGGAAATCATACCTCTAATGCACTTAAGAGTGTTTTTACTAATGACAAAACAAATGTCAGTAGACAACTCCGGTTCCTTCATGTTTAAGATACCTTCTTAGGGAAGGTAATCTTGTTACCAAGAAATTCCTATGGCTTGATAAGTATGAGCTTTAACTAAGCAAAAATGACAAGGAAGGTTAGTGCAATTTAGTAAAAAAAAATGTTGTCATCTAATCAACATCCTACAAAAGTGTTTTCAAACATGGTGTTTGTATTTGTAAAAGACCTTCTTTGTAGTTTTCAATTAAACATGGATCGTATCAAGTTTTTAAAGTACAACATACTCTAAAAAACTTGGTAACGAAGTTCTGATGCCAATTGTGGAAAACTAGAAGGGGGGTTGAATAGTTTTACCGATTAAGACTTGGTGTTAAACTATTTAGATCGACTTATGTCAATCTTTTTAAACGTGTGTGTTGGATGTTGATAGAGAAAGATATAGATATATAAATATGTAATGAAAAGATAAAGAGTAAGAAGCACAAAACCACAACGCGAGTATTTATAGTGGTTCGGCTACAAGGACACCTTCTTTGCCCTACTCCACTCCCCGAGTCACCTACTCGAGAGTTTGTAATCACTAAACAACACCAACTCCTTGTGGCGGAGAAGCCTTTACAACATTGCCTACTCTTTATCCGGTACAAGGCTAGATATCGGGTTCTTCCACGAGGTAGAACCAAACCTATCACAACGTCGCCTACCCTTTATCCGGTACTAGGCTAGATACCGAGTTCCATTACAATGGAGGAACTACTACCCAACACTACACAAGTTCTATCCCTAAGGAAATCCACTCCTTATGTCAACATCAACAAGTATATCAATATCCTTTGACCAAATACAAATCTATCTTGTACATCGAACATACCATATCGAATGTACACCTTAGGCACCTTTCACTAATGCCTTTGACTCGACCTCTAGGCACCCTTCACTAATGCCTTGTGACTTGACTTCTAGACACCCATCACTAATGCCTTTAGCCTTGACTTCTAAGCACCCTTCACAAGTGCTTTCAATACGGACGTTCGACACCTTTCACTAATGTCTTCGTCTTGACCCTTTAGACATCTTTCACTTATGTCTTCGACACTACACTTCTAATGAGACATAAGAGAACTATCAACAAGAGAACCTCAGTAGTCTTGATGATGATGAAGCATGGCAACTCATGGACTTGAGCTTGCTTGACTTCAAAAGGTGGTGATCTCGCCTTTAAGAGGAACCTAGAGAATCACACAAAAACAAAACTACATACAAAGATCATTTGGATATGAGGTTAGAGAGTTTACAACTCAAAGAGAAAATATATGTGAAAGGGGTGAGTTACAATGAAGAAATGGCTCACTATTTATAGAAGAAAAAAATGCTACTGTTCCACGGATTCCACGGATCCCTCACTTGAGGGATCCGTCCAATGTAATCCTGGGGATCCATGGGACGCTCCTCTTTGCCCATGGGTTTTGGGTCATGGGTCATGGGTCATGGTTTATGGGCCATGGGTCCTGGACTTTGGACCATGGGTATCCAAGTAGATACAATGTATCTACAAGATGCAATGCATATAGTCCATGGGTCATGGGTTAAAACCATGGGTCATGGATAATATCCATATATGACTTATGCATGATGTCATGCAATGGGTTATGGGTTATGCTCCATGGGTATGGGTCATGGACTTTGGATTTTACCCAAATATATTCAATGTATTTGGTCAATGGGTCAAATACGTAAAATTCTACCCATTATATTATCCATTATAATACATACTAGTTATGTATATATCTACCCAATATGTAAACACTAGTTGTTGTACATATGTATTACTAAATCATAAAACCACTTTTACTTGTTTAGTGTTTTATGTGAAAACGTAAGTGTGTTAGTAAACTATTGGCTCAAACCACTTACGTATTTTAATTGTTTCGTTAAAATGATTTTACGTTTGTTATCGATAAAACATTAGAAGATCGTAAAATATAAATAAACGTTTTTACGGCTTATTTGTATTAACATATCCTATTTTAATTTATTTGGTCATCAAAAAAAATATATTGTATTGCCCTCTATTATAAATGATGTCGTTTCATTTTTCAGATACAATCCTTTTATCTTTTGAAATTAATCTATAGAGTAAATTACATAAATGGTCCCTGTGGTTTGACAAAAATTTCACTTACCATCCCTCAAACTTTAAAGTTGCATAAATAGTCCCTATCGATCCCAAAGAATAATATAAATGGTCCTTTTGAGGCGTTAAAGTTTCCTAAAAGTTGCAAAAATCATCCATGTGGTTTGGCAAAAATTTCACCTACCGTCCCTCAAAAGGCCCATTCATGTTATTCTTTGGCAGCGATAGGGACGATTTATGCAACTTTTAAGTTTGAGGGACGCTAGATGAAATTTTCGCCAAACCACATGGACCATTTATGTAATTTACTCTAATCTATATATTGTAACAAAAAAAAGTCACAGTATCACGTACCAATAAATTGACAATATCTTTTTGCATTAATCTAAATATTATCACGAAAAACCTATAATAAATTGAAACAAGAAGTAGGTGCACGTATGTAGTAACTTTGTGCAAGTATGCATTGCAATATATCTAACATTCTACTAGTACGGTATTGAACATATAATTTTTTCTTTTATCATCCATTTAGATTCGTTAATCATATGAAATATTATATAAAAATATAAAAATACAACCCCTATACAAAAATATGTACATTTTCATAGGATCTTACGATCCCGATCCGATCCTACGATTACGATCTTGCAGAAGCGAAAACGATCCTAGATAGGATCCCGATTCTGACAACCTTGGTATAAACGGTACACGAAACACTTAACTACAGTATCACAACTATAATTATTTACGGCTATAAATGTCAGCGTTATGCACAATTACTCGCCTATCTATATTATATATAAAGCACTAATAACTTTTTTTTAAAACTTAAAACTTAAAGTTGAGTAAGATACTATACCCAATGTACCCTTGTCTACCACTAAATTAATAGTTTAAATATTGTTTTATCTTCAAACTTGTATCATTTTTTGTTTCTAATATATAGAACTTTTTTTCCTCGTAATAACTACAAATTAAATTTGTAAGTGTTACAACAAGGATCACGCCAAAACCACACATTCGCAAGTATAATTATTTAGAATCCTCACTTGTATCCAAAATAAAATTAAATTGTAAGTAAAACGTTTTTTGAATTTATAGCGTCTACGTTTCTCTGTTGCCCTTTTATCTCTGATAAAAATACTTAAGTATATTTTGTTCTTTTTATCATGCCTCTTTTGCGCTTTGCTAAACGTAACCTCAATGGTTATGTTTAAGAAATAATAACATGCATAAATTTTAGTACACAAAATCAGTTGAGAGAAGTTAAATTTAGAAATAAACAATTATTGTTAAAGATACAAACAATTAATGCATGTTTAAATATTTTAAACATAAGTTAAACTTAAGAGAACATTAGTTAAACTTAAGAGATTGTAATAACAAAGATTTTGTATACACGAAGGTTATAAATATTAAAATGGAACCACATATTCGTATCTAAACTAATTTTAGTACCAAAAGTTGTATACACACGATTTTGTATACGCGAAAGTTTAGTACCAAAAGATTTTGTATACGCGAAAGTTATAAATATTAAAATGGAAGCACATATTCGTATCTAAACTAATTATAACCACAACATAAATGTTTTTACTTATTTTGAAAGACATATACGTAGTAAGGGAAGAGATCCAGTAAAAAGAAAAACTAAAATAAGAAGAATAAGAAGAATTTCTAGCCAGACATTTCAAATAGGAGGGAAAAATTTAAGGGGAGATGCATCTATTTTTATAAATGCATCTGAAATGAGTGGTTGTGGTTTCTTCTTATCATTCTTATTTTAATTTTTCTTCTTATTTGATTCTAACTCTACGTAGTAATTATACATTTATACATACATTCAATTTAATCTTTTTCTTTATAAAAAGTTGTACAAAGTTTTGCATAACAAAAACATTTATAAGGTTTATGAATGAATATTATTGTCTAATTTGTCGACATCATAAACTATCGAAGATGCCTTTAATAAATAAAAATACACAAAAGCCACAACTTGAGGGTATTGGGATCCAATTAGCGATTCAGTTGCTTTCTTTATAGGCTGTTAGCAACGTGCCTCCTCGCCCAATTGTTAGCTTGTTGGCCTTGTCGACATTTGGTAACCTTTTGACATAGTAAAGTCAAAAATTAATCGTTACTACCTCCGTCTCATAATAAGTGTCTATTTTGACTTTTTTATTCAATTTTTATTTCAAGTATTTTTATTTGTATTATATAATATTAGATGAAAAATATATGAACGGATTTGGTTTTAAATGTATTTCCACTGGTATAATTTTCATCAAGTATTATATAATACAAATAAAAATATTTATAATTAAAGTTGAACAAGAAAGACTCAAAAAATTCAAAATAGACTTAAATCCTTTGATTTTTTTTTTAATTTTATTATTATTATTATTATTATTATTATTATTATTATTATTATTATTATTATTATTATTATTATTATTATTATTATTATTATTATTATTTTATTATTTTTTTTTACAAGGTATAAAATATACATTACACTTTTATCCCTCTTAAATCATGAGATTTATATTTCTTACCCTCTCATAATACATTGTCAAGCTTCGTTACTATCAATGCGCCGAACCACCCTAAACTTAGCCTCGTCCACTCCCTCAACCTGTAATTCCTAATCGATCACAATTTCACATAC